>JAPFBL010000112.1:0-600000 GCA_026182355.1 Hermatobates lingyangjiaoensis | reverse complement strand
TGTAATATAAAGGTATATATCAGTTTATAATTTAGTTATGAACTGAAAGAAATTAAGGTATTCACAGGTTTTGGTGATGTTCAGGCTCCAGAGAAGGAGTTAAAGCAAAGTATATAATCCTTTACAGCTATTTATAAGATTAAAAATATCACTCGTTCTTTAAATTTTTATATTTTATGTTAATCAATTTAATTCATTTTGAGCAGTATATTTAAAAATGGTTTAATATGTTTCACTTCTCGAAAGATATTAATAAAGGTTATGAATTTTGCAGGAGGATTTCTTTGTACTGGCAGGTAGTTTGTGCATGCTGGATGATCATGCAATCTCTTCTAATTAATTATCGCAAGGAGACTCTTTTGTAAATATTTAACACATAACCCAAAGCTTTGTTTACATTTGTAGCGAGGCTATTCTTAACTTAATATATCTTTTCCATGGATTAATTGTTTCATTCCTGCATTTAGTCTTTGTTTCATTTTATCCTTCATTTGTGTGTTCTAATTAAATGCTATAAAACAAGCAGATATTTCTCTTGAACTCATAATTTATGATACTTTTTTGTAATTGATACTTTTGTGTCGCTCTAGAAGGAGACTTGCTAATGCTTTCTGGTTTACTTAGTGCTCCTCAACTGTCATTTAAAAGAAAGTCCCTTTCCTTTTTTTTAAATTAAACATACTTTCCAATTAACAATCTAATTATCGCTACACTGTTTTGAAAATACTAAGAACTTTTTTTCGGTTAAATCAATATTATTACATGAGCAGAAGTACCAATTTAGACTGAAACATTTATAGCACATGGCTGTGTCAGAGGGTGAACGTAATAAAGTAATACATATAAAAATTAAATTAGCCATAAAAGTTGCAAGAAATATAGAAGTTCCAAGCCTTTTCAAGTGTTACGTTGTTTGCAAAGAAGCTCAAACGTTTCTAGTTCGAGGCAACACTCGAAAATGCTTACAGCCTATTTTTATCTTTTATAACATTCAATGTTGATTTTTTTTTATATAGTCACATTTGTTTATTGTGACCCTTATATATAAATATATATACACTTTTCCTACAGCCTCTAATTTTTGTATTACTGTCATCAGGAGAAAAGAGATAAGGACACCAAGCGCACTTGCACTTGGAGACCCAACCATCTCCTTACGCTTGGTGTCCTTATCTCTTCTCTACTGATGGTGGTTAAACTGAAAATTAGAGACTGAAAGTGTGTTTTTCTATTTACCGTGTCTCTATACTTTAATCTGGCAAGTTTGTTGTCCTTTGCAGATCGTTTTCATTATATATTTTTTTTTGTTATTATTTAGTTGGCTACACTCATTGATTGCCTCTTCGAAACTTCACTTCAGTCGTTACCTGTCGGTAAAGTGACTTAGATCTATCTTCCTGAAAACGAGGCAATTAAAAAATAGTACTTAGTTTTTGTGGTCTTATGTGTGTTGTTTTTGTTAATTTAGTTTATTTAGTTCGTGGAATTAATATATATTTAGTTCGTGTTTATATATATATATATATATATTGTACTGTTTCTGAGTACTGATTCTTAAACAGATCCTTGATTCAAACACCATCGTTACATTGAGGAGAAGAGGAACATATCGATCTTCTTATTGGTACAAGAATGACTCTTGGACTAAATCTCATTAGGTGAACATTAGTTCACTTAATTTATTATTTTTATTTTTTTTTTAAATTATTTATCTTTTTAATTTCAGTTTTGTTTTTAACCAATGAAAACATAGCCAATGACAGGAAATCATTTTGTTTTCTTTTTTATACAATTAAAGATATTTTGCAAGCTCACTGTTTCTTCTGCCTTTTCAATACCTAATGAGTCACACGCTGCGTATCTACATTTTATATTTGTTTTCATGTTTGAATACAAACATTGACAAGAGCAGCCAAAGTAAACATTATTTTTACCTTTTACTAAATTAAAACAATACGTTTTATTCATATAATGAAAACAATTTATTTTATGGACTTAAAACAATGCAATAAACTTGATTTAAAATTAATGATGATCGTTCATAATAGTAAAAATACTTGGACTATTTTTTTATTCGAGTATACAATAGTAGGCTTTTAATTATTAAGCTTTTAATAAAGGCTTTGTTTTTCTTATAAATTAAATCTATGTATATAAAAATTAATGTGTGCTGTCTCTACTCGATAGATTCATTAACCATCATAACACATTCATTAACTTTTTAAAGTTCAAAAACCATACATCCAATCGCCAAGAAAATTTGGGAAATTATTAGGTATATCCCCGGGAAGGTATCTGAAATTTTTTTTAGTATTTAGAGTTGGAGTTCTAGGTGCTCCCGAACAAATATCCAAAAAATATCATAAGATAAGGTTTGCTTTATAACCTGTTTGTTTTCATTTTGACTAATTGGTAATGGAAGCCGCAGGAAGGTTATTCCTAATGACCAACTTCTAATATTTCTGCATGCTTTGGAAACATCAAGGTACCAGAAACTTTATTATTGTTTTCAGATTGATATTAAAGACAATTATTGTAATTTAATACGAGTTTGTTATTAGTTTTAACAAAGCTTTAGTTAATATCAATTAACTAAATATCAATTATCGTTAATTACGATTAACTTTTTATCCAATTGGTTTAACTTGCTTTAAACATTAAAGAAATATACGGGTTAAATAATAACTTATTAACTTTAAGCATGCATGATAGTATTACGAATAACAATGATAGTATTTGGACCATAATTCAAATCTTTTGGTTCAAGTACAGTTAAAGTATTTTGTTAAAGTTTAATTGCTGTAAGGTTTGCTTATTTATTTCTTATTATTATTGATTAATTGATTATTGATTAATTCGTTTGTTTAAAATATTTAATTATTACTAAATTATTAGTGATAAGTATCTGGCCCTACTCCATATAAGCAAAGGGAAAAGTATAAAATTCCATATAAAAAAGTGATATCTAACTAGAAGAGGTTTATGATCAGATCTATGTCTGAATCAGTAAAACTTATAAGGGAATTTACACAGCATAAAAAATAATAGTATTGTTTGACAAGAAATATTCTTTTTATTATTTGTTTAATCTAGTCTATGAACTACCAATTGTATCAAATAATGCATGCAATTTATAATTAGTGTTAGATTGTATCTTTTTTGTGTAAGCTATAATTTAAATTTTGTATTAACTCACTTTATCTGAAAGAAGGTAAGTGTAACGGAACAAATTTAAATTTTTTCCTTATATGTTTTATTATTAAAGTTGGAATTAAATTGTTTTCCGAGTAAAGCCGGGTAGATCAGCTAGTATATTAAACCATTTTAGTATTATTTATTAATATTTTATTGTCATTTAAAAGTTATTCCTGAATAACCAAATAATGGTATGCTCGTATTATAATTGTTTTTATTTATAGAGTTATATTTTGGAATTGAATATTTTTCTATATAGTCGGGAATGTTAAACCTTACTAACTGGTAAGTCAGAATTATTTATTTTTAATATATTCTGAGTAAACATACATATTACTACGCCACTATACTCTGATATTTACTATTAATGCATTCGTATTTTGTCCATCCTACAATCCTGTTTGAAGGGAAGTTCTTTTTATTTTTGACATCATGTGGTATTTTTCAATATTTGATTGCAAGTTTATAGCAAAACTTTTTGCAACATACCGCCAGTATCAATCATATCTATACTCAATGTTTGAGGTCACAAATTCATATATAATATTAAATTAATATCTTTTATTTCAGTATATTTGTTTTATTCCAATTACAGAAATATGTAAATGATTAGTAAAGATTATTGTTTTTTGATAATAACTTTAATTTCTACAGGTTAGATTTTGTTATATAGAAGCAACACCAAACAACTAAGATGTCAATTTTTTGTTCACAGAATTTCTTAAATTCCTTTTTTTTTACAAGGTGTTTTAACTTCTTGATGGTTGCTATTATTTATTTTTACACGGATCAAAATCCTTTTACAATAAAAAGCCTATTATTATGTTGAAATTAATTAGTGCATTCTAAACTAATAAATAATAATTACCCACAATAGCAATGATAATGACAATTACTTAAACATTATTGAGTCAAAGATAGTTAAACAAACTGTAACATAATGATGGATTATGTTAACATAATAAAACATATCTATTGCGGATGTTTTATTTCTTTTTTAAATTTCTTTAAACCACAATTAAATAAATCTTCACAGCTGTACATACCATTACAGTTTATCATCATACGAAACAGTGGGAAATGAAACAAATAATTATTTTTATCACATGAAGGAGCATAATATAATTCGGGTCTTTTTAAAAGATATAATGGGATGTGGAAATAAACTTGAAAAATGAAATAAGGACATTAAATTGAATTGTTTAATCATTTATATGTGAATAGGACGTCATAATAGGTTTTACGGGAAAGGAGAAGAACAGTATTAAATAGAGGCTAAAGGAGAAGAGAGTGAGACGAATCTGTAAGATAACTCGCCCATCTCAGCGTTTATCCCCCAGAATGACAACACAGGCCTATTCTGTCAGCAGTCACTGCAGTTTTGTCAGTTTATCATAAAACCCGATTATTTGTTTTTTATTTTTTTTATTGTTTAAACCGATCGCCTAGTGTGTGATAACGTCAGCCGTTTACCGGCTTTTTGTTTGATCGGTGATTCTACAGATTCTATATTGGGAGTCCTAAATTTTGCCTAACTCAAGTGTATTTAGAGTAGGGATCTCACTTTAGAGTAGGGAACCGACGGCTGAACGTCCTCTCCGAGGAATGACGTACTCAGATTTATTAACCTTCCATGTGAATAAATCGAGGGTCAAGTGGGGATCAAACCCCGGACTACCAGCACAGAGGTGAGTACGTTAACCACTGAGCTAACAAGGCCCCCGTTTTTTTTTTAAATTTACTGAGAACACCATATGTGATAGTTGTGAGCTATGTAGAAAGAATAAAATCTTCTAAAAACCACAAAATTTTCAATACACTATTATGTGTTTTGTAATTAGCAGTTTTCATCATATTGATGAACTACTTATGATTTCCGATTTAACTTCGTCTAACATGGTCAACTGAAAACAATTCATATTGTTACTAAAGTTCACACTTGTAGGCCTTCACTTTTAGAGTTGCTCCGTTCACAAGGTGTTGGCCATTTGTTATGGGTGAGCCGGGTTAATGGTTTGATTTTACAGCAAGAGTACATCTCACCTTGCACAACTTCATTAGAAAAGGGACGAAAACAAGTATTTGACAGCTTTACGTCTTCCCTAAGGGACAACGTAAACAAGATTTTACAACTTTCGCATAAAAAATCTCAAGTCGTATCCAAGCCTGTCTCCATCATTGCTAAAGACTGTCACCCCACACCTGACCCTAAATAACCAATAACACAAACTTATCTTGTTTCTTTGTTATTAACTTCAGTTTGCATTTTTTATAAAATCAATGAAATCATAACCAGGATAAAATAACTATACTTTTTCTGCATTTTATTGATAACGCATCAAATCATTCTCTGATTTTCTTTTAAGTGTTGTAATATTTATAAAGTTTTAGTTATAATTATCAGAAATAAAATGACAACATTTAAATAAATTATTGCAATAAACTGAAATATGTTTAGATATAGTAAAAATGCATGTAGGCCACTCTAGGTTTTTTAAATGTAAAACGTGAATCATTTTAAACAACTTTTTATAATTGAATATTCTAAAATAGGTTTATTTATAAAATATAAGCCTAATATATTTTCTATATTTCTTTTTGTACAGCAATGCTGTTGATTTTGTGCCACTGATTGCATTGATGTTAATCCATGGACCTTTTACTTTGTTGGCACAAATAATGTTTCCATTAGAGCTTAAATAATCTTTCAGTTTTAATTTAGAGCTTAATAAAGACACAAAACAAAGGTATTATTGTATTTGTTGACGTCATAAGAACTCCGTTATTAGTCCCCAAATATATTTTCGCAGTAATTAAAACCTAATCCAAAAAACAAAAGAAGTCGTGCTCTTTTGATGTTCCTCTCTCACAATATTTTTTCTTACACTTATTGTTCATGTTCATTGGCTGGGAAGATATTGGTCCCGTTGAAAATTTAATTTAATTACTAAACTTGTCTGTTGAAAATATTTATCATAAATTACACTAAATCTTTCAACCATACACAAAAGAGATTGATTTTTATATTAATTTTCATTTTTTCCACTCAAAACTTGAGGAAATTGGTATTTCTGAACCAAACAATTTTTTTTCTTAAAATAGTTGACAACAATTAATGGCGAAATTAATTGAAGTGGATAATTTGTTAAAAATTTATATTCATTTTTCATCCTACAAAGATATTGTTTCATTAAAAAAAATTTCAGAACTTAAAAAAGCCATCATATTTGAAGAGAAATAAAAATCTTATTTAAAATCTTTTGATTTTTAGTGTTAAAATTGTCTAATTTTTATGTAAAATTAAACTTGCTCAGAACCTGTCCAAATTTTCTTTTCTTTTAAATTTGTTTAAAAAATCGTTTAATTTTTATGTAAAATTAAACTTGCTCAGAACCTGTCCAAATTTTCTTTTCTTTTAAATTTGTTTCGGGAAGTGTGCATAATAAAAAGGTAGGGGTATGTTTAAATATATATATTCTTCATTTTGCCAGCCAGGGTTAGCAATTATTTTTTTAATGCAGTTGTTTATTGCTTGTACCAGTTAGTATAATGACCATTCCTTTCTATGTAAAGAAATATACATGCAATTTCACATATCTTGCTCATCACATAAAACAGTAAACCGAGAAATACTAAAAGAAAATAATAAGTTTGCAACGAACAAACTCTTGAAGCCAATTTAAAAGTAAAAGATGTTTAAAAACTGACAAAAAGTTTAATTTGATTATAAACAATTATGATCTAGTAACTAAGTAGCAATATTTATTGGTTTAAGAACGGACTGAACATCTGAACACCTTGGTGATGGAAACATTCTAATGCCGAATGATTGGAGAAGAAAGATCAATAAGAATCCTAATCCTATATTCTGATATGATCAACATACAAACCACAGTAAGAAATCAGAAAACAATGCTAAGATCATACAACCGTAACAAGCGGTGTTTGTCAGAAGCAAATCTTGACTGATTTGTATTATAGTTTGGGTGTTCATTTTTATCTTATTTTAGTTTATTGTGAAATCTTGTTATCTGATACAACGATGTAACGGGCTGTGTGTGAGAGACTAAGGAGCGTTGTGACTTTTCACAATCATCCGATCGTAGTCTCCAAATTATAAACCTTGTTTTTTTCGAGTTTTTCATTTTCTTTTTTTTTGTTGTTTGTCATGATATTGATATTCATAAATGTTGGTTACTTGAAATCTCAAATAACCATAACAGTATAAAACTCGTTAACAAGCGGTTGTTTTCTAGAGAGAAATTAGTTGATCTCTACTAGTGTATGGCGGAGAGTTTAGTGTATGACCTGAGTGTACATTACAAAGTATTGGTACCGACTGGATGACGATTGTATTGTGTGCCTGAAGCCGTTGTTCTAGTGGTTGGTTTTGGTTTCAAACTCAAGGTTATATTGCGAGAAGTAGAATAGAGATCATCATGTGGTGAGCCGTAAGACTGTAGTTGCTACCAAGCAGGTATTGAAAACCTATCAGTTTTAGTGAGAGACTTGGCTGTTAATACTAGTACAAAACTTTGAGTGAGCCTTGAATCCCGGAGTATGAGAACTGGAATAATATGACTCCATACATTATTGTTTGAACCCGTCAAAAGTGTTGGCCTCGCGGCGTCTGTGGTTCTAACCTCAGGATGAGAATAACATAACTCGGATGAGAATCATAACTCGAGGATGAGAAGTTGTATGAGTGAGTCCCTGTTGTGTCACCCCGTCTGTGTGACAGACGCAATGACTCCCTCTCTGGAGGTTGCTTTAGTTAGTAACAAGTGATGAGCTAGAGCACAACCAAGTCTACCTACTACACATGGATTAGTTTTAGTGGAGACTGGGCTCGATTACAGTTAACTGGGTCTTGGGTAACAGAAATTCCTCTCCCAGGACGGACTCTTCAGAGTAGTAAGAGAGTCCTACAATTTGAACATTGACATAGGTGTTGGTCATATATGGCGTACACCTGGTACGTTACTCGTAGCTCTGAGTTTCTGCCAGATACAGGGCAGTTCTATCTATCTAACAAACTACTATAACTATTACATGCAGTCTTACATAACAGACCCTAATGGTGGGACCGTTCAAATCAAAGCATTTCATCATTAGATTAAAATATATAATGATTTTAAATATACTTTATATAGCTTATTAATATATTCAATTGTTTTACTTGCTTTTCGTCTTGACATTAAAATATATCATGTAGTCTTTTTAACATTCTAAAATATTTAAATAAAACATATTCGATACTTACTATGTTTGTTAGTTATACAATCTGTATTATTATGTTCATTCTATTTCTTTTTTTATATTTAATCTCTGTCTTTATTATATTTCCGTCGTAAAATTACATTGTATTTTCCATACTGCTATACTCGTGTCCGTATTTAGTTAAAAGGATTGATAGTTAAACCAGTTTTTAGCTGTCAGGCAGTATTTGATGTGTTGTTTACGCTTTTCTTTTTTAAAGGTCAAACTGTAGAAATGGACAACATTTGAAGATGGGGTAGTACGTACAGAAGACAACATACAAGGTAAGCCTTTAAGTTCATTGTAATTTAATGAAAACTAACCTCTTTGAAACTAATCTGTTTCGATCGCTGTGATCCCTAGCCTTCCGGCCACTTAAACCAAAAGATCAAATCAGACCGACGATTTAACGTGTTGCCCTTTTTGTCACCTCCAAGTTTAGCCACCCAAACTTGGGGTGTTCGAGGTGGACACCCTCGGAAAAAGAGGGCAGTGGCCCTCTTTTTCCTTCCCACCTCGTAGATGAACTCCAGATATGCCTTCAAATTTTTCCCTTTGCACGATGCCTCGTTCCTTTGCTTCTAACCGTCTCCATTTATTTATTTATTTAGTAATGTATCTCCATTGATTCATTATGGGGTATGATTGCACTAGAAATCTGTGCTATTATCTTCACTATTACACTATTAATATTATAAACAAATTTTATTCACTGTTTCAAATGAAATTGTAATTCAAAATATAAACAAAATTTTACTATATATATTAAACGATAACGAGAAATGAACATGGAGAAACAAGAAAGCACCTTTCAATATTGTAACTTCATCACTGTCAGAAAGAGAAGAGCTCTGTTAATCTTACAGACAGCAACTCAGTTGATAATTAAAAATAAGAACGACTGAGTTGTCATTCGCCAGGCAAGTAGAGCTTTTCTTCTCCTGATGATAAAATGGTCGAAATGTTGAAGTGAGTTTTGCTATTGATTCTTCACGTTCTTTCTGATAATCGTTTGATAAGTGCCATAACAGATTGTTTAGAACTTTTTCATATTCTTATTTATATGAATAAACACAGTATATATATATATATATATATATATATAATATATCAATGATCAAACCACAATATGAAATGGGAAAACAAGACTAAGATCCTTCAACCGTAGGAAGCGGTCGTCGTCAGAGTCAAAAACCCAACTGATGAAAACCGCTTGTCACGGTTGAGAGATCTTATTCTTGTTTTCCCATTTTATAATGTGGTTTGTTTCCCATTTCACGTGTTTGTGTGAAATATTTATATATATATATATATATATATATACACTTTAACACATAGAAAAGAACACAGAAAGACACTACAGAACTCACTTCGATATTTCGACATCCGTCGTCATCGGGAAGAAGTGCGAAGTACTCGCGTTGAGAAGCAAACTGCTACTCAACTATATATACTACTATATATATATATATATATATATATATATATATATCAGTATAAAATACATTATATTTTATGTGATTCAAATATTTCTATATGAAAAGTTAATTAATTACATTTTGGTTGATATATGTTACGAAATGCTTGATTGAAAGGACTATCATTTATTTAAGAGAAAAGTTTTTCTATCGTACGAGTTTATAGAGGAAATCTATAAATAAGTTATTCCAGGGCAAGAGGTCGGTAAAGTTACAATGAACATAGCTTATCAATGCGGGTCAGCAATCTGAGATAGGTTTTTCAATTGTGGATATTTAATCTTCATTCTTTTGAAAACACAACTTTATATTCAAAAAGCTTTAAGAGAAGGTAAAATGTTACAATCTATGATCAAAAATACAAATATATCATCCCAAACAATATATAAAACCAATTTTTACTGATATTGCTATACAATTGTTTTACTATAACGGTCATAAAATAAAATCTATTTTAAAATTTGACAAGTTATTTTCAGATTCTCTGGATTTTTGTATAAGATTTTTTTTACGATACGTCGATGTGTGTGTGTGTGTGCTGTGTGTGTGTGTATGTGTGAGGGAACATATGATTAACTAATTCAGTTTTTTCGCGGACTTTTTTATTATTTCCCAGTAATAATAATAATAGATCTTTATTCATTTGTGATAACATCTTTAAGGATTGGATGGACATTAGTTTACTCACAGACATCAGATGAAGCACTGGAGTTCAGTGTAGTCTGATGGTTAACATGTTTAAACTTTCAATAGAAACTAGTGTTCAAATCTTTGTTATAAACTCACTTTTTTTAAGCAGACACTTATTGGCGAAGATATCTGACTACAGAAGAGAACAAATAACCTCTCTTATTAGATGTTCAACTCAATATTTTTGTAATTTAAATTTAGGACCGCTGAAGAACCCAAGCCGCTCAGCAATGTGGCTTTCCTGTAGTTTAAATAAGTGTTAAATACAATACTGACTTTTTCTTACCCGATAATGCTGTTGTGGACATTGATTTCTGTGGAGTTCGTCTTCGATAGCAGCTAATCCAATCCTTTGAATTATAGGATTGTATACTCTCCTACAAACTATTGCCAAATATTATTTTTTGTAAACAAATAATATTTATTTCTATTATTATATTTAGTTACATTTCTTATTTTATTATTATTTATCTACATTATTATTATTATTTTCTGCGTCTTTATTATAATGTCTGACAAGTAATTTGTTAATTTATTTAAATAAAACATCCATTTGGTGAAAATTATATTTATTGTTGTAACATAAAAAGAGGGATATTATATTTCTTTCTACTACACTTGGAGAGACAAAAAGATTGTTTTTTTATGATGGAGAAAATATTAGGTATTTTTTGGGTCGTTAAATTAAATAATTAATGGTCCACAAAATAAGTATATACCTGTATGGTGATAATTCTAGAAATTGATTTTTGGAAGATCTTAATTCACTAATGTCTTATATATATTTTTATTAGATGAGCTAACAATTAACAATAATACTGTTAAATATTGGACTCCGATAATAATTGTATATCTATTTCTAACATTTAATAAAAGGAGTTCATCATTTTCTTAGTTTAGTTTAACAAGACTGTCTAAGTTATTGTTATTGTAAGATTTCTACAGACAGAATCTTGGAAACATTCAAATGATTGCACATTTTGTTTTCTTTTTTGTTTTTTTTTGAATTGTTACTCATGGTTGGGAATCATTATTGGGGGCATAGTCAAGGTCTTTTGAGCCACGTAGAAACAGCAATCTCTGTTGAAGGCCACTGTATCTGGTATACAACCTGATATACGAGTAGACCTCAAACAAATAGTGGATTCTAATATGCTAGTGCTACGTTTTTCAATTAAGTGGTATTTTTTTTGTAAAGAAGAGCAGAAATATTAACTTTTTTCCCCTAAAAGGAAAACCGTGGCGCTAGAAGCTGTAGAGGTGGGATCCTTGTAGCTTCGTACCACCCTAATCTCCTAACTCACATTCATTTACTTAGAGGCAGGTGGCTTTTGGTAGGAAACATGATTGCTTCTATAATCCGTGATTTTGTGTTTGTTTCAAGAATTTATTCTATGCGGAAGCTGAAAAATATGACGAACAATTCACCCTTAGTCCCCGTACAACAGGATCAAACAATTTCAATGAATCACTATTATATAAAGTATAGGTTTTACAGCCTTTTATTTAATATCAAAATCAGCAAAATCAAAGCTTACAAAAAGTTAACTCTGATGATTATTATTATTATTAACTCCATTCCAGATGAGTTGATTACATTTTTTACTCTGAATCACCGTTTCTTTGCAGATCACAGCCTATAAATATGACATTTTAACTAAAAGCTACAGTCACATCAATTTTAATCAAAATCAGAATTTCATAATTCTACTCATATGCCCAAAAATACACCGAATTTTTTAGATATACTACTCTTTAAAATATTGGAATTTTGTTCTGAATTCCCGTTCTGAGGACTAGTAGTAGCTTTTTGGTGAGTTTTGGTAATTTCTAGTGATGACCACTCTTTTGGTTTCTAAAATATCTTACCCACACACATATAGATAAACACACTCCCTCCCTCCCTCTCTCCTCCCTCCCTCCCTCCCTCCCTCCCTCTCTCTCTCTCCTCTCTCTCTCTCTCTCTCTCTCTCTCTGAAACACACACACACACATACACACTCACACACACACACACACACACACACACACACACACACACACACACACACACACACACACACACAACACACAAACAACACACACACACAACACACACACACACACACACACACACACACACACACACACACACATTCAACCTCCTTACAAACACTGACTGTCTTTTTCTCAAACACAAGAGTTCACGAATTCTGAGAGGGTTGAAAGTTAATTCACAGGAAAAGATATTTCTATATTTACCTGTATCAAATAGGCTGACATTTTTTCAATAAGATTAATTAAATATTTGATTTTAGTCCTCGCATTAAAAATATAACATATTTTATTTTCCTTCATAAATTGTTATATTTTATCAAAAGTTTTAAATTTATCTATATTAATTACGCGCGAAATTCAGAATAATGATGATGAGTAAGGATCTGTAGAGTAAGGGTAAGAAAATGATGATTTCATACAATACTTACAGGACACGCCTAAGTGGAAGCTGTTGGGTAGAGAAATGGGGCTGGCTGAGGCCAGGAAGGAATTCACTGGTTTGAAAGTTTTATTAGGTCCATATAAAACTCTAATGGCTTACTCAACATTAGTCTTACAAGCAAACTTGTAAAACTGACCAAAGCAGTTCTTAGTATTTCTATATTATTACATAATCAACTCTATCAAAACAGTATTAAACAGTATTCATTGATTAAAAGGAAATTTTCAATATAAAGTGCACGCAGTTACTATCTATTGGTTTGGAAATTTTGGTTCCCTATTAATGATAATTATACGGTTATTTTAATTTACTAGTTATTAGTTGGTATTTTGTTCTCCTTGGAGAAGTTTGAATATTACCTCTTACACAAAACAAGCCGTTATAATAAACAAACCATCTGTTGCATTGCTCAACATTCAAGAGGAAGTTAACAAGAGCTGATAGTAATAATAAAAGAATATTATTTCAGATAATATTATTTAAATATTAATATTATTTCATATATCTACATTGGTTCTGTTATGTTAATAAAAAGCTGTTAGTTGAGAAACCATTTTTCAGAAGGAGAAAATAAATTGTGAAGTTGTTTTCGTTGCTTTTTTTCTTCAGCAAATTATATGCATGATTCTATTTCTTAAAATTTGTGAAGGAATAATCAATGTTTTGAAACATTTTTACTTTCAAAGAAAATACGTGAAAACGGCTTTTCCAAACCTTTTATTAATGGAAACGAAGGGGAATAACAGAATGGCTATCGGCCATGATACGAGTGTTAGACTGTCAAGAGCTCGGTCCAACAGACAAGAATTATTCAAGGGCCAATGTCACCCTTAAAATAAAACACACATTTTTGTAAGATTTATGATACCTGTTGTTATCTGGATTTTTATTTTGTATGATGAGGTTAATGTAGGAAAAGTCACTCTTGGCTGCTTGTTCAATATTGAAGGAGCTTTCTATAAAACGTTTACGAATCCAATGAATCAGAACTAATACGTAGACGCTTAAATTGAAGAATTATAGAATGTATTAGAATAAAATAACGAAAGAGTAATTAGTGTACGTGTAGAACCCAGTACAACTGAAAGTAATTGTCCAAGAAAGTAAGGACAAGAAAAAATAAGAAGCTTTTGGCAAAAACGTTGGTTATTTTTAGGTTACATTTCGAAGATGAATTAGCAGGAATTTAATGTCTTGAGGGTGAAATAAACGCACTAAACTAAATGGAGGATTCTGATGGTTTGACATAGTTCTATGTTAAACTATGTTACATGGCTGACTCGCTGGTGCTGTTAGCTGACGTGACAATATGTCTTTAATTAGACATCTGATTCTGGGGTTACTTTCCTTTATTCTCTCGGGCTTCTAAAATTTCTAGTTTGACTGGTTTGTATGTTTCTGTAAGTGAGGTGATCTTGTCTTTTGAGTTAGTGATACTGGTCGGGACCAGGGTAGCCCAGTGGCTTACGTGCGTGCCTCTGGATTAGTAGATAAGGAGTTTGATACTCACTCTTGCTCTCGATTTATTCAAGTGGAACTCCGTGTTCTTCAGAGAGGAAGTTAAGCTATCGATCCTGAGCCTTTCAATGTTAGACACTCATTAAAGATCCCTACTCTATGTTAGGCAAAATTCGAACTTCCGACGTTGAATGCTTATTATGAGGTATCACAATCTTTAATTTGAGGGCCAATCTTTGATCTATGTGTGTTCTCTAGTAGAATGGCCGCTGCAGCCTAATCTAACCTTCATCAGGTCATATTATTATATATTATTACTATATTATGAAGCTAAATTATTCAGAAGCGAAAGAGGGGATCTGTTCATTTAGTCTCTTAGCCAGCCGATAGGAGAGAGTAGGTATCTGGGTAATCATGGGGTGCAAAAGGTGTCCTATAAAGGGCAAAGAGTGGTTGTAATAAGAACTATTAATTAAATTATTCCATATTTAACTAATAGAATAAAATTCCAAAGAATTTTCACATCTTAAATGACCAAAAACAACATAAAATGCTCAGGTATAACTGTCAGATAAACATCAATACATTAACAAATGCTGAACACAAATTTTATACTTATCCAGGTTTTTAATATTTTGAGAGCTTTAATGACATCAGAGCCATGCAATTTTTAAATGAAATTATCGAACTTCAGATTATTTTTAATGTAATTTTATTTATATATTTCAATTTGAATAAGTCGTCATCAATGTTTATATATGTTATAGCTTGCAATTCTTACAGATTTAGACCAAATAATTTAGATCAGAAAAATCCTTTATAAAAAGCTCGTGAATACGTAAATAATAATATCTAATCGTATGTTACTTGTTTAAAACGAAAAAAGCAGAGAAAAAAAGTTTGTACGTGTGTGTGTGTGTGTGTGTGTGTGTGTGTGTGTGCAAAAATGCAAATGTATTAAAAAAAATTGTGTGGATGATGATTTTCAGGATTTTATATTTTTGTTATATTCATAGTAATCGCTTCAGAATAGTGAAAATGTGATGACTAATATGATAAGCATACTTAATTTGATAATTTGTACCATATTCTTAAGATAAACGAAAGATACATTTTCAAGTCACATAGTGCATGCAATCCCAGAATATAAATGCTATTGAGGGTGTACTTCTAGAACCCTTGAAACTTTATGACAAAGAACCAAACAGTCAAGCTTTATTTTAAATATAACTATTATGTGTTTTATTTAATTAATAACTTCAATTATAACTTTATTTGTAATGTATAACTTTATTATAAATAATAAATTAAACTAGAGATTTCATAGTTGATTAAATACAGTTTTTAAATGCATTAATTGAGTGCACTGCAAATAGATTGTATGTTCACTAATCAAATATTCAGTACAAATTAAATTAATTAGATGACGAAAGTTAAAAAGGGTAACCCACGTTGTATTATATTCAATTCCTCACATTAAAGTTTCAAAGTTTTTAATCAAATGTATATTCATAAAGGAAAATGTAATCAATTTTTTTATAAGGAAGAGAATATGGAGAAATAAAAATATTTCCATTAGGATTGAAATGATTACCAGCTTTATGGAGGGGTGAATATCAGCATTTAAATAAATAAATGCTTACATTCATTTCTTCTTTTTTACGAATATAATTGAAATGTTTATATGGAAAACAGCAGAAATTTGCTGTTGAGAACATGAGAAGCTCCCTCACAGGTTCTGCTATTTAGCCGCATTGTATTAAGAAAAGAAAAACAATCATTTACAAATATCCGATAGATTTATTACTTACTTGCTTGCGGATTTTCCATTGATTTTGAAAGAAGTGGTATTTAAAGACTTTTGGTATTCCTATGTGATTGCTATATATGGCTATAAAAACACTGAGGCTGACATTTTAAACTGGAAGCCTGGGCGTGCGGCCTGGTGTTCGTGAATGATTATCTGCTTAGGCCTAGATAACGATAAGTTAGGAGCCCGGTGAAGAGCGAAGGCAGCAACACGACACTCTTTAATGAATGGCTTACAGTTTAAACCAGTTTGTAATGTACCCCCGTAAAGTCCGCTTGACTGCTTGCAACAGGTTGCAAGCGTAATAATTTACTAAACATGTGCTGTGAAGCAAAGATTTTGTTTACTTTATTATCAAATAATAAAATTTTACTTCCCTGTTTCTCTAACTGAGTGCCTTTTGTTGCTTAATAAGATTTAAAATTCCACAGAGATGCGGAAAACTTCAAAATATTCTAATAACGTTAAATAAAACAATTTTACTTTTATTTTATTTCCCCATATACTATTAAAAATCCATTTCTTTATTGATGAGTAATATAAACACTTAATGATTAAACAAATAATTAAATAACTAATCAAATATTATAAATACAAATTAGCATTAATAATGAAGGTTAGTCATCTTCATTTATACGTTGATGTTTATCTAGTTTCAACCCTCTATATGCCGTATATATTCACCAGTCCCTGCTTCATCCTATCTTCATACATTTTCACCTGCCAGTCTTCATCCCATCTTCATAAATTTTTACCTGCCATTACTTCATTCTATATTCATACATGTTTACCTATCATTTCTTCATCCCATTGTATAAAATTCATCTGCGTTAAGTTCATTCCATCTTCATACGTCTTCAGCTGTTATTACTTCATCCAATTTCTTTGAGTTTTTATCAAATCAATTTATGATATGAAATATCATATCAATTTGATATTTTTTGTCTTCTAAAGCGGTGCAGGAAAAAATCCCCCGAGGAAAAAAACCCCCGGAGGAAAAAACCCCCCGGGGAAAAAATCCCCCTGGAAAAAAACCCCGGAGGAAAAAACCCCCCGAGAGAAACTTCCCCCTCAATAAACGCTTCCCCCAAAGAAAATATTTTTTTTTACTAGAATTAGTATATTAAACAAATACCAAAAAAATATAAAAACATCTGGAAAATCAAAATAATTTTTACAGATCATTATGTTTATTTAAACAAACACTGGAAAATAGCACAATATAAAAATGCTGAAGTAAATCAAATTCATCACTCAAATAAAATAAATAAAAACAATAACCAAAACATTTTTTGATATAAGAATGACAAAATCTTTTCAGAAAAATAAAATACATCCAAATAAAACAAATGTTAACAATAGTGTCAAAGTATAATGTACTAAGAGTAACTGAAGATTAAAAGACAAAATTAAAAAAAGAAAAAAAAGATATTAATTTTATCATATAGTCTGAGTTTAAAAACTAAGATTAAAAGCTATTCCTTTTAAAAAGTCTAAAATTGACCTGTTGTGCACGTCTTCTGTGATGGTTTTGATGCAAAGAGCAGAGTTCTTATAATTCTTTTTCTGTTTTACTTGAGGATGGCCTGAAAGAACTTGTGTGACATACACTTCTTGTAATGCATGCTCTTTTCTAATACATCGTATGAAAGTCCAAATGCTAGGGTGGGAGCAACCAACCAATGAAGCAAAACTTCGATGCCATCCTTCCACTGCGTTGTTCGTTTTCGGTAAGTCGTCTTGTACTCTTGAGTGCATATTCCAAATATTTGCTTCAAATCTTGGTGGTCTTCTGAATTTACGGGTTAGTCTTCCAATATAATTGTTTTGTTATTAAAACAATAAAAAATGTTTTGGTTATTGTTTTTATTTATTTTATTTGAGTGATGAATTTGATTTACTTCAGCATTTTTATATTGTGCTATTTTCCAGTGTTTGTTTAAATAAACATAATGATCTGTAAAAATTATTTTGATTTTCCAGATGTTTTTATATTTTTTTGGTATTGGTTTAATATACTACTTCTAGTAAAAAAAATTATTTTTTTTGGGGGGAAGCGTTTTTTTGAGGGGGAAGTTTCTCTCGGGGGGGTTTTTTCCTCGGGGGTTTTTTTCCAGGGGGATTTTTTCCCGGGGGGTTTTTTCCTCCGGGGGTTTTTTTCCTCGGGGGATTTTTTCCTAGACCAAATTTTTTCGGGGTCTAGGAAAAAATCCCCCGAGGAAAAAACCCCGGAGGAAAAAACCCCCCGGGGAAAAAATCCCCTGGAAAAAAACCCCCGGAGGAAAAAACCCCCCGAGAGAAACTTCCCCCTCAAAAAACGCTTCCCCCCAAAAAAATAATTTTTTTTACTAGAAGTAGTATATTAAACCAATACCAAAAAAATATAAAAACATCTGGAAAATCAAAATAATTTTTACAGATCATTATGTTTATTTAAACAAACACTGGAAAATAGCACAATATAAAAATGCTGAAGTAAATCAAATTCATCACTCAAATAAAATAAATAAAAACAATAACCAAAACATTTTTTATTGTTTTAATAACAAAACAATTATATTGGAAGACTAACCCGTAAATTCAGAAGACCACCAAGATTTGAAGCAAATATTTGGAATATGCACTCAAGAGTACAAGACGACTTACCGAAAACGAACAACGCAGTGGAAGGATGGCATCGAAGTTTTGCTTCATTGGTTGGTTGCTCCCACCCTAGCATTTGGACTTTCATACGATGTATTAGAAAAGAGCATGCATTACAAGAAGTGTATGTCACACAAGTTCTTTCAGGCCATCCTCAAGTAAAACAGAAAAAGAATTATAAGAACTCTGCTCTTTGCATCAAAACCATCACAGAAGACGTGCACAACAGGTCAATTTTAGACTTTTTAAAAGGAATAGCTTTTAATCTTAGTTTTTAAACTCAGACTATATGATAAAATTAATATCTTTTTTTTCTTTTTTTTAATTTTGGTCTTTTAATCTTCAGTTACTCTTAGTACATTATACTTTGACACTATTGTTAACATTGTTTTTATTTGGATGTATTTTATTTTTCTGAAAAGATTTTGTCATTCTTATATCAAAAAATGTTTTGGTTATTGTTTTTATTTATTTTATTTGAGTGATGAATTTGATTTACTTCAGCATTTTTATATTGTGCTATTTTCCAGTGTTTGTTTAAATAAACATAATGATCTGTAAAAATTATTTTGATTTTCCAGATGTTTTTATATTTTTTTGGTATTTGTTTAATATACTACTTCTAGTAAAAAAAAATATTTTCTTTTGGGGGGAAGCGTTTATTGAGGGGGAAGTTTCTCTCGGGGGGGTTTTTTCCTCCGGGGGTTTTTTTCCAGGGGGATTTTTTCCCCGGGGGGTTTTTTCCTCCGGGGGTTTTTTTCCTCGGGGGATTTTTTCCTGCACCGCAACTCAAGGGCGTCTAAGAATATGCGAAAATAAGTACAAAATAAAAAGATTTCAGTCTTCCAAATATTCAAATTTTTATATTGATGTATACATTTCAAGCCAGCGTAGCCCAGAAGCTTAAGTGGTCACTCACTCGGTCAAGTGGTTATGATCGGTTATGGTATTATGGAATCAGAAGAGTACTGAAAATCTTCCTTACTATGTCGAGTCTATAACAGAAACATTTATATGCTTCCTACAAATTATTAGACTGGAAAAAGGAACAGCTTTGATTTACCTTCTAATCAACGGATTATTATAAATGTTGATATAAATTATTTATATAATATATAGTATATAGCCTTCAAGTACAGAGTGTTGATGAAATTTCCCTCCTCGTTGGAACTTTGTAAGCAGGTTTCTGAGAAAAGTACATAGCAACATGTCTTAAACTTGACAGTAATATGGTTTATCTATCAGTCTTAGTGATAGCAAACTCATAGATTGGCAGTTTGTACGCAGTAGACCACAGAGCACTTCTTGTTTGCTCAAGACTCTTGGGTCCACGTCTAGTATTTTTTTCCGTAAGCAACATCTGTTTGTCCGAGAGAAGAATATTCGCACAAGTGGGCTTTTATGTTATGACATAGACATTTTGACCATGCTAATTATACCAAGACATGGAAGCTTTCCTTACATGAAACACAGGTATGTAGGGAAACAAGTCATTATAGTCAATAACAGCAATGATGTGAACTAGTTAAATCTCACGATTATGAATATAGATAACATTAAGAGTACAAATTATTGACTTTAAGGGGATAAAAAAGTCAAAGGAAAGGAACATTAGTTGCTATCGTCATACAATATATGTTTTGAAAATCTTAAAAGTAATTAATTAGGGTAATATGAAGCATAGACAAAACGAGAAAGAAGAGAGAATATCGAGGAAACCGAGTTGATAGACACTCTCCTTGACTCTGCTGCAGAGACGGTATCAGAATCTTTTAACTTTTACCGGTTTGTTCTGTACAGATTTTGAATGACATGTTTTAGATGGTGTCAACATCGTGGTTGCCAACACTAATCAATATGACTTCGGTGTTATTTTTATTGAAATTAAAATAATTTTTATAATAAAAAATCCCAAGAAATATAGAAAGTTGTTAAAGGACAATGAACAACAGAATGGTATTCAATGAATAGTAATTGGACATTTTAAATAAATATCCTATTTGGATTTTAGGTCAAGAAATGTTTGAACAGACACATTCTACTTTTATAATCATTGCATGAAATTTTTTTTAAGAAAAATCCTGTGATTTATTCCAATGGATGGATATATTTTAAAGTATCTACAACATTTTAACAAATGTTATGAAATATGATTGGCATAATAGCTTAATACAAACAGGAACTTTTTTTCAATCACTATTCATTCAAATGAATGACTTAATAGGTTCAAAAAAAAAATAAAAAACAGAATTAGTTTATATTTTCTGGCAAAAAAAAAATAATATTCTCAAAATCAGACAAGTAATCATAAATTGATTCCAGTAGACATTGAAATATGTTCCTTATTAAATCATTATGTGAAATTGCCGTGATGAGAAATGCAAACCAAGAGAGTTTATGAAATACACTGAACTCCCAAATTATTTTTTTGATCGTTTCAAAAAGTTTAGAATAGCATTATAAATAAATGATAAAGTTAATGGTCAAATAACTGAAATTTATATATAACAAGATTTCACTATATGCACAGAAGATATAAATAAATGCCTAAACCACAGTAAGAAATTCAATTAACTCAATAATATGGTAAAGACTTTAACCAAAACAACCGGCTTTGGTTCAAGTGTGACTCTTGATCTTTTCGTTAAATGATCTTAGTCCAATTTCCAAATTTCATACTATGGTTTAGATATTTCTTTACGTAAACAATTTTGAATTATCCTTGTTAAATAGGAAATGATTTGAGAAAAGTTTGATATAACAGGGAAAATTGTGTAATAAATAATATATCTTAAAAACCTCTTTATGAAAAATATTTCATTTTTAATAAACTACGTCAAGAACATATACTTGAGGATGGGCTACTTTGGAAACCGGTTGAACGACTCCAACAGCAGTAAAGGGATAAGATTGTAACATTTACTAAGGTGATTTCAATTAAACTCCGTAATACTAACAAATGTATATGTTAGTAGTAGTGGTACTACATGTAGCAATCACTAGATGTAAATGTTAATGTATTTTTTACATATTAAATAATAATAAATATTATTATTTCAATTAATAATTGAATATATTGTAGAGTGTTAAGTAAAATTTATTTATGTCATCTTTAACTTATAAAGCGAATATAACTTAATTTTGTTTGATTTTATAATTAGTGATTTCATTTGCTAAATCATGAATTTATTTTAAAGCTAATTTTACTTCTTTCATTTCGTTTTTTTAAACTGAACCAAAAAAATAATCCTATCTGTTTGTATAAACATTAACTTAACAGAATATAAACTAATAGTAATTAATTATTTCAAAGAAAAATGCTATTTGTTTCTACTATATAAATAGTAAGGTATAGGAATGATGAAAAAATAATAGAGTAATTGAAGAACTACAAGTTTTGAGATCTCCTGAATACAGAATTGATATTTTTAAAACGATTTCTAGATTGTTTTAAACAAGAAACCTGTCTCCAGTTTTGACAAAGGGCCCCTTTGTGTGAAGACGTAATATTAAAATTACCGATCATGAGTAAATAACACACTATAGCAGAATGTACTAGTATGAATTAGAAACCAATAATCAATAGAAATAGTCTTATTTTTGTAAATTTTAATTTCAATAAATTAGAGATCAACCTGCATCATTTAAATTAAAGAGTAGTTAAAAAAAATTGAAATAAAATGGAATTATTATTCATGATATTTGCTTTTAATTTATTTCCTTTACTCTTCCCTCAAATGATGACTAAACAGATTATCTATTTAATGAATTACATAAACTTCACCCATCGCTGAAGCCATTCAATACATTTGCTAATTTATTCCTTCAATTGAGCGTGCAAATCTAACCTATTTTGTTGGGTTTTATGATCAGTGGTTTCATATGGTAACTCATTGGATTGAATTTAATGTTTGTTGCTTGTTTTATTATTCTCAAATTTAAAGCATAAAAAACACTAACTTTGTGTTGAAACAATTAACGAACAAAGTATAAACATTAGTACCTACAATCAATTGTTTCAAATATATCAGCTATTTATAAGTAAAAGAGGAATTAAGTTCAGCATTGCACCAGGATCATATTTATTAGATCATCCGTCGGGTCATCAAAAAGATAGCCGAACAATCACACGGCGACTACAAGTAGTTTCTTCAGAAACCTTAATCAGAAAATTTACAAGTCCCAATCTTGTTTTTGTTAATTGAAATTGTGAATTATAAACACTTTTAATTTCTTAGAGATTATTTCTCTGCCAGCAAAACTATTCTCTTTCCATGGTACTTTTCTCAAGTTTCTAAGAAATACATTCGTAGATATTACTTTTTGTGTTAAAAAAACATTGAATTTTCTTTGACTAGAAATAATTTAGTTATAATAATAAATAACTGTTGTGTAATTAAAAATGTATTTTCCATAATATTTATCTAGTAACTTCACATAATACAGTTTTAATCTCTACTTTAAACCAAAAAGGGATGATAGCTTATTAGGTGAAGCTACTTAGCTCAGTATTTATAATTAACAGTGATACAGGTTTTTAAAATTTTTCAAATTTAAAAAAAAATGTCAAAATTATATTTTTAATATAAGCTAATATTTTTAATGTTTAAAATAAGCTATCACATCATTATTGTAAGAGAGAAGTGTTTTATATAATCGAATCCTTACACCTGGTGAATTCAACGTTGCAGATAATTTGTCTTCTTCAACCATCAATATTAGTTTTGCATTCAGTCAGATTCTGTTTCCTCAAAGTCTAAATTTATTTCAATTCTGCGTCGATATATTTTTTCACAAGTAATACTGTTTTAATGAAACTATAAACTAGTGTAATGAATTTTTAATATACTTTTGTCATCGAAGGTCTTTTTTATGCAATATGCTGTTTATTTTACGATTTTTCTTGGTTAATTCATTGCCATTATTCCTACTTTATCTTCTGTCTTTATACCAGTATAGCTTCTCTTCCACTTTTCAGTATTACTGACTTGTCATTTGAATACTTTTAATATTGGTAGAGTTCATCTTATAAATTTGCAAGACGTTTGAATTTCTGTACCTCTTCTTAACATCCTTTTTCAGTAGTAGTTACGTGGCTGAACTTTACGAAAAATAAAAAATGTTACTTTCATCACCTATACTGATTGATGATAAGTTGTAGAAAAGTTCTTACATTTCTTCATTAGTCAATCACCATCAGTGATACCATATATCATCAGTCATCTATTTCATAATGCAATCAGCCCTCTGAAAGAGAAAAAGAAATATAATTCTTGTATGGTCATTCAGAGTCGAAACTTATCTTTAGTACTTTTACAGTCCTATTATTGTAGGAATCAAGTTATTGTTTATTCAAAAATTTTTCATTTCACATATTACAAATAATATAAAAACAAAGCTTTGATCATATAAATAGTTAATCAATAATAATAGTTACTCGATATTTTAAGTTCAGTGATTTTATCATTTCAGTGCATTGTCGTTATAAGGTGAAGTGGAAACACAGTTCTAACAAATTATGGTATACTCACAGTACTAGTAGGTAAAATACCTGCAGCAGCGTTTACTGCTTGCGATTGACAATAATTCACATCTTTATATGTACAGAGATATACTGAAACAACCAAACCAGGGGTTTTCAATGAGGGTGAAATTCACCCCCAGAGGTGGATTTTGGCTTTTAAAGGGGTGAATTGTGACCTCAGTAAGTTTACAGAAGGAGGGAAGCTATTATATGTTCCGAATTCTAAATTAAAAAAGTACCATTTTCTAATGTAGTGCAATCAGTTATTATGTGGTATTTACTCATTGTAGGGTAAAAATCTAATGAAATGGTCTCCAAATATAAAAATTTAATGATATAAACAACGCGTTTCGAACACGTAGTGTTCTTCTTCAGGCATTAACTAAGGATGAGTGCCTGAGGAAGAACACTACGTGTTCGAAACGCGTTCTTTATATCATTAAATTTTTATATTTGGAGACCATTTCATTAGATTTTTACCCTACAATAAGTACCATTTTGATTAAATTAACATTGTATGTATGTAATAATTATGATATTTCTGTTTTTATTAGGATTAAATTTGTTAAATTCTCTATAAACAAATTCATGCAAAACTGTAAATATTTATATATATTTCAATGTGCATACAGAAACGTAGAGAAATTTAAAACATACATTTACTAACTTTTGGTTTGAACTGTCCAACCGTTTCTGAACCAGTGCGCTTGATTTCCCTCTCTTATCTCTACTGAAGACGGTTCAAACCGAAAATTAGAAACCATAAGGGTTGCTTTTAATTTGTCTATGTTTCATTATGTATATTGAATTATGTTTTGGGTACTATTTTTATCGAAAAAGTATATATATATATATATATTATAATAACAGATTCAATAATATATCGATGGTTTGATAGGATAGGTGTGTTATCTAATCTAATATATCTAATATATATATATATCAGGGGGGGGGGGGGGGTCAAGAAAACTGGTGGACAGTAGTAAATTGTTGACATTGCATTGAAGTGGAAGTTATACATTTTAAAATAAAAATCCATATGGTTTCATATTTTCCATAGTTTCCATATTTTTATTCATTTCATTGAAAAAAAAGAAAGTGTACATTTTATCATTTTTTATTCGTAAAATTAACATTTTAACCATATAAGACGAATAGCTTCACATGTATTAAACGTTCGTCTTGTTACTTGTTTTTGTGTATTCGTTTGTTTCCATAGTATATTCAGTAAACTTTCTGTGTTTTCTCTTTTTTATCACTGAGTACCTACTTCTTCACCCTCCTTATAAATACTAAAATAGAAAAAGAATAAAGGAATTTTAGTTATGTATGCATATTATTTAGGATGACATTTTTGAAATAACATATATCTTAGAAAGAAGAGGAGGAGGGAATGAGATTGTAACAAATGTCACCCAAAGGGGTGCTTGGACCAAGCAAGGCTGAGGACTCCTGCTCTAGGCCATCTGGCACCACACGTAAGTGTATAATGCCAGCCTTTCCAATCTGAGCAGTTCACTTTTTTTACTTACTTAATAAGTAATATTTTTTAATTGTGTATTATTCTATTACTTAGCTGAAATTCTTTGAAACCCAACTGACTACAAAAACTGAAACCCAAAACTACATGGCACGTCTTTAAATTAGGCAAATTAAATGTAAACATTAGAAATCAAACTAATATAACGGAATATCTTACAGATTTAAAATTACTGACAGATATGAATTAAAAATAATTACAAACTAGCCTAAAATAAAAATGATTTGAATAAGGAAGCCACACTCGTTCACCTTCCCACGTCAGTTCTACCTACACAGACTCAGCAAGTCCTGGGCATACCACCTATTCCAGTTTCTGTAAAGTGTGTGGGAATCAACTTTTTGTGTATTCAAGAATTTTTTATTTCGCTTATTACGAATAATGTAAAATCAATGCGTTTGTGATGAAACTGGTTCAATATTTTTGGCCCAGTGATTCAATCAGTTGACCATATTTATTCAACTGGTCAGATGTTGTTATATTTACATGGCTGTTATTCGCATGGCTTTAAAAATAAGTTCAGTGTTTTTCACATGCAGTTTGTAGCCGGGTATATGTAGTCATCAACAACATATAATTTTAGAAATATTTTATTGACAGCTTTTATTGTAAATAGTCATTTATTATTGAAGGATTTTTTTAAATTTTTTCAACGGAAAAACTAAAAATATATCTTCAGTGTAAAGGAGTTTCTTTTAACTTAAGCTCCATGAACATATCTTCATTTAATTAAGTGTATTAAACAATTATTAGCATACTTTAATGTTTAATAAATATGCTATAAGTGTATTAAACAATTATTTTTATGTTTAATAAATATGCTACTTATGAATGTTATTATATTTCGTATTTCTAATAATTATTTTATTATTACCAGCCTTACTATTATTTTGAGTATCATTCAGTCGTCAATGTGTACATTTCTTTATTGAAAAAAGCTTAATGGACTTACTAATCAATATCTGACACGAGTAGGTTGATATTTTATGTGCTATACCTTTTATTACAAAGATTGGAATTTGTACTTTGAAAGCAGCGAAAAAATGCAGTTTGTGTTTTTTTTACTTTGAACATGAGAGCAGCTGTCAATATATTGAACAAAAGACAAAGAGAGAGAGGTATACATATTAATGGTATGTCCATTGAAATTCTCCTTTGTGACCTCTTAAACAATTTAATTTTGCGTAATATATATATATATATATATATATATATATATATATATATAAAGATTTCACATAAACACTTGAAATAAGAATTAATGATCAAACCGCATTCCCATTTTCATATCGTGATTTGATCATTGATATATATATATTCGTAAATTTTGGTAGCAGTCCTTCCTTGACACACACATTATTGAAAATGACACCAAATTTAGCTGATACCTGTTTCTTAACAAGTTTCTCCATTTTACTAAATAACACTCTCGTTATTTCGTCTACACAATAAAGTACATCTCCTATACTTATTTACTATAAAGACGTAAATAAGATCTAAGGTGAATTATCTGGTTTATATATATATACATGGAGAAGGTAGAAGGGGTTGTTCACCAGATAATTCACCTTAGATCATATTCACGTCCTGATGATCAATATTGATCATTCGAAAAATGTCGACCATAGGAGATGTACTTTATTGTGTAGACGAAATAACGAGAGTGTTATTTAGTAAAATTGAGAAACTTGTTAAGAAACAGGTATCAGCTAAATTTGGTGTCATTTTCAATAATATATTTATAAATAATTATATTACTATTATATTATTATTATATTATATTATAAATATATATACATGCTACTAGCCGTTGTGTCTACAACGTGCTTGCTCTTCCTTTCTCTTTTCTTCTGAAGATGGATTGTCCGAAAATTTGAGTTTGTAAGAGTGTTTCTTTACACTGTTTGTTACTCTTCTTCGGATTTTAACTCATATATATATATATATATATATATATATATATATATATATATATATATAAACTATATTGACATAAAGAACACATAGAAATGAAACAGAAAATCACTACTTTTTTTCCATGGTCTCGTAATCTTCCTGATGAGGGAGGCGATCGAAATATAGTAGTGAGTTTCTGCTTCGTTTTTGTGTGTTCTTTTTGTTAATGTAGTTTATTTAGTTCGTGGAATCTTTTCATTAAATTAGGTATATATGGGAGCGTTCTTTAACGCAACAGTTAGTATGGCAAAAAAATTGTGTAATTCGTTAGAAAAAAGAAACTTATAAATTACAGAGAAATGACAGAATTTGCCTAACTCGGACTGGACGAAAACTGTTGAGAGAAAACTAAGAATGCGATTGCAAGTCTGTGTGTTGAGCAGGGTGTCTGACATTGGACGGCTTTAGTCTTGATAGCACATCACCATGCTGTAGGAACCAGGGACTTAGGACTTTAGTTATATAGTCAGGGCGAACATCACAAGTATGAGGACTACATGGAAAACATTTACTGACGTTCAGAGTAGAGGGCAAAGGGGCTTAGTAATGTATTATTTACTATTACTGTCTTATTTATATGAGGTTTCCAAATTCACAGAATTATAAATCCCTTCAGAGAAATATTGAAATGGTTTAATTATGAAGATATTTTGAGTCTTTCAGACACAAGGTGACATCAGCTAATATAATGTAGCCTTACTGAAACCAGCATTTAAAATTACCAACAGCTATAAATTAGTTATGAGATAGGAATTGCGAGGAAGATATTCAGTTTGAGCCAATCTCAGTGCTTTCATTGTTTACAAAAGTAAATTAACATAAATTAGCTCATGTTACTGACAACTTGATTACTTTTAAATATCAAAATTACTAGTCTCATGAAATACTATTATTTATTACTTACTTGAAGTATGGATACTTACCATTTTCTTCAATGAGCCACTTGAAAAGATTATCCTTTTATGGAAAAGTCTAGATTCAAATTACGAACAACAGAGCAACGAAAAAGACGTTCTTTTTACTGTTTTCTTCATTATTCATAACAATTATGTATGATAGTAACCATTAACATGTCTGTCAGAAATAAATTTCCTTTGTGTCAAAGTGCATTCTTGAGTACTGTGACCATTACCATCTCCTGTAAACACCTTAAATATGTTGCATATTAGATAACGTGTAAGCACACTTATACATTTAGTTTAGATGTTTGTAAGTATTTAATAAGATCTTACTTAGATTTTTCAGAAAATATCTGGGTATATTTGACTTGTCAGAATGGTTTTATTGAATATTGAAGGTATGAAATATGTTGTTTAAATTAATATAAAGAAACTGCAATGTAAAGAAATAAATTGAAATACATATAAATATATGCGCATATGCTATTTTTAGAATAGTTTAGGTTGTTTTATAGAAATACTGGAATTATTTTATTACTTATGCAATCTGTTATGGAGTGGTATTTACTCATACTGAGGGAATTTAAAAATTACGTCTCTATATAAAAAAACCTTTTTTAATGTTTGAATTCCCCCAATAATACAATTATTGGTTGTATCGTATTCTTACAAGTGCTCTATATACGTAATATGGATTATCAAGGGCTGAAGTGAGTAGCAGCTTAGGGGCCAGAGTATTCCAATGCTCACCTCTGGACTGTAGATCCAGGGTACGGTACTCATTCTAGCCCTTGATTTATTGATGCAGGAGATGAAAAAAATTCTGGGACCTTAGTCGTCAGAGAAGTCGTTAATTCGTCGGTCCCGAGCCGGTACGATGCCAGCTATTCGTGAAAGATCTCTACTTATATATTGGAGTTTATTTTTGAGTTAGGCAAACATTTAGTACTCCCAATGTAGAATGTTCATTCTGTGATATCACAATGGGCCGGTTTAGCATAGGATGCATCATCAAATGGGACTAATCATGCGTACGGTATCCAGAGATAGGAATAGCTGCAAAAACCAGTAGTACTGATCAATGCCTAAATTACCTATTATTAAAATTTATTTTAATTTATTTTTATCCTGTTTTAATTGTTTTTATATTTATGTTGTTGTTATATCAATTCTGTCGTCTTTTCATGTTTATATTGGTTACAATATTATACCTTGGATTTATATTTGAATATATTCGAATATTACCCTCCAAACAGATATATTATTCAAACCAATAATAAACATGAAAAAACAACAGGACGTACATGACAACAGCATATTAAATCATAATAGGAGTTGAACCAGAATAAAAATAAATTAAAATAAACAATTATAAAATAATAGAAAATTAAGGCATAGATTGGTAGTACCGGTTACTGTAGGTATTTATTTCACTGGATACCGTAAGAACGATTAATCCCATTCGATGACGCAGCCTATGAGATGATCGGACGAATCCATCAACAAGTTTTGAGGTTTGTCGGAAGTTCATAATAGTATTATTGTGTATATTATTCTACTACAGGGACTAGTAAAATTCATATTATGAGATAAAGCCGTCATATCTCGTAAGTAGCAGTTGTAGTCGTCTGGCCGGTTTAACACGTTTCGGATTGTTAGACCCTAAAGAATTAAGTAACTGTCCGACCTTTCAATTGTCTTGTGTTCCAAACTCAAAACGTCATTATTAAATTATAAAATGAGTACCTTTCATCAAATTTCAAGTGGAACCTCTCCTTATTTTGATATAAGAATTGAAAGATGGTTTCAAGGGTGACAATATATCACTATTATTTATAATTTAAAGTCAAAATTATTTATCAATTAAAGTTTTAATCAAAATACGTCATTCCTGTAATAAAAATGGTGATAGGGTGAATGGTTTAATTTTTTCAACTTTATATTGGGAAAATGTTTTAAAAAAATATCAATATTAAAATGAAATAAATGCAAAAACTGAGGAAACTATAAAAAAATAATTCGACTGAAATTAGTTTCTCATCACAATACAAAAAAAATGAAACAAGAAAGAAGAAATGATTGAAAGCCCTTTCAGGGACTTTGAATTGGAAAATCTTGATGAAGTCCGTATACTTGATTTATCTAATTGATGGATCAATCTAAGATGCACACCAAAAAGATTATACTTGGAATCTCATAACAAAGTGGATTTGACTCTTAGAAACCAGCCTGAAGGAGATTTTTTTGCAACGTCGTGAAAAGTGTTTGTAATTAGTTTTTTTGACGGAATACTACAATTACATTTTAGTACTATGTATTAAAACATGTGAACGTAATCAAACTTTCACTGACGTTTTTCCAATCCCTTCATTTATAGCCATACGACTCTTGCAGTGAAAGTGTGGCTACTTTATGACTGGGTGGCGTTTCAACGTGGACAGTTACATACCGGGAGAGCCGACAGTTCTGTTGTACAAGGCTGAGCACCATTTTGGTGCTACCATGTCTACTGTTGCTTAGAGAGTTTTCTATTCTATGTGATCAAATAATTTTTTTTTTTGTCTTTCTGAAATTAATATTGTTTATGGGTTAAAAGTTTTTCTCATGAATAGACGTAAGAAATATTTTGTGTTAGTATCTAGATGTCATGTTGAAGGACTTGATCGCGGCCGTTGAATAACTAAGGAGAGGTGCGATTGCGGGAATTCTTAAGAAGACCGGAACTGTGAAAGTTAAGGTTTGAGTTGAACGATAGTGAAAAGGTAGTGGACGATGGTACAAGCGGCAGGTCAAGAGTACCTGCAGAGAGGGGGTCGACGGCCAATGGAGACCTGTGGATCGGGGAGTAACGGGACCGGAGGAGGGGTTGTTTGGCGAGTGGAGGGGGCCAGATCCTTCAGTCGCTATAGTGCCGCGGGTGGACTGGCGTTGTTGTGCTCCCTTGTGTTCGCTGACATGTGACTGAGTCATGGATACCCGCTTCCTATGTGAGTACACCTGGCCTACAGCTGTCTTCCAATCTCGCCCCTTGAAGACAAACCCGGGGCCCTAACGCCCTTAAAATGTCTTTCCGAACCCTTTACTCTCTCCAAACTACATTTTAAATTCTTCATGCACTTTAGTTAAACATAAACAAACTGATCATGAAATGTAGCACACGACAATCCCAGGCATTTGTCAACAGTTTCTAGTTGTTAAGCTATTTATTTTAACTGAGTTTGTTTGACAATCTGTTTTCAAACTGCACCAAGGACTTTACTCTCAGCAGAGTTACTTGAAAGCCAACCTACTGTACATTTTTTTCTTTCTGTTAACTAAATCTACACCACCTTTTTAAAGAAAGAAAATTGCAATATACATTTTTAATAACTGAGTTACTATATGAATCATCTACAGAAATATTCAACTTTTATTTAAAATTTTAGTTCACATATTTTTAAAAAGTAATCATTTCTTAAAGTTGTTTCCTTAAAACGTTACATATTACAAATATCTTGTATTATTTCTAGTATCAGTGTATTTTTGTTACTGTTTCGTCCTAAAAGTACTTAAGTCATTTAAAGAGTTAAACAAGTCAACTGGCAATATAGAACTATGTATGTATGTATAGTTTCACTGCATTACAAATTATTGTGCTCTCACATACTGTAATTAAAAGCTTAGATCATTTTTATGGCAACCGTAATTATATTTGTAATTTTCTTTTCTTTTTTTCAATATAGTCAGTTAAATAATAAATCCATTTACACAAACATGCATAAATGAAATACTTAACGAAATTCTCTTTTAGAGGAAACAAGTAAGTTATATGCAATGCTATTTTAAACACTTATAATTTTTGTAAAATAAAACTAAATTCTAAATGAATTAAGAGGAAATATTCAACAAATGTAACTCAGTTGAAAGAGAAAGTTTCAAATATTATCTGGAAGAGATGTATAAATATTAAAGTGAGAATTTGTCGGAATCTTTCTGCGTATTTCTCTTGTACTTAATTGTCTTTTTCTCCCTTATCATGTATATATTATATATATATATATATATATACTAAAAACAGAATAAAATACCAATGAAAACTAACTACTGTTACACAGTTACAATATTTCCACTCTTTCAACGGCTTTCATTAAGTTATATATATGTATATATGAACTTCTAAACCGCAGTAACAAATTCAGAAACAGGACCAAGAACTTTTCTTACTCATTAAATTTTATTCCCTGATTTTTTTGTGATATATATAAAGATTTCACATAAACACGTGAAATAACAATCAATGATCAAACCACAATAAGAAACTGGGAAAACAAGACTAAGATCTTTCAACCGTAACAAGCGGTCTTCGTCAAGTCGAAAACCCAACTGAGTTGGTCATTGATTAATTATATATATATATATATATATAATATATATATATATGAACTAAATTTAAAAAAAGAAAACACATGAAGAGATACATGAAATATTATAATTAGTAAAATTGCCTGAGAAAGTGTCAAAAATTAATTTTTATTTAATTTTAAAGCCTTTTTTTGAAGGGAATATGAAATATGCTATATCCTTTTTTCGTTCTGATCATTTTTTTAATAAATTGATAAGCTGTCTTACCTCGACCATGTATATTCTACACTATTTTTCCTTATGTGGTTTGGTTGAGTATGAAACAGTTCTTAAAAAAAAAGTTTTCAAGCCAACAACTTATTGGTCATGTTATTGTTTATATTGATGTAACTCTAAAGATGTCTAGAAATATAGACAAACTTTGGCTTAGAATTGTTTGACGCTAAACCAGATTTGTATAATTAATTTATTTATATATTTATCTGTAAATTTTACTGGTAGTTTTCCATGGAAATAAATTATTGAAAATAACAACAAACTTAGTTTTTTATAACAAGCTTATCAAGCTTGCTAAATAAGTTTTCCGTTACTTCATCTCCAGATTATAGCATATTTCCTATAGTAGATATGTTTCAAATGAACACCATTCTGTCTTCAGGACATGAATGACCCCTCGGAAGAATTCTTCGTTAGTACAAGCAAAGTGAAGACCATCTTCACCTGAGGATGAATAATGGTGATCATTTGAATCATGTCAAGCGTAGGAAATATGCTATACTGTGTATACTAGATCTAGTATAATTAGAGCATTATTTAGCAAAATTTAGAACCTAGTTAGGAAGCAGGTACCGACTAAGTTGGTTGTTATTTTCAATAAAATTATATATATATAGTATTCAACATCCGAATCTCATCATCAGTTTCTAACTAGTATTAAATGTACAAATGAACACAGTTCAAATAGAAACTCAGAAGATTTTAATACGTTCTTTTCCCCTTTAATATTGTTGTGATATCATTCAATTTAGAGTCAGGTCAGAAAGTTACCAACATAATTCGCATTGATATTTCTACATATGTTTTCTCTTGATGACGACTGATGTCAAAATATATCGAAGTGAATTTTATCGGTTATTTTCTGTATTATTTGCTTATTTATTTGTAATTTGTATTAGCTATTATCTAAAAAAGTTCAAGGAACTAAATTAAATAAATCCACTCAGAGTAAATTCACAGAAGAAAAGACAAAAACTGACTGCGATATTTCGACATCCGTTGATTTTAAAATGGTGAAGTGAGCCGCTTCGGAGGAGTCATTGCGTGTTTTCAACCAGCTCACTTGAGCCTCCTGATGACGATAGATGTCGAAATGTCGCATTGAGTTTTGTGTTTTCTTCTGTGATTTTAATATGTATACATATTGGATGTTCTCATGTTTTTTTCTTGACTGGATAAATCACTGACTGTTCATTCATCTTATCATTCAGCTGTCTAATTTTGTCTTCAAAAATATTGCTATTTCATGATGATTGTTTCCCTCTAATGAGGGACAATGAAGGACTCTAATGTGGGACAGTCATAGCTCCATGTCAAGAAGGTTTCCACTCCACTCGTCACCACTTTACCATAGTGTATACCGGCTTCATAGACGTCGTCTTTTTCATTTAGTTTCATAGTGAACATGAGTAACCTTTTCCTTATATCCTTTCAAACTTTCCGTTCCTCTAATTTTACGCACCAAGTGTCCGATAACCTCAATCCCTTCATGGATAACAATATCGCCTTTGATAATGGATATTTTTCGATTTCTCTTCATATCAAAGTAACTAACGCTCAGAAGTACTTCCATTTCATATTTACTGATTCACCTATGTTAACAGGGCCATCCCTAGATGTCGGTACATAGGCATTAATAACATTTTTATTAACATTACAGATCGTATCTTCGGAATTAGTAATTTAATAGAGAAATTATTTTAGCATAGTCACCACCATAAGTTTATACATGACCTTGCATTACTGGCTGATGTATACTGAAGTTCTGATCCTAGGAGGTACCGCAGGGATACTACTTTTCATTATGACATCCAGTTTTCCTGGAATAGTTGACCACGGTTATTAAGGGGGTTTTCCCTGTAGTTTCTTCTTCCATCTGTCTTTCCATCTTTTACAAAAACTCATAAACTTCATGAATCTTTTTACATATTTCTTCTTTCAAGCCTTGATATATTACTTGCCAGTGGCATGGTTAAATTGTGGCTGTTCAGTTTATTTACAGCCAGAAATCGCACTGCACGTGGATCACCTTGCCCTCTCAATGCTTTACTGATAGGTTCTAAATAAAATACCTGGCGTTTCAGTGTGTTACGTGCTAATTAAAGTCAGCTGGTTGTTACTATGTAACTGTTATCTTCTAGTTCGACAACTGTGCCTGTGATTTCATTTGTCACATCATGTGATTTTCATTTGAAATACCCTTCATTCTTCTTAATATAATGAAACAGTTTGCAAATCTAAGCTTAATTTATTTAAATTTAATGACTTAAAGTTCTCTAAATCTTTGAAGAAATGAATTGCAAATATATATTATTTAATTTAATAGTCATTTCATTAAAAAGCTTCTATCAACTGATAGATCACTACCAAAATGTAACAAAAAAGAAGGATAAAGCAAAAACCGTTATATCTCCACTGAGGTGTTAAGCATTTCGTACTACACTCAATTTGACCTTCCAATAACCTTTCCAGGGTCGCCTGAATTAACATGCACTATTGGCAAGGATTAATGAAGCTGTTTGTGAAGACAGAGTAAGCAGGCAGTCGCAGAGATTATTCATGTATTTTAGGACTAAGTTGTGCCGTTGTCAAGCGCGTTAGTAATTCGTTGTAAAGAGTTGGTCACCAGGCAAACACCAATCAGTTTCATCAATATTTTTTGACATTTTCAAGGCTATAATACATAAGAAATAAGCGTCGAAATAAATCAGAATGTAAACAGTATTTCTAATAATTATAAATACAGTGAATTTGTGTTAAATATGTCAAACCAACATGGACTTTACCTAATAGGTTAACAATGGTTAACAATACTAACATACTCTAACCTCACAGTTAAAGAGTCGTTTGTATACAAATTATACAAATATATATATTTGTTAGTATACAAAGTACACAAATTTACTTTATATTCTTTAACTAAGTAAGTGTTACCATTGTTAACCATTGTTGCAACCATTTTAAATACGGTATTTTAAATACCGTTTATATTTTTTCTTTTTTCGACGTTTGTTGTTTATGTATTGCAGCATTGATATTTCTGAATAAAACGTCGGTGAGAAGCTGATTGGTGTTTGCTTCGTGACCAGCTATTCGCAATCCTTTAGAATAATTATATTTAGGAAGTTTGATTTTTCTCAAGCTGTTTTATTCATATCAGATCTATGGTGGAATTCGATAGCAAATGACACGTATTTCATACATCAGTGTAACGATTACATCAGTGTTGAGGTATTAAATATTGGTTTTAATCAAACTTGTATTTGCAATAAAGGCTATTGTTCCAACTTTAGCCAACATATTTATTGTAGAAGATATGAAAGCGCAGAGTATAAAGTCCATTTCAGTTGATTTGTGATGGTTGGTTTTTCAGTATCGCTCAAGCAAACTCATGGCTTTCGACTCACACAAATCAAGTAGTTCATATCTCCTTTTATCTACAGTATAAAAGAAAACCTTTCCAAGCATTGCAATCAGATATTTATTTGAGATGGTTTTCAAGACTCAATCAATAGATATATCACATTGGCTTAATGGCCTTTACTTCATTTATTCAAGAGCCTTTATCTTGTTATGTTTTTACCATAAAACTAAGGTAAGTACGTTATGCGTTATTGTTTAAACGTATTTATACAAAAGTGCGTTTAGTTGTGAAAGCTAACTGTAGGACTCACTTTATATATTTCGACCTGTTTAATGGTCGTCCTTAAAAAAGTATGTCGTTGTTAATAACGACATCGTTGTTATCAAGAGGAGAGGAAGAAGATGAAGAGTTCTACTCGGCTGGCATACAGTTGCTGTTTAACATCCAAACAGAATTCTTCTTCTCTTTCTGATAACGACGAGGTCAAAATATTGATGTCGGTTTGGTTTTGTTTCAATGTGTACTTTTATTGTTTGATATATATATATATATATATATATAAATTTAAATTACACAAAGCACGACACAGAAAAACAAATGAAAAGCACACTTACTAAGTTTTCAATATTTCGAACTGTTGACTAGAAAAAAGGACAAAATGTGTGAGATCATCCCACGTCGAAGGACATGGGGCATGATAATATATTCATATATATACATATGAGTAGCAGTTTGCTTCTCAACGCGAGTACTTTGCACTTCTTCCCGATGACGACGGATGTCGAAATATCGAAGTGAATTCTGTAGTGACTTTCTGTGTTCTTTCCTATGTGTTAAAGTTTTTAGTATATATATATATATATATAAAGATTTCACATAAACACGTGAAATAACAATCAATGATCAAACCACAAGAAGATATATATATATAATCTTTCCGGTCGAGGTTTGGTCCAGCGTCAATTTTCCAAAAAACACCTTACGTTAATGTTGGATTTATTAGTACGTATTGGTATTTTGGTTTGCTGAAAGACTATTACATTGTTTAGTTAAACTAAACAATTTAATAGTTTTGATGAAACAATTTTACAAAGCCTTGAAGATATCTAAAATATCTATTACAGTAGATAGCAAAATAGATATGAACAATGTAATATTCTTGCAAAAAACCAAAGATACCAAGTCCTGAAGTTGTCTAGAAACATCGATAAAATGGTGGCTTAAGGCGTTTTTCGGAGAATTGCTTTATGACAACCCAAACCTTGATAAGGAAAAATAGTGTAAAATATATTTAGTTCTAGTAAGAAACCTTCGATATATATTAAGGTTTTACTAGTATTTTTGAAGTATACTCTAGGTACTTGTGTTATATTTTAGTATAGAATCTGATGAGATAATAAGTGTTTAAATATTCATGATGCATTATTCCCCAAAACTTTAGAGGAGTGTCATAGGTGACGTGCCTCCAGCAATGTTACAGCTCTCTGGGCGGTCTTCAACAAGATAGAAAGTTTCATATCATGTGTTTCAAATATATAAATTTAGCTACACATTATATTATAAATAAATTTTTATTGTAGAGACCTTTTCGGAGTTAGGATAAGTATACTGACACACCTATTATTAGAGGTGTCAATGTGTTGGAACAAACATGGATTTGAAGACGTTAGTTAAATTATTTAAATCCGATTATTACACTGGCAGATTATTATTGCCATTTGTTTCTGTTAAAAACATTTTTTTAAATATTTATTTTGTTTTATAGTAATAATGATTATCCAACTTTAATCCAAGTACGTGCATTATTATCCATCAAAACTGAGAGTATTAAGTGTATACCATAATAACAAATAAGTTTAAGTTTTCATTTCCCTCTTGCGTCGAGTATTGATCATATAAACCAAACATTGCATAACATCGTGTTTGTATCTATTGGGTTTGCAGTATTTGTAATCATTTTCATTGTTGACTTTCCACAAAGGCCTACGTAATAATTCAAAACATATTAATTTCAATAGAAAATCACTACAACAGCTCGAACTTATTGTAAACGAGTTTATTCTTCTCATATTTCATTGATTAACAATATTGCTTAATATTACAATATCCTGTTATACATTTATGGGAAAATCATATGTGAAAATTTTAAAATTCGTTCATTTGAAGAAGAAAAATACTGTAGAACCTCGGAGTGCGAGTATATTCGTTCCAAAATCAAGCTCGTATTGCTATTTTCTTGAATTCGAAGCAGTTTTTTTCAATAAAGTTAATATCAAAATAAATAATCCGCTTTATTCTCCAAATTCCTGTTTATGTATATTTTTTAAAAGAAAAGGTGCATTTGGAAAAAATAAACATTACTGTGCATATAATATCAATAATAAAAAAGCATGCAAGGAATAATAATGTTTTATTAATCTACAACATTACAAAGTCCGAGACAAAAATTTGTACGAATGGCTGCTTCTAAAGCGAATTGCTCGTACAATAAAGCACTCGTATTGCGAGGTTCTACTGTACTATTATCTAGACATAAAGGCGGATAGAGTTTTGTCGAAAGGTGCCTTGAATATAAAATCTATTGAGCACTAGCCACCATATAAGAAAATACCATATTATATTTACTTATCAGAAATATGAGTGTAGACCACTCCAGACTTACAATGTTTACAATTAGACGCCATGAACGTTGAATTGATTATTGTAGTTTCTACCAGATAAAACATAATATCTTCCCCTTTAAAGTCCCAACTGACAACTATACCATCTGTCGTAGTGCTTAAGCCAAGATTAACCTGTACTTGAAGTCAGCAGTCAATATCTGTTATGTCAGACAGTACAAGTCTATTTTCAGGAATAATTTCTGCCAGATTGAACAATATTTCAATCAATTTGCCAATTCTTTTGCCGCTTATTCCACAAAATGTTACTAATCTTATAACCTGCTTTCATAGGAATTTTCATAAAACAAATCATTGTTGATTCTTTTTCCTGCAAACTGTATGTCAACTTTCATCCTTGTTTGTTCAAACTCGGACTTTTAAAATTATTAATTTAAACATTTTTCATCGTAGCTGGCCAATTGAACCTTTCAAAAATCTGTCTACGTTTTTCAAAGCATCAGGAAAAAATTTTAAAGTTGGAATGTTTCTTGATTTTATTTATTTTTAAATAATTCACGAGCAGGCAAAGTGATATTAATGTTTTCGCTAAATGCTTTTATAGTTCTTAATTTGAGAGTAACATATCTCTTTTACTGGACTACAAAGATTATTGATGAACAACTAGACCTTGTATTAAGTTTAAAAAAATTAAATATAGATGATCTCATATTTCACTGTTATGGCAACAAATAATTAAGTTTATGGGATGTTATTAATTAAAATGCCCATCAGATAATGCAGTTTATCTTGTAGAGTCTTGATTCCTTCAAGTGAGATAATCAATTTCATTAATTATCGTTATATTCACCTATCATAATGAACATGGTTGCTTATGAGAAATAAATTGAGAACAATTCATCCATTTAAAAACAAGTTCTCGAATATTTTATTTTTAAAAAATGTTGGCGTGAGACGCTACACGTCTTTTATTTACTTCATTAGTCACTATTTGCAGTCTTCAGTGTGCACAGCTGAGCAAAGAGTAACAATTAATTTGACAGGTTCTTTTTCATTTAAATATTGGTATGCTTTTTCCAATATTTTTGTTTTGTAGTGTATCTGCACTGAGTTTAAAGTGAATAGGAATTTATTAGAATAATACTAATTTTTTTACCAAATAAAATTTAATATAATTCATACAAATAGATGAAATGTTATCTGAATATATATGGTCACAGGCATAGATTTAGAAAGGATATTTTTAAACAATTATTATTGATTAACTTACATTTCGTCATTTTATCAGTGGAAAGAAATTCTGAGGAAAGAACCATATTTGATTATAAAATGAAAAAAAATATTATTACATTTCATCACTAACATTTAAAAAATTACATTTAAGTATAAACAAAAATGATAAAAAAAATCCAAATTTACTGAAAAAGACAATTTGATACTTTCATTTTTTATGCTTTCGAGAGCTTATATTACTTCTTTTTTATTCTTATTTTTAAACCGATCCCCTGGAAGGTTAAAAAAGTCAGTTCTTTACGGTCTTTTTGTTTGATCGGTGATTCTATATTGGGAGTCCTAAATTTTGCCTTACTCAAGTGTATTTAGAGTAGGGATCTTTAACGAGTACCTGACATCGTATAGGCTCGGGACCGACGACTTAACATCCCCTCGAAAGGAAGACATACTTGGATTTATTTTCATCCCATGTGAATAAATCGAGGGTCCGGTGGGGATCGAATCCTGGACCTACCAGTTCAGAGGCGAGTACCTAGTATTTGACGAAGGCGAGTACCCTTGGAGTTATTTGACGTTACAGAGAAAAATGTTCAAATGTTGTTGAGAATACAGGTTATAATGGACTTGCGCCCATTAGTAGCCTATACGCAGGGAGTACGACCGTTAAAATGATCATAGTCCAAATGGGAATCACGATAACAGATCCTTATCAAGAAGTCTTTAGGTAACGAACAGGTGTTCTTAAACTACTTATATTAACTAAATGTACAATATACATATTACTAATTACTTTGGCGTTTAAATGCCACCTGAACACTGCTATTCTGTCGAAGTGAAAGTTGGTGGTGGGGATGGAGTACAGGTGAGTGCGGGTCAACAAAAAACTTATGGCCCTTCATCTCAACCTAACTCGTCATCGCCCTCCTTTCTTAGTAATTTAAACAAATTATCTATAGTCTTAAAACTAGGAATTACATTGAAATCATTACTTTGAACATTTAAACTAGGTAACAAATGTTTAATGTACAGAGGTTCTAAGATTTTAAGTCTACAGTACTTAAATTTAAATACACTAATATAAGAACTTAATACATCCTTGAAAGAGGACTTACTGCCGAAATACACTAATATATATATATAGGTGTGTTCTCTAATCGGGGTTCGGTCAATTTTCCAGGATAAAAAATCAAACTCTCGTTGCCAACGTTTCGGTTTTATTTAAAACCTTTTTCATAGGCATCTTCTCCATATACTCTTCTTATATCCTCATAAAAACCCATATTTCTTCTTATATAAACCCAAATGTATAAATAACAAATTCAATATTATTGAATCTGTTATATATATATATATATATATATATATATATATATAAATAATATATATACTCAAACAAAAAAAAAGAATTAAACATCTAAAAAAAAAGAATAATTTCAAAGGAAGTAATGCTCCCGCCAAAATTCCGATGACTAGTATTGATGCTTAAATTCCTGTTCCCCAATGGGATCAACAGTAACTTCAGTATAAAGTTTGATGATTATAAATATTTCTTTTTGAGATACTAGTTTTCTTCTAACACACACGCACACATACGCACACACGCACCCACGCACACGCACGCACGCACGCAAACTTACATCCAACCATTTCGTGAAATGTATTTTAATAGGTTCATGAGACTTCAAACATATGTTTCTGTCTATAACTTGGTATCTAATTCTGTCCCTGATGGTAGTACTTTCACTCTGTATTGAATGTAAGGAGTAGGAGTAGTATATACTGTTTCCAGTATACACTATAACTGTATAGACTGTTAACACATAATAATAAAACATGTAAAATAAAACAAATCTTCCGTAATTACTAGAACAATTTGAACGAAAACAAGGCTATTTATTTGATGATGAAACGATTCGGAAGCACTCAATGCCGATTCACAAGTCCAAATGGACCATAATTGAAGGAGTTGAATGCTCATTTGACCATCTTAGTGACTGGTAAGAAGCTTTAGCAAAGCCTCCTTCAAATAATGTCTGAAAGGGAATGTTTCCACCCGTATGGCCCACTGTTTGTGATTTCCAATACAGTACCTTACCTTTCAAGAGTGCCTCTCTCGTACATAATTGTTAACAGCCAAGATTCTCAGAATAAATTTTATAAGTACCAAGCACTTCCTAGAATTCATCTGAAATTAACCGGTAAATATTTTATATAAATCAACATTATTTAGTCCTTCTACTTTTGAATAATGTTTAATATGAATTACAAGTCTCAATGAGTAGCTCTACAGTGAAAATATATATATCACATCTTTAGTGCATTATTTTTATCACAGTTCACGCAGCAATATCGTAATATATAGATTTGGAAACTTAAACTATATATATAATATATATATATATTTCACATAAACACGTGAAATAACAATCAATGATCAAACCACAATAAGAGTTGGGTTTTTGACTCTGACGAAAACCGCTTGTTACGGTTGAGAGATCTTAGTCTTGTTTTCCCATTTCCTATTGTGGTTTGATCATTGACATATATATATATATATATAAAGTTTCACGTGTTTATATGAAATTTTATCGATGAATACCATAGTCTTGTTTTCCCATTTCATATTGTGATTTTATCATTGATATATATATATATATATATATATATATATATATATATATATATAAACTAGAATTTAAAAAGAACACATAGAAAAGAAATCACTGAACTCACTACTATATTTCGATGTCCTCGTCTTCAGGAAAAGAAGTGAATCGCTCCAAAGGCTGATAACGACTGACTTGGCGTTCGAACTGAAGCACTCAAACAGGGTAGCCAACTTTCGGAGGAAAGGTAGACAGGGAAGATAAAGAGATACAAGCCAAATAAAAATTAAAAATTTAAAAATATATATATATATAAACTAGAATTTTCAAAAGAAAACATAGAAAAGAAATCACTGAACTCACTACTATAAAATTGTAGTATAGTATCTATATACTATACTGTGGTGTAGTATACTTAGTTTGGATTGTTAACCAAACATTGTATAAAAAATATTGGGTGTATGAAGTAATCATATTTATTATATTTTTGTATATCTGAGAAATATAGCTGCGCTTTTGATAACGCTTAATAGTAAACGTTATGCGGTACATAAGTTTACTATTGTCTTCTTAATTATCCAATTGATGAAACTTGAAAATTTGCAACTTGAAATTAAAACTTGTCAGTTATCCAAAAAAAGACTAAATGAGTACTTAATTCATGAGTCAGGTCTTTGTAGTAGTCTAGAATAAGTGGAAAAACCGGTTGACGGTAAAGAAAATAAAAAGTCGCGTTTGTTTTTGTTTTTTTATTTTATTTTTTTAATATCTCGTCAATTCAGGCATTATATGGTACTTTTTGCAAAAATACAACTTTTTATTCTTTATAAGAAAGTAACAAGTAACTGTATAAATTTTTACCAATCCAAGTTTTTTTTTTATTTTCCTCAGAACAGTAACCCTGTTATGAAGGGATTATATTTATGTTCACACGTATCACACAGGGTACAACGTGTATACAACAACAAAGTTATTATATATAATAATAAATAATACAAAGTAAGTATAACTATAAACTAAGTGTAAATAAGTATAAATAGTATTAACTATAAGTAAATTTAGTATAATAAAGAAAAGTAAGTATAACATACAAACATAAATTTAACAGTTAATTTACATACATGTTTAACTAAACTAAATTAATATATGCATAGTATCAAAAATTCTTTACACTATTGGTGCTGACGTATACATACTTTTTTTTAAACTACATGATTACAGTAATTAAAATAAATTTACAATTAATTATGACTATTAACTAAAAGAGATCCATTGAAATCTTACCCAGAAAGTGGATCAATCCAAGTGTGGTGGTAACAGTATGTTACTAAAGTATGTGGTATAGGTGAATGAACACTATGAAATAGAACCTCCCCCCCCCCCCTCTGGTACACCTTTGTTAGGACGAAGAGTACATTTAAGTTTGGTCGTCCGATAAAGCTATCCAACTATCAGGTACTACAAATACAATGACTGGGTTTCCGATAAGATGGTGCAATTCGTTGTTTTCCAAAAATAATAATAAGTTTTTTGAATATTTTTCATCCATTTCTAATAATTTTTTATTATTAAAAGATGTAATAAAATAATCCAATTATTTTTTATCAATAAACAGAGATGTGTGCATTTATTTTTGTCTGGGATTAAGGGTCTATTAGAAGCTACACATCCGATCCTGATCGCTCAAAGGAAATATTGCATCTTCCTTATGATTCTTTATTATTTTTTTGAATGTTTCATTTAGAGTAAGGATCTTTAATGACTACTAAGTTGAGACTTAGGACTGATGACTCAACGTTCTCTTTGAGGTACGGCGTGCTGTACTTCCCCCCTCCTCTCGCGTGAATAAATCGAGGCCGCAGTGCCGTATGTGCCAATCCAGAACAAGTACACAAGCCATTGGGCTACCGTGGCCCCTCACTCACTATTACATAGTGACAAATGAACAAAACTCTTGTATGAGCATCATTACTTTAGTAATTTTGAAAGAGCATCCTCTATTTTTTGCTTTATTTATAGTTGGAGGAAATATATGTATGATCATTCTTTGCTAACAGTTTTAAAGAATTGGTCTGTCAGCACCAGTATGAAGAAATAAAGCTAGTAATAAGATATAATAATTGAAGCATAATATTGTTTTATTTATTATTTATAGGCTGCGACCGTTCACCGTTAGCAAGAATTAGCTGCTACAAGCCACTTTTATTTGCCTGCCCTGCCATAGAGCATTTACATAAATAACATAATACAGCAAGCGCTGCATACATTCCCTTCTGTGATACAATTCTACATGGTGATTAAAGTCGTTTAAGACGTAATCATTTAAGGAAGTATGGAGTACTCGAATTACAAGCTTGTGCAATCAGTCATATTCATTCATGTTGGGATAAATAATGCAAGAGTTTACAAACATATATTTTATTTAAACACTGGATTTGAAGCGCAATATGTTATTTTTCATGTTCATACTGTTGACTGTATAAAGCACTATATATATAAGGACTAAGATTATTTTCCCATATGATTCCCTCCTGAAAGTTGACTATGATAGACTACCGTCATCAAATGGATTCCTGGCAAGTGTAAAAGAGGGTTGTTTTACTTAAAGTCTTTTAATTTATATGGTCATTTATATGGTTGCTCCTTTAACATTGTTCCATAAATTACGTAAGTATACTACTATTTAAACATTTTTAAATTTATGACCTTTTCTAAACTCTCATTAACTCTTTCCTTAATGTCTCAACTCCAGTAGTAGAATAAAACTTGTTTCTAGCCATTAATTATAATACTCTGTTGTTTTAACGTTAATTAGTAAATCATGAGTACTGGGTCATAATTAGAAAACTGTAAACACTATTATACTAAATAATGTGGAATTCTCCTTTACTGTAACTTGAGGACTAATAACAAAAATGTATTAGTTCAATACCTTGTAGGATAACCTAAATTTTTACAAATGGGACAAATTTTGTTTAAAAAATGCTAGATTCTGGGTTCTGGATGTCAGTACTGATTATTTATATGTACTGTTTTAAAATTTTGTTTCAGTAGTATTAGTAGTAGTGTTAAGCCCTTTAGGTCATTGCAAAGTGGGTAAGCCACCAATTGACCTTTCTCTGGTCAACCTCAGAGGACCAAACAACGTTCGACCATAACCATGTTGAATGCTCGTATACCCACTTGATAACCTAAGGGAAGCAAATAATGGGCGTAGTTAGCACATGGATGGGTGACACCATGTGCTTTTGAGGTGGAGTGTCATATCTCTTGACAGTGGCTAATGGATTCAGAAAAAAAGAAAGTCTTTTCCTCCTTGAACATCACAAAACTGTCATGACTAAGTGTTGATATTAAAATACTATTCAACTATCGGTAGACTTTAATATTTTCATGTCCAAGAGTCCAAGCTTTTTTAGAATATAGATTTTTTAACGTAAATGAATTTACTTTCTCAGCAAGGGACAATGCGGATTTTTTTCATGTTTCAGTTCAAACATATCTTTCATAGTTTTAAAAAGATCCTTGACGTATTATTAGTTGTAGGGTTATTATATAAACAAGAACACAAAATTAAATTACTCTCTATTCATTAAATTTGACTGGGATCCGTTAGAATGGTGTGAATGTTTTGGCTGTTAAACCAACATTGAATCCAAACATACATAATGACTATAATGAAGTTCAAAGTTCTTCCAATTGAAACAAAACACAATATGAAAGGCACGTTTCAGGAATACCTTTGTCAATACGGTATTGAATTTGGAAAATCAGTTGGCATTGGAAGGCAAGTTTGCCAAGAGGAAGGCCGTTCACCCAGGCTGAATACTAATGAGTTACCACTAATCTTCACTAATTCCCTTAAGTCCTTCTCATCAATGGGACTTAAATCATTCTGATTTGGCACCAATTTTCAGTTGAAAATCTCATAAGCTGTCCTTCTGTTTGGTTTTATTGATTTCAAGATTGCTTGCTAAGAAACAGACTGACCTGTTGAAGGCTATTTTAGGGAAAATTCTATTAAGTTGAGGGCAGGCTTTCAGATTTTAGACAATTTAAGGCTTATTTTGATACAAAATTTGAACTAAAATTATTAAGTCCGAATATATTTTGAAGCTTAATAGCTGGCAAATTGAAATTACTATATCTTGGGATTTCAGAAAAATATTTCAAATATTCTCAGCCTACTTCACATGCCACAAGGATGAATTAAAAGAACAGCACTTTTATCCTCTTAGCACTATGTTTTATATTATTAGTACTAATGTTCACTGCTTATTTCGTTTTCAAATTAACAAAATTGTATTTTATTTTTCATTGCCATTTTCTTCTGCCCTATTCTCATTTCTTTAATTTCTGGTTACTCCTTTCCTCTTTCATTCATTTTATTTTTTTTATTTATGACTCTTGGTTTTATTTTTTTTGATTGTCAAAAGAGTTATAATGAGGGAGGTAGTCGACAGGGAGTGTCACTTTAAACTTCGGTAAATCTTTTCACCTCTTCATTAATGAAGTTATACAGAAGCAATAAAAAAATGTTAATCTTTTTTTATTCCTTTGCTTCTGAGTTATAATTTCATGTTACATGTTCCGTCAGAAACCTTTAAAATAAACAGTTGAGTGAAAAAAAACTTACAGTCTCTAACTTTTGGTGCAGCTGTCATCAGGAGTGAAGAATGAGGAAGACTAAGCACACCAGGTAGGTAAATGAGACGGTCATTTTCATTGTTGGCTTAGTTTTGTATTCTTAGCCTCCCTCTTTCTTCTCTAGTTATATAACGGTATACCAGAAATTATACTGTGTAAGTGTGTTTTTTCAGTAGTTTGATAAATATATTTTTCACAAAGCATGTTTTTTAGTTGGATAGCCTGATGAAATCTTTCATTTTTACCTGGATCATTGACAAGATCTAAAAGGGGTATAGGGAAGGAGGAAATTTACGTGAAAGATATTCTATTCGTTTTCAATCTTTCAAAAAATTTACATTCAATATATGAAAAATATAGTATTTTTTTAATCCTATGCAATTTTTAGCTCCATGTAGTCCTCTTGCGTTATTTTTTTTATTATTTTTTTTTAACATTCAAACCACTGTAACTGATTCAGAAATGGGACTAAGATTTTTCAATGAAGTAACGGTCAGATGACACGTTCATCTTGTGACCGTTACTTGCTTGGAAGATCATAGACCCTATTTCTGAATTCCTTACGGGGGTTTAGGCGTTGCTTTCCATCTCACGTCGTTATTGTAAAATCCTGTTTCACAATGTATAGCATAATTTTACAGTGATCATTAATATTAATCGTGTTTTAAAACTGAATACTGTCTTTACTTGCAGTATATGCAAGCATTTTGCTGTGATTGTACATAGTGCTTTGAAACTACCCGTATTTCAATTTTATTCAAAGAAATTAAAATATTTCATTTGATAACTAACTATTAATGCGCATGGAGAAAGATATGGATATGATGAGCACTAAATTAACCAGATGCATTGCGGTAGTTATATATTTTAGAAATAATATCTAAAGTAAACTTTAATTTAAAAACCTGCATCGAACTTTATATAGATGAACTAAGTAAATCTCAATACAGCGGCAATAAAGAAAAGTTAGTGTTCTCTAAGAAGAAGGAAAGCTTGATTCACTTGCTAGTGTTCATTTTACTAACCTAAGGTGTTAAACTGCTTTTATGAGCACCCTTTTACCAGATAAAGTTAACAGGGAATTAAATTTCACCAACAGAGTAAACTGAAAGGTTTAATTAAGTCGGGAGCAATACTGAAGATAGGAGTGGATCTGACTGATTTGTTCGATATTTAATTTAAATTCAATTAATACTCGTTATTGAATCAAGAGCAAAAGGCTAGTGGGGTTTCAAAAGTGATATTTATCTTGTGGTACTCTAAAGGATTGCTGTATATTTATTTGAATATTTAAAATTTTAGATGGATGTTTGTGGGAATATTGGTTAGCATATTTGTTGACCAAAGTTAATAACTTTCATACCTCTCCAAAAATGGCTGTTTCAGTCAACATTGGTGTGATCGTCAAATACTAATAATATTCTTTTTACTGCCTATAAGATGCCTTTCTCTCCCAATATTTCAGCTGGTCAGAAGTTCAAAGTTGATTTAAAGATATATTGTTAGCCATATGAAAGAGAAAATTCAACGCATTTAACAAAAACTTTTTGGGTGATACATTATAGGTATTTATAGCCAGGGTTCTTTGACTATGATGACTCAGTCCTACTTAAAGATACATCACGTAGGAAACCAGTTTCGTTTTGATAAAATAAAATTTTATTTGAACAATGTCAGCTCTTCAGGCTAAAATTAAACTCTCAATCACAATGTTTTGGTTATTGTTTAAAACTTTTTTCATGAGGACAATCATACAATTTTGTAACTGATAAACTTAAATATTACATTAAAGATTTTTAAAAGAAAAAATAAATGAAAATTTTGACAATTGAGTAGTTTAAATAAACATTCAACACTGTTTTTATTCAAAACAGTGACATAGTGTTTCGAGTCACATAGTGTTTCGTGTTTATTCTAACTAGACAGTTGTTGAAATTCTCAAATTGTTTTATTTTAAAAAAATTTCTAATCTAATACTTAATGTTTTTGTTTAAAATTTTCCACTTTTGTGGGAGCCAGAATCATCCAGTGGTTTACGAGTTCGCTTCAGGACTGGTAGATGCGGGGTTCAATTCCTACTCTGGTCCTATTTATTCTCGCGGGAGGTGAAACCTGTGAATATGTGGTCAATTATTTCTACTCTAAACACACTTGAGTTCGGCGAAATTTGGCACTCACAATTTAAAATATTCATGTGCTGTTATCACAAAGAGAAATGTGCGACCTGTGTGTATTATCTCGTGGGTCGTCACTGTAGCCTAACCTAATGAGAAATTGTCGCCGTATTTCAGTACTCAATCAAGAGTTTTTTTGCAAAAAAAATATTATAATTTTTACTACCTATGAAAGAAAAAAAAAGAATGTTATTTATTTGAACAATAAAAACGGTTAAATTAAAGACAACTAAATTTCCTCTGTTTTACCGAGTTGAAATAAGTTTGAACTTTTTAACGTCTTCAATACAAAGAAAGTTTCGTAAAGACGATTTATAAATCTTGAATATTTGGGAAAAGTTTTAAGATTCTGCCTGTCATTGCACAGTTTCGAACTAATTAACTTTTGTTTGTTTATTGCTGTCTAATTAAATTTCAGTCAAGTTTTGGCGACGTTTCACATTTGTATATTACGATTGTTAAGAAAAATGCACTATGTATGATAACCCTCATTTATAGTATTCGTTTTCTTCTTTCTGCTAACCAAAATTTATTAGATGGGAGTTGAATTATCTGTTATCTTATCCACTGCATTTAAACCCTTAAGTATAATTTGTTTTTAATGCAAGTTTACGGTTAGATAGGATATTTGATAACTTTAATTTTAATATTTTTAATTATAATATTTTTAATTTTAATAACATATCGTTTATCAAAGAAGTGGATTTTGGTAGGGAAAATTGAACATAACATAAACTAATTAACTTCCAATATTACAATACTGGTTGTATAATTTTTCACTAACATTGTGTGTACAACATATCTGTGTAGTTCTGCAATATACACTGAACACATCAACAAAACACTGCAAGACATTGATTGAATTTTCACTAATTTGATTATTAATAGGAGTTTTTTAAATGAAGAAGAAGTTTTTGTTTCAGCAATATAATTAGAATAAAAGATTTGTCTACTTCCATCCAGATAGGTGAAGGCGGGCGGGTATTGGGTTCATTCCTTGTGTACCAGAACATTTGTAAGATCCGTACAAGGTGTAAAACTTTACTGTCTTGGCAGTATTGGAGCATGGGAAAGGTACTTTCAACTAGTTTTCAAAATTATATATATATATATATATATATATATATATATATATATATATCAATGATCAATAAGAAATTGGAAAACAAGACTAAGATCTTTCAACCGTAACAAGCGGTCTTCGTCAGAGTCAAAGACCCAACTGACTCTGTTATATCAGTTGGGTTTTTGACTCTGACGAAGACCGCTTGTTACGGTTGAAAGATCTTAGTCTTGTTTTCCCATTTCTTATTTTGGTTTGATCATTGATTGTTATTTCACGTGTTTATGTGAAATCTTTATATATATATATATTATATATATATATATATATACGAATTTTTCCAATCTCAACCACATATTTTTAACACTATTTTTCTTTCTTATCGAGGTTTGGTCTAGCTTCAATAATGCAACATCTTTAAGCCGACGTTTCGTCTATATTTGTAGACATCTTCAGGGCTTGGTATTTTTCTATTATGAGGAACTAACTACATAACGGTTTGTGTTTAAACACTACCTGATTTGAACACAAACCGTTATGTCGTTAGTTCCTCATAATATAAAAATACCAAGCCATGAAGATTTCTACAAATATAGACGAAACGTCGGCTTACAGATGTTGCATTATTGAAGCTAGACCAAATCTCGATAAGAAAGAAAAATAGTGTTATATTTATATATATATATCTAAAAAAAAGTTAAAGAGTGCGGCCATTACAAAGTTATTAAAACTTGATATTGTTAGTACCACTGAGGTTTTTAGTCATATGTTTATTAATTATATTTATATACTAATAATAATATCATTATAAATAATAATGATAGGAATAAATGGATCAGTGTTTTGTAAATGATCTCTTCGTTTAGCAGCTGCATCGCTATTTGAATTTTAAACTTGATTTAAAAATCCCCCCTATATTTTTTATCTCATTGTATCTTCGTTGCTTTTTTGCTTAAATTTAATTCTTTGACAATGATTCATTTGAAATTGCATTATAAATTTTTGCATTCTTTTTCCATATTTTGGTAAATATAAAATTGCATTTATGGTAATTTATTTATATAAGTAAATATTAGTTTCTGAATTATGACATTACTGCTCCAAAATGATATTTTATTTATATTAATTATAAATAAATAAATGTGATAAATGTGTAAAAGAGATTGGGATCGTATAGTATGAAATAATATAAATAAATATCTTGGATGATTACTTCACGAAATTTATGAGACAGCGATATTAAAAACAAGGGAATAAGTGGTTGAAATAAAACAGTTTGTACCAGTATGGCATTGCTCCCATGGGTATTCAGACGGTTAAGATTTACCGGATTAAAGTAATCTCCATTATTTGCTTTTAACTGCCTGTGGTTTCAATTGCATTAGGACAAGAAAAAAAAATTAATTTTGTCTGTTTCAACATAAATCTCCTGAGAACTTTTAAGCAAGTATATGAATGTATCAGTGAATAAGCCCCTTTTGACAGTCTAAACAATAAAGGTTGTTTCATAAATTTTTTTTTGGTAATTGTTTTTCTTTATAATGCACAGTTGGAGTTTTATTTTAAAAAAACATATTCTCCTATTAATTATATTCGTTGAATCAATATCTTATTATTATTTATTTAAACTGAATAGATATACAAAAATCCAGTAATTAGTTAGTTCAACGAACTAAGTAAAACAAATTCCTAAAAAGAAAGAATGAAGGATGGACCATAAAAACTCACTCCGTAATCTCGACAAATTCCTAAAAAGAAAGAATAAAGGATGGACCATAAAAACTCACTCCGTAATCTCGACATCTTTATCATCTGGTAGACAAGTGAGCTTCTCAGTACAAGCCAGGACTGATCTGAACTCCTTCTCAGTGGTTCACTAGAGCCATGAGGCAGTTTAAATTTTTCACCGTTTTAATGGTTGTCAAATGATGGAAGGCAATTGAACAGCTTCACAGAATATAGGCAGGTTTGCTACAACGAAAACTAAAGATGAACTGGAAATAACTGAAGTATGTAACCACCTCTAAAACAATCTTTAAACTATAAAAAATACTTAACTTAAATTTTATATATTATATCAGGAGTTATTGTTGATTATTATTCACACCTCCTGGTGACAACGATGGTCGAAATATCGATGTGAGTTATGTCTGTGTCTTTCTGTGTGTTTCCTTCGTTTTGAATTTATTTTATATATATATATATATATATATATATATATATATATATTATATATATATATACAGGTTTCTCAAGGGATCTGATAATTTCTCAACCTGTATGAATGAAGGACTGCTTCCTAAATATACCATATTATATATATTATATATATATATATATATATATATATATATATATATATATATAAAAACTAATAACTTCTCGACCGTGTGACAGATATACAACTAAAAAATGATTGATCGGGATGCGGTCAGTTTCTTCCACTTTTTAATTCAAACTCTCATTGCCGACGTTTCGATTTTATTCAAAATCTTTTTCATAGGACTACAAAAAGAGGAAAAACAAGAATTTTAATACGTACATTTTTAAAACACAAACAAAAGAAGTACACTATGAAAATTAAATACAATCTTGAGTATTAGGATAACAATTACAGAATAATAAAAAAGAGAAAAAGATGGAGTCTAACTATAAAAACAAAGTTTTTTTACAATGTTCCTTCAATTGCCAATACTCCTACTTATGTAAGTACATTGTAAAAAACTTTGTTTTTATAGTTAGACTCCATCTTTTTCTCTTTTTTATTATTCTGTCATTGTTATCCTAATACTCAAGATTGTATTTAATTTTCATAGTGTACTTCTTTTGTTTGTGTTTTAAAAATGTACGTATTAAAATTCTTGTTTTTCCTCTGTTTTTAGGCCTATGAAAAATATTTTGAATAAAATCGAAACGTCGGCAATGAGAGTTTGAATTAAAAAGTGGAAGAAACTGACCGCATCCCGATCAATCATTTTAGTTATATATATATATATTAGTGTATTTCGGTAGCAAGTCCTCTTTCAAGCATATATTATTGAAAATCACCTTCTCAAAAGAAAATTGTAAGGAAAATAGAAGCTATAAGTAGAAAGATCGTGAATGCAGAATCTGCTATAAAATTCAATATATATATATGTTATATTGAAACCTATGCTTATTTCCAGTTTAACACCTTTTTGAATTAATTTTTCTACATTAACAATGGAATATATATATATATTATATATATATTTTCCATTGAAAAACGGAAATACAATCCAAACTGGGCACAATAAGAGTTCAAAATTCAAGAAGAGTAACATACAGAATAAGGAAACACACTTAAAAACTCAAATTTTTGGGCAATCCGTCTTCTGAAGAAAAGAGAAAGGGAAACTAAGCACGACTACGACCAACGTGCTTCGTCTCCCTTCTTTTTTCTCCTGAAGACGGATTGCCCGAAAATTTGAGTTATTTAACTGTTTCTTTATTCTGTGTGTTACTCTTCTTGAATTTTGAACTTGTGTATATATATAACAAAATATTAAATTAAACACGTTTAATTATATGATCAAACCACAATATGAAATGGGAAAACAAGACTAAGATCTTTCAACCGTAACAAGCGGTCTTTGTCAGAACCAAAAACCAGCTGAAACACTAGATGCAGAAAACATCTGGTGAGGGGTTGAGAAGAGTGGGAGGGAAGAGTTTCATATTGTGCTTTGATCATTGATTGTTATTTCACGTGTTTATGTGAAATCTTTTTAACTTTTAATTATATATATGGAATTCTGTTTCTTTTTATGTCGTTTTGTATTCAACTAGGCTTAGTTTTAGTTTGAACTGCCATATGGTCTTGATTGTTCAACGTTAAAACCTTCCTGTTTTTATCCATGAAAATTTTTATGTTCTCAGTTTTGTGACTGTCTTCGAAAACAAATCTTCAACTCAAAACGACTTGTTAACCTAAGAAGTTTAACAAGTGTAAGGCACACATATTTGCCTGCCTCCGTGATGCCATATCATCTCGTAAAAATAATAACGTATAGGTTTTTTTTCTATTTACCCGCTGTCGTTTCATAGTTCTTAATAAATTTATTTATTATTTTAGAGATTTTTTTGGTTTTTATGACAATGTTACTAAAGTTCCTGCTTTTTTATATCACTCATATATATATATATTTACTCACTGGGACTGTGAGTATAAGCTTTTGCGGCGGTGCAGGTTCAGCAAAATAATGAAACAAATAAATTACAGAAACCGTCAACAGGTGGTTTCTAGTAGGGCCTGCTTAGTGTTAGTACTGAAAGTTTGAGGTTGAAATCTTGTTCCTCTACATAAATTGACAATGCTGGAGGACATTTCGTGCACTCCTGCTTTGATGACGGTTTGAAGCAATAAGTCTGAACCTTTATGATGCGTTATGCTCGTTAGAGATCAGACGAACTTGAGTAAATCATAATAGAAAAAAATATATATATAACAAACCAGGTAATGTGTTTAGTTGTTATAGAAAGTAATTTCAGTCAACAAATTAACTCACATTTCTGCCCTTCGAGTGTAATAAAAATGAATGCTTACGAGTATTGAAGGTGCAAACCAATAAATATTCTCACTTTGTTTAGGGCTTTTGTATTATGATTTATTGAGTAGGATTTTTATAGATAAAGATGTCTGGACTGGATTCGCTAACTCATCCTTCGAGTGCTATGTTGCCTGCTAATAATAAACATACATCTGCCAGATTCTCTGGTCCATCTGCTAACTTTTCTGACTGGGGTCTCAAGTATTCCAGATGTTAACTAACTGCAGACTAACAGCTGGTAACTCAAGACCTTTCTGATTGTGAGATCATTTTTTGTATATAGGTTTTCATCTTGTAAGTGCTGTGGTCTGAGGAAACAAAGATTTGGTAAATGAAAAAGAGGTTTTGTTCTCGGATAGGTTTTAAACGCTAGACAGTATACGTCAGTTTGTCCGTGGCTGTGGTTTGCAGGACCAGCTGGATTGACCTGTAACCTTCAGACGAGTGAAGCTTTTTGCAATAGCTTGACAGCTTTTTAATCGGGTTACCTCACATTAACGAATGACATTAATAAATATCTTAGTTTTTAATGTCACAACTTATTACTGTAACTGCAGTAAGTAAGAGGTCATTGATGACCAAATAGGTATGACAGAGCTTTTGGAAGCTTGTTTCTAATATTTACACCAAATGCCATCTATGTTCCCTATTGTCGAGTCCAGTAGCAAACTACTGCGTCATCTTTAGGATTAGGTCTTGAACAAACTGGCCCCAAAAACGCCCCATATGTGAGATATAATCGAATACCTGCACAATAAAAGATGATTCTCTGGGAGGGACTTAACGTTCCTTCACTCTGCTAAAAACGTCCAAAAACTATGTTCTTACCACTTTCTTCTTATTTATCCCTCTGGTTTAAAACAACACTGTTTGCCCAGATGGACACCTAGACAGTACTGAGTATCTATTTTTCACTCGGATAACTGCGCTCCTCTACGCAGTGTAGATTTACAAGTAACATGTGATTTGGAATATCACTCAAACATCGTTCAATAAAATCAGTACCATCTCCACTAGCACAAACGAATTATGCATTACTTTTTCAATTTGTTTGTCTAACTAAGTATCACTTTCATGATTATAAAAAATATTTATTTAATAATTGTTTTAATATATTTTAATTTGCTTATAATTAATATATATAGTAATCCTGTAGCTCAACATTCAAAGCTATTGGATTTCATTTCTTCCTTAATGGCTTTAACTGCAGAAATTCAAATCTCTCAACCCACTTTATAAAACGTCTCGCTTAAGCCGACTGCTTTCAAAAGAGGCTGGGATTATGTTTAGAAACACGGCCGCTTTTCACTTAGATTTCATCAAAGTGGAACACCAAAGTCAATACTACTCTTTTTGTAATGAAAATTCTCATCCTTAAATTCATGGGCTCTAAACCATCTTGAAGATAGCTCAGTGATTGTATTAAAAAAAAAATTAGACAGAATTCATGGATTTTTGTTTACAAATTTATGACTTATTTTTCGTATATTAGCTTTATAAAACATATTTATGATATTTTTAAACCAATGACTTATACTAGTGTTAAATGCTATGAAAGGAAAAGGTCTACAAGCAAAACCCAGTAAATCTCATAATCATTAGGATTTAAACTTAATTTTCTGCAATTTCTAATCTTTTTTGGAACGTATCCATTATCAAGAGCATACCAAGATAAATATATGTTTCAAAACTCTCTTATAGGTTATTATGTGTTAGTAATATATAAAAATAAATATATGTATATTAAAGACATTCAATTTTTAGAATTTACTTTTTAAAACAAACTTTATTCCATTTTCAATTTTTTTTTATTTTTTCATAAGTATAGCAGTTATGAAAAAGTTCTAGCGAAAAAGCAGTCAAAGCGTTTACGGATTTACACTTTTTTAGATTCCTGAGTCCTTGTTTAAAAGCTTTTTTTAGTAATATCTGTGCGTAGTAGACGGGCGGTGAGTCGACGAAGCGCACAGCTTTTGGGCTTATAAGAATCTAATCTGTAGCTCCTTTTGTGCTCGTAGACACGATTTTTTCCCCTAAACTAAATTTTGATGTTAATACATAACTGTTAAGAAGTTTAAAAATTGTTTATAAAAAAAGATTAATTATTATTAAAAATGTAAATGTTTTGATTTTGAATGATGAATTTGAAAGTTATAAACACAATGCTGTTCTTAGCGTGATGAAATTAAAAAACAAATTAGGAAATTATGGGTAATGAGCTGTACAGCTTTTTGTGAAAAGTGCATCTATCATAAAGGCTATCATTGTACATTTTGTGAATTCTGTAAATATTTTTGTATTGCTAAACCACTAACACTGAAATAGTTATGTTATGATAAATGATATACATAAAATTTCCATGTGATGAAAAAATCTTCAAATAGTTTTGATAATAGGTGGAGAGAATATGGCCCTAAAACGATGACACTCAAATTTGAATAGTTCCTACCTGTCGGATTTGTTTAAATCAACTTGGCAGGTTTCCTTTCTAGGTCAGGTCAAATAGATTTATAAGACTATCAAATATTTTTTAAAAAAGTCTTGTAGTGCTTTTAACAAGTTATGTAAAAAAGTAGGAAATTTTAAAAAATATTTAAATTTAAAAAAATAAATAATATTTATTTAAAAAAAATTAAAAATAGGTTTGAAAGTAAATTTCAGTCTACAGCTATTATTTGCATCTGTTACGCAAACAGTACATTCTTGACTAATGTGAGCGAGGCAAACGAGTTTTTTTTATTCTTTTCATTAGATTAGGCTGTAAGAGGAGTAGCACAAAAGAGCACACACAGGCCCAACATTGACCATTTGTGGTCTCTCATAATTCAACATTCTACATGGGTAGTCCTAAATTTTGTCTGACTGAAGTATATTTAGAGTAGGGATCTTTAACGAGTACCTGACATCGTACAGACTCTGGACCTGTAGCTTATCCCTCTCCGAAGAACGGCGTACTCAGATTTATCCACCTATCACGTTAATAAATAAAAAGACAGAATAGTTATTGAACTATGGATCTATTAATCTTGAGGCGAACACGTTGCCACTTGGCTGACCTCCCACCTTTCTTTTGCATTAGAAGTGTCTTTACGGAATTTTCTGATTTTGGATCTAAAACACCGTGACGCTTACCTATACAAAATATCACTCATACAACACACAATACACGCAGTCAATTCACGTCAGCTATAAGTAAAGTCAAATGGATATATCTGCACTGAAAGCATTGAGTTATCATTCAGGTTTTGTGGGAAATCGAAACCAGTGTGAAATAGGCCAGAATTTCTTATGATTGACGGTTGTGGCACTCGTGTCATTTGGCAGAGTAAGACAACTTTCTTTTACCACGAGGGGAAAGTGATGAGATTTATCTCACCTGTAAGTGAATGGAATCTACCTCCCTCCAGAGGCTCTATCAGATGTATTCAAAACCAGATACCAAGGTATTCGAAACTCTTGTTTAACCTTATACAAGTTGTAGTAAAATAGAGTGTAATTAATTATGTTATTGTTAGTGAAACAGGAGTTGTTAGTAAGAATTAAAATAAAGTGTACAACCTTAGCTCGTAAATCACTGAAAGTAATTGCGAAAATAGACAGTGATTTATATTGGTGAGCACATACTTTATTAACTCCTTTAATTAATTAAACTCTCCCGCAAAGAATATTTGCCGTCAATGACTAGTGAATGTAAGGAAGTAAAGATTTACGTAACTATTGATAGAGCCTTCATATACGTTTGTAAGAGTATATTAATCTAGCTTTTTTTCTAATTTTTTTAACATAAAAATTTTCTTGAAATTTGATAACTATCCTCTTATAATGCAGTTAAGAGATTACTTGAACATTTTATGTTTTGTGGAAATATGATACCAGGAACAAAAATAAAAAAACAGGAAATGTTTCAAGAGTTGTTTGACATTTTTTTTTTAATTTTACAATTTTTCTGATCTTTATTAACATACTAATTTAAAAATGAATGCTTCAAGAAAGATATACTTACCATTACATGTTAATTCATTTCTGGTAAATCTTTTATACAGTAATAAGCATTGGGTGTCATAAACAGAAAATTAAACAAAACTCTTACCGTTAACACCTTAGGAGGCTTTAATTACACTCATGTATACGGTGATATACTTTATAAAGCACAAAGACACATTCCTAGGTGGCATGCACGAAAGAAAAGAAAACTCAAGACTCCGAGTAGCGCGCAAGTGAATATGTTGAAGTGTATCTTCTTCAGAGGAATGCGAAAGTTGCTGAGTTCTCTGAAAACCTTCCCGGAATCGCCTCCAACCCACATTCGAATTTCTTCTTGTTGAGAATCATAAATATTTTCTCCTTCGATTTATATAGAAACCTTGTTTTGTTGTGTGTGTACTCCTTTCCTGGTTTGTTTATATAAACATACTAAGCGCGTGGAAGCTTCACATATTATACAGTTGTATAGATACTATAATTTTGTAGGTTGTTTGACAGGAATCATATTGGAATAATACTGTTAGGTATAAAATTGTAATATATTTTTTTTATTTTCAATATAGAATGTGACTACATTGTGGCTTACGTGTTGTACAGACGTGTGATTTCGCATCGCATGATGGTTCCCTGTTTTGGTTAATCATCGTAAAGGACAGTCACGAATGCGCTAGTGAGAGGAGGACTCTGAAGGAGTGAGAGTTAAGAAGGATATAAGCGAGTGGGCGTTGAAGGAGACTTGCTCAGGAGCACCTCCCACTCCTTCCCAAGGCCAGGGGGCTATCTAGTCGAGTGACAGGAGATACTAAAACAACAGTCTCCATTACTCAGTCCTTCCGAACGACGTGAAGACCGAGTGTATGTAATAATTACTTCTCCAGAATTATCGATCTGACTTTTACATTAGCTGATCTAATGGAATTTTAGCTAGCGAAAATACTATTTACTTAAAATACGGTTTTGGAATTGCTTTGTGTTCCAGATCTTATAGATTTCTGAAATTTTTTGGTTTCCCTTTAAAAAAAAAAAACAAAAATCAAAAACGCCTGCAAAATTCTACGATATTTTTACCTAATTGTAAATATAGTATAGTGATAATGAAAAATTGTATATCAAGATTTTGACGATTTAAACGTCTTGAGTTTTTGAGTAGAAGTTTATAATACTTTTCCATATTGGTAGTATATTTACATATAGTATAGTTGAGTGTAGACCACTCAATTTTTCTAAAAAAAAAAACAAAAAGTATATTTGAAAAATAATTGTGACGGGTAATGATTCGCACCTTTATGAAATCAATAATGAATGTAAAGTAAGCTAAATGAATTTACGAATGAATTCCAACTAGTGACAGCTGTTTAGTGCGGCGGGTGATTCATTTGCTTTTTTCACCGATTTGTCAATATTCGGGGCAGTTCATATCAACAGCTTCATCAAGTTTTTACGACTTGCATCCTATTTTTATTCTCCCTAAAAGAATCAAAACAATAGATGAAATGATACTATTGTGTGATCTGCTCCAGTCTTACTCAATTTCTTATAGTATCTTAAAACCTTTCATTTGAAGAACACAATTTATAAATAATATTTTGATTACAAGTACCAAATAAGTTGTTAATAACAATTTAAAAATAATAAAACATCGTAAGTAGTAAATTTTCTTCTTCACTTGAATCAGGTTTAAAATTTTCGATCTTGAATAGTTTCATACAGGTAAGAATGTATAATATTCAAGAATACTCGTATAGCTACATTCTTAATTAACGGTACCAATTTATATCTAAATTGATTTTAAAATAACGTCAGTGGTATTAGAAAAGGACTCAAATTAAAATGGGAGAAAAAGTATTTTAAGTTCGTTAAGCATTTTTTATTTTCTGTTCTTATAAAAGTTAAAATGCATATTTCTTTTCGAAGTTTGATTTTAATGTATTAATATTTGAATAGCTTTAGCTGTTTACTAAAGGTTTCTGTGACTCACATCAAACATTTTTAGATACGATTATAGAGAAATATAGGCTTTAGGTAAGGGTTTAAATTTACCTAAGGAATAATTATTTATTTAATAATTATTAATAATTAATAATTAATAATTTATTACCTTAAGGAATATTATCTCATCCTTCAGTAAAAAAAAATTGGATAGTAAAAATATCTGTATTACTTTCAGGTGAACGTAAATTTTTGATTAAAAATTCAATCTAAATGGAAATTTTGCACTTTGGTAGTTTAGTTAATATTTTGAGTGCTTTGATGGCCATAGAAAAAGGTGGTTCGAATATCAGTTGTAGAAACAAAATTTGGAATTGGCGAAATGTTTCCAGATTTTATCTAAAGACAATTAATTAATTTAATTAGTTTAATCTATTTAAAGATTTTTATCGAAATATTTGTTTTTCATACATTTTAATCTGAATATTTTGATATAATTTTTTTTCATATATTTGCGGCTTATTTTTACAGATTTAAGCTTAGATATATCGATGTGAAAATTATTACACATCAAAATATCTCAAACTGATAGCTTGTCCTCAAACTGATGGTTGTAGGTGTCTTCCATTATATAAATAGCCATCAGTGAAATAAGATTCTTTTTTATTTTTATATTAGTCCATACTTATTGCAATACTTAACTCATTCCTAATTAACTTCTTTGACCTATCTGACATTTAAAGAACAATAATGACTATAATCATGAGAAATCAATATTTAGAAATTAATAATTGAATTTTATTAAATAAATCACGTTATAAAGCTTGCTTTGAACTAACTAGTCTGTTACGAGATTAACTAATTAAGGTTGAGTAGACGTTTTAAGGGTAGGGGGTGAAACTACTCTAGAACTAGAGAAAGTGAGGGGGTGGTCATCCCTTAGTTTTAGATTTCGTCTTCAACCCAAACAAGTAACAACTGAACACACTAATCTCATTTTGGTATCTACTAATTGGTGAAAGTCAAGCCTGTCCCTTTTCTCTGTTATCTGTTAAACTTGGCAATGATTTGTCTGCTTCCCAACTTGTCACAGTGATAAACTACTTGTCCCAGTACATAATTTGCAACAAATTAGACATGCCATGTATACACATGAATTAATATCAGTTGTATAATTACTTGAACAGTACCATGAAACATGTTATCAAACAAACTTGTAAATCTCTATTAATATTAAATAAGACTTAACATTTAAAGCCTATTCATATTAAAAGGACATTTGGATATCTAATTTTCTAAAATAATAAAATTCAAAATTATTTTGCATTCCTCTATTGTTATAACATTATGTTGCTAGTTTTAAATAATAAAACTGTATATGTATATATATCTTGAAATATATGGTCCAGTGCTTTTTAAATAAAAAAGAGTTAAAACGAAGGTAACACAGAGATAAAAACAGGCATAGCTCACTTCTATATTTCACGATTGTCGTCATCAGGAGGTAAAGATTCCCGCAGGAAGGCAGGATGGCGACTTATATGATGTCATTTTTTTGAGGTTTGAGGTCCAATGATTTTCAACTAGTCCTTTTGCCGACGTTTCGACATATATTTATGTCATCTTCAGGGCTTGGAAATCTGTTTATGTTGCAGGATTCTTATTTAATACTGTTTCATGATGGCTACTATTTGTTTTCACCTCAAAAAAATTACATCATATAAATATTGGGTCAAGAAAACAAATCATGATATATGATGTAATTTTTTTGAGGTTTGAGGTCCAATGATTTTCAACTGGTCCTTTTGCCGACGTGCAGCATTCTTATTTAATACTGTTTCATGATGGCTACTATTTGTTTTCACCTCAAAAAAATTACATCATATAAATATTGGGTCAAGAAAACAAATCATGATATATATATATATATATATATATATATATATATATATATATATAGTTCAATATAAACAAAGAAACATAGAGAAATCAAAAGAACACACTTACAGTCTCTAATTTTCGGTTTGAACCGTCTTCAGGAGAGATAAGAGAGGGAAAGAGGGAATTTCCCTCTCTTATCTCTACTGAAGACGGTTCAAACTGAAAATTAGAGACTGTAAGTGTGTTCTTTTCATTTCTCTATGTTTCTTTGTTTATATTGAACTATATTTGTCCGTTTTGGATCGTATTTCCAACGAAAAAAAGTATATATATATATATATGCAGAAAAATCACAATAAATAAACATAAACACGTGATGCAATTAATGAAGTTCAAACCACAATGGAAAAAGGAAAACAATAGAAATAAATGCTCTGAGGCCTTTCAATGTATGTCATCTGAGAGCAAACAAAGTAAAAACTGAGAAGGTACATAATAAAAGTGACTTTTGTGCTAGCTTCTCAGTTATCACGTGCCATGCCACTGCATTGGGAGAGCGCAGTAGTAATGAATACCATATTTCGATGAAAGCTAAAGGTAATGAATATACTAATCAAAAACGTTGGAATGCTACATATTAATAACAATCGGCTATGCTTTAACCGTGAACGCCATATTGTCATTATAGATAGTTTTTGTTTAGATGAAAATTTTAAAGTGAGAATTTAAGTTAAATTTTAGTTGTCTTTATCTGTTAGTGCATTTTTATATTATATAGTAATAATTGGATTCTTGGTTGGTACCATTTTTAAATACATCGCTCCTATTCATATTTTTTGAGAGTTATGTTGAAAGTTATTAATTCGGAACTTATTTATTTTAAATTTTTAAATCCAAGTTGTTTTTTATTCCCAAAAATTAAAACTCCTCTAAGTTTTTGACTTTTTATTCCAGGGTATTTTCATTTCTTACATTTTTTATATTCTAACTTTCCATCTTTGGAGCATGTATAGTTATATAGGACTTTGTATTTTTTTTTTTTATATTATAAGTACGTGTAATAGGTATTAAATAAAAACAAAACGTCGGCTTGAAAATTTAATTTGAATGTGGACAACTATTTGATTCCTAATAAATGTTTTTATTTTATTACATTCTATTCTGTTTCATGATTGGTATTTTTATTATGTTTTATGTGCTTAAAGAAAATAAGAAATGGTATACTGTTTCAAGGATACGAGGAAACGTCAAATAACTCAGAATGAGCTGACACAACTGACTTCTATATTCTGGTTAGGGGTGAATTAAGAGAATAATTAATAATTATTAGGAGTATATTAGTTTTTTAAAAGAGTATTAAGTGTGTAATACTGTTTGCATTTCTTGTGTTCCCAATAGATACTGTATTAATCAAGTGTGTGATATTTACTGTATGCTACAAAGGATCAGTACTAATTTAATTATTATTAATAAGCGTGGAATACTTATAGTAGCACGTAATTGTGTGATACCTAGTGTTAGATCAGTGAGTAATGGTTATGTATTGCAAATACATACAGATACGTATTGCAATCTAGGCTTGCACACTAATATAATTATTTTAGGATACAGTTTAAACAATGATCAAGGTTGGATTGAGGAGTAGTATGCATTCTGATTTACATGCATACATACATACAAACATATATATTTTATTAAAGACACTAAGTTTTTTTTACAGCACAATTATGATTAGGGTTTGGTGACCATAACATAAAACCAGTTGTAAGGTAAAAAGTTAATGAAATGGTCTCCACATGAGACCATTAAATTAATAAAATTTAATGGTATAAACAACGCATTTCGAACACGTAGTGTTCTTCCTCAGGCATTAACTAAAAAATAGAATGAGACCAGAGAGTTGTCTATAGTATACAGTAAATATAGTACAAAATAAAAATAAAATAAAATAAGGAAGAGAATACGAACCTAAGGGTGAGTGTCGGTGGTGTTGGAAACGCGTTGTTTATTCCATTAAATTTTATATGTGGAGACCATTTCATTAACGTTTTACCCTACAATGAGTAAATACCACATAATAAGTGGTTCCACTACGTTAGAAATAAAACCAATTGTTTTTCTCCCTTTGAGGTATTAAAATCTTCATTTCTTTTAGATTTTTGAGGTTACCACTCAGTACCACTGAGTTATGTTTGCAAATGTTATAACTTGCTACTTTTTCTTTAAGATTTGAAAACACTTTTTTTATTGTTGATTAATGGTTTGTTATATTTTTAAATCACATTCTAGTTACCACTTCTTAAAGGATTATTTAAAAAGTGCCCTCATATGGCGTTAGATGATGTTACTTGAAGATGTCACTGTTGGTTCCTTTTCCAGAAAAAAATTGAGACAGCTTGATTTATATTCCAGTTTATTAAAGACTGCGCTTTATTTGTTTTGATTCGTAAAACTACTATGCTTAATGTTGAATAAGAAAAAGAAAAAGTATAGCTATTATACTCATGTAATTTATAGCCTATTCTTTGTGTTAAAAAAATATACAATGAGATGCTTGTTATTCTATGGTGAATAGAAAAATACCTGCTTCTAAGTATACCAAAAGTCTGGGAGAGACAGTACGTTCACTTTTTTTCCCTCAAATAGGAATTAGGTTCATTAGGTGTGCAGTGTCTGGGAAAGACGTAATGTCTGAGAACTGATTGTTTTGTTCCTTGGAGAGAAAAGCAGGTTCTCATCTATTCCAGTGATCTGCAATCTGAAAGAGCTGCAGGCTGAAATTGTGAATATTGGGACTAACATGGTCCATGTAGTCAGCTGATAAGAGCCTTACGGTATTAGCAGCATGTAGAACCAACTGACAAATATCTATTATTTTTTAAAAAAAAAACTTGTCTCACCTATTTTAATATTAGAACAAATTACTGTCTTCAATATTACAAAAATGATCTTTCTGTATTTTTTTTTTGATTAAAGTTCAGTTAAGTATGCTTAAAAGGCTAAAGGGAATTCATTAATTTTTTTACAACAATATTTGTGACAACCCATTAAGCCAGAATAAAATATGCATAATATTATTGATTCGGTGATGTTTTCAACGTACTCAACCCTTCAGAAACGCTAAGGTGAAAATAAGTTTTTATACCATTAACGATGTTGACTACTGAAAGATTCTCTTTGAAACGAGTAAATCTGTGTAAAATGCAAAAAAAACGTCAGTCATTGTTAGTAATTTTCTCTCTGTTATTTTTTTCTAATTTGTTTTATTACTTTTTCTAAAACACACGCCATGTTGCTATTACTAAGGAGGCCTTAGTTAGTTTTTCTAAACAATTTCTCAAATTGTATGTATATTGGTAAGTATAGTTATTTATAAATCATTTGTTTTGCAACTTAAAGAAATTACTTCTTATCTCTATGGCCTTAGTTCTTCTGAAAGGATGTTTTATTAGATCTCAACGTTTGTTATGCTCACTCCTTTATACATTTCTTACAATATTTTAATATTTAATTATTTCTGTGTTTAAGTGTAATGTTTAATTCGATTATATATAAAAAATATTAATTCTAGTATCCACTTCTTCAATTCCATTGTATAAACAAGTTTTTGCCATCAGTGTTGCTCTAGGGGCAGAAATATCGCCATATTACATAATTGACAACTTTTTCAATTATGGATCAGTCATATTTATGGTTTTTGATGTGATTTTATATATATATATATATATATATATATTAGTATATTTAGGAAGCAGTCCTTCATTTATACAGGTTTGATTAAATAATACGCCATATTTACGGTTGATTAGTTTCCTTGTGTATTTCTCAAGGGATCTGAATAATCTTCTTGTACAAACATCTAAATTGAATAGAACATTTCCAATGGTTCCATTGTCTTTACATCTTGCATTTCCACTAATTTTACTATTGTCACAACAGTCACAACTAGTACTATTACTATTACTACTACTACTATTATCACTACTACTATTATCACTACTATCGACATGTTTTGACTGCTCGTCAGTCATCTTCTGGATAAGGAGGTTCTTTGCTGAGTTGTTGGTATTTACTGCAGTTTTTGATCAGCTACGAGTGGTCTAATGGAGGTTTCGGTAATCAGTTTCTGATTGGCTGGTTGTAGGGATGGAGAGGGCATGGTTATGCAGGTACTGTTATCTGGTGGCCAGCAGATGAAGTTATTGGGGCCAAGAGCTTGAGCACCCTGCTACTACTATTAAGTTGAGTGTTGAGAGTCGGTTTCCTTTCCTGTATTAAAATGGCTTCCAGAATTAGCAATTTTTGTGGATCCTTTTCCTTTAGTATGATTGTTGTATTATTCACAAGGTCTTCCCTTCGAATATTGGTTTTATGAATAGATTCAGCATGGTTTCGAGGAGCACCTCCGGCTAAGTGCATAGTAAGTCTCCGTGATAGGGAAGTAGTAGTCATGCCAATGTACGAATTGTTACGGGTTTCACAGTCCCCGGTTCGACAAGTGTATTCGTACACTAGGCCTGCTTCCTTCAACGGAGAGTCCTTGGGCTGGTTGTTGTTCCTCATGATTAAGTTTCTTATTGTTGGGCCCTGGTAGTATATGTTGAGTTCTATACGATCTTGGGGGTTGGGATCTTGGGGGCTGATAAATCCAACACCTTTGTTGTTATGGATCGCTCTGAGTACGACAGGAAACTAGATCAAATATTGAGCGACACTACCAAATTCAAGAAAATTACTAGGAACCCAACTAGTCAACTGAAAACAACTATTAACAAACTGATTATGAAAGCAAACAAAGGAAAAAGTGAAAAACTGCTAAAACCCATCAAAGGAGACTACAGCCCTGGCTATATATACGGTACAGTTAAGATTCATAAACCTGGAAATCAACTTCGACCAATTATGTCGAGTGTTACTAAGGAGGCCTTAGTTAGTTTTTCTAAACAATTTCTCAAATTGTATGTATATTGGTAAGTATAGTTATTTATAAATCATTTGTTTTGCAACTTAAAGAAATTACTTCTTATCTCTATGGCCTTAGTTCTTCTGAAAGGATGTTTTATTAGATCTCAACGTTTGTTATGCTCACTCCTTTATACATTTCTTACAATATTTTAATATTTAATTATTTCTGTGTTTAAGTGTAATGTTTAATTCGATTATATATAAAAAAATATTAATTCTAGTATCCACTTCTTCAATTCCATTGTATAAACAAGTTTTTGCCATCAGTGTTGCTCTAGGGGCAGAAATATCGCCATATTACATAATTGACAACTTTTTCAATTATGGATCAGTCATATTTATGGTTTTTGATGTGATTTATATATATATATATTATATATATATATATATATATATATATATATATATATATTAGTATATTTAGGAAGCAGTCCTTCATTTATACAGGTTTGATTAAATAATACGCCATATTTACGGTTGATTAGTTTCCTTGTGTATTTCTCAAGGGATCTGAATAATCTTCTTGTACAAACATCTAAATTGAATAGAACATTTCCAATGGTTCCATTGTCTTTACATCTTGCATTTCCACTAATTTTACTATTGTCACAACAGTCACAACTAGTACTATTACTATTACTACTACTACTATTATCACTACTACTATTATCACTACTATCGACATGTTTCGACTGCTCGTCAGTCATCTTCTGGATAAGGAGGTTCTTTGCTGAGTTGTTGGTATTTACTGCAGTTTTTGATCAGCTACGAGTGGTCTAATGGAGGGTTTCGGTAATCAGTTTCTGATTGGCTGGTTGTAGGGATGGAGAGGGCATGGTTATGCAGGTACTGTTATCTGGTGGCCAGCAGATGAAGTTATTGGGGCCAAGAGCTTGAGCACCCTGCTACTACTATTAAGTTGAGTGTTGAGAGTCGGTTTCCTTTCCTGTATTAAAATGGCTTCCAGAATTAGCAATTTTTGTGGATCCTTTTCCTTTAGTATGATTGTTGTATTATTCACAAGGTCTTCCCTTCGAATATTGGTTTTATGAATAGATTCAGCATGGTTTCGAGGAGCACCTCCGGCTAAGTGCATAGTAAGTCTCCGTGATAGGGAAGTAGTAGTCATGCCAATGTACGAATTGTTACGGGTTTCACAGTCCCGGTTCGACAAGTGTATTCGTACACTAGGCCTGCTTCCTTCAACGGAGAGTCCTTGGGCTGGTTGTTGTTCCTCATGATTAAGTTTCTTATTGTTGGGCCCTGGTAGTATATGTTGAGTTCTATACGATCTTGGGGGTTGGTACATTTTACATTATTCTGGATGATGTTTTTTAAAATCCTCTCGTCTGTTTTATAGTGGTCACTGAATTGATTTTTGTAATATATTTTGTGCGTGGTGCCTGTAGGTTCAGTTTCTTCGTTTCGAGTATTTTTCTTGGTCAGGTATTGCCGTAATAATTCTTCGAACAATCCATTGGGGTACCCATTATTTATTAGCGCCTGTTTGATGGTTGCAATGTCTTGGTGGAACATCTGCCAATTAGAGGCTATCTTGAAGGTTCTTTGGATGAGGGCTTTAACAGTATTTTTCTTATAACGCAGGGGACATTCACTGTGGTAGTTGAGGAACGACATAGTGTTGGATGCTTTCCTATACAAAGAAGTTACTGTTTGGTCAGTTGAAAAATCTATTTTAACATCTAGGAAATGAATTTTGTTTTGGATAGAAGGATCAATGGTAAATTTCAAGCATGAATTATTTTCCAGCATATTCTTAAGTTTAGATAGCTTTTCTGGTGTTTCCATAGTGACAAAGCAGTCGTCAATATAACGACAATATATCTGTCCTTGGGTAGTTTCCACAATTTTATTTTCTAGGTTGCACATATAGTAGTTGGCAAAGGTAACTCCCAGAGGGGATCCCATGGCCACGCCATCCGTCTGGAGATACATTGTGCCGTCGCTATGTGTGAAGGGGCTGCCGGTTGTACATACTCTCAAAAGTTCTTCCATGATATCTTCTGCTAAATGGTGGGGGAGGTCTACTATTATTATACACGCTGTCACAAATTATTTTGATGGTCTCTTCAACTGGCACATTCGTAAAGAGAGATTCGACGTCCAAGGAAGCTACTATTCCTTTCGGTGGATTCATTTTAATTAAGTCCAAAAAATCATCAGTTGACGTCAGCATATATTTCGACGGCATGTAGGGTGTAATTATCTTGTTTAGTTCCTTTGACACGTGGTAAGTAGGGCTAGTTACTTGAGAGATAATTGGTCGAAGTTGATTTCCAGGTTTATGAATCTTAACTGTACCGTATATATAGCCAGGGCTGTAGTCTCCTTTGATGGGTTTTAGCAGTTTTTCACTTTTTCCTTTGTTTGCTTTCATAATCAGTTTGTTAATAGTTGTTTTCAGTTGACTAGTTGGGTTCCTAGTAATTTTCTTGAATTTGGTAGTGTCGCTCAATATTTGATCTAGTTTCCTGTCGTACTCAGAGCGATCCATAACAACAAAGGTGTTGGATTTATCAGCCCCCAAGATCCCAACCCCCAAGATCGTATAGAACTCAACATATACTACCAGGGCCCAACAATAAGAAACTTAATCATGAGGAACAACAACCAGCCCAAGGACTCTCCGTTGAAGGAAGCAGGCCTAGTGTACGAATACACTTGTCGAACCGGGGACTGTGAAACCCGTAACAATTCGTACATTGGCATGACTACTACTTCCCTATCACGGAGGCTTACTATGCACTTAGCCGGAGGTGCTCCTCGAAACCATGCTGAATCTATTCATAAAACCAATATTCGAAGGGAAGACCTTGTGAATAATACAACAATCATACTAAAGGAAAAGGATCCACAAAAATTGCTAATTCTGGAAGCCATTTTAATACAGGAAAGGAAACCGACTCTCAACACTCAACTTAATAGTAGTAGCAGGGTGCTCAAGCTCTTGGCCCCAATAACTTCATCTGCTGGCCACCAGATAACAGTACCTGCATAACCATGCCCTCTCCATCCCTACAACCAGCCAATCAGAAACTGATTACCGAAACCCTCCATTAGACCACTCGTAGCTGATCAAAAACTGCAGTAAATACCAACAACTCAGCAAAGAACCTCCTTATCCAGAAGATGACTGACGAGCAGTCAGAAACATGTCGATAGTAGTGATAATAGTAGTAGTGATAATAGTAGTAGTAGTAATAGTAATAGTACTAGTTGTGACTGTTGTGACAATAGTAAAATTAGTGGAAATGCAAGATGTAAAGACAATGGAACCATTGGAAATGTTCTATTCAATTTAGATGTTTGTACAAGAAGATTATTCAGATCCCTTGAGAAATACACAAGGAAACTAATCAACCGTAAATATGGCGTATTATTTAATCAAACCTGTATATATATATATATATATATATATATATATATATATATATATATATAATTAAAATTAACCGCAGTCTCGGCATTCACGATCTTAAGACTGAGAGATTCGATCCTACAAACTAACCTCCTGCTAACAGGGTTCAACTGGAAAAGGAGTTGGCCAAGTGACATGTTCAATTAAAATCGATGACTAATGGCTAATACTTAGTCATTGCTATTAATACATTAAAAGGATTAGGAAAGATTAATATAAAGAGAAGGTCAAAGGTCAATAATGAACAAGAAACAAAGCGGTTAGAATAAAAGAGTTGAAAGGTCAACGGTATAACTGGACTAATAGGTAATAAATAGATTAAGAATATTAAAGCAAATGAAGGATAAAATATTATTAAAGGACACGAAAATGTATTAAAATAAGAGAGTTGAATGAAAGTAAGAATTAATAGGGACTGAATTACCGCCAAGACTGCGGTTAATTTTATTGATACCTGTTTAAAAGAGGATCTGCTGCCTATTTATACCAATATATATATGCATATTATATTCTACGAGTATATAACCAAAATAATAATCACAATACCCTTGATATAATAGATGTGTTAATTTACCTCGGAAAAAAATATTGGGAAAATAGTTATAAGACCTTTCGTTAAAGCATCATTAAATTGCAAGTGAAATAAAAAAAAGAAATAGTTCTCTTGCTCTTCGTTGATGTATTAACGAAAGGCCTTAGACTATTGTTCCCAATATATTTTCACTGTGGCAAATTAATCCATATTTTATATATCTGGGATCTCTGTATCCCAGATATAGGATAACATAATATTATCTATATTATAAGCATAATTTATGATGAAAATTACAAATAAGAATTCATTTTTTAAGGTACGTAAACTAATTTTTTTTAAAAAGAATAATATTAATTCCTGCTTTTTGCTGGTAGATTTATAGACGCAGCATTTTAGTTTTGTCTTATTTATGTTTCTTCTATAATTCTGTGATTTTATTTCTTCTTTTCCCTTGAGTTACTTATATCATGATATTGGTACAAGAGGGAAACAGGTGAATGTTTGTATAGAAAAGGTTTTCTTACCTGATTTGTATGCTTATACACTGTTATAAATACAGCATAACCTTTTTATAAGCAACTTTAATGTTTCTTATGAAAAGGTTCTATGTTTTATAAGATACTTAAGGCTCTGTATAAATAATTATGGAAATACAAATGTTTATCAGCAAAAGTTTTCTTTGATTCAGGTAAATAAAAAAATCAACCTATTTAGCAGGAAATTTCTAAAATTTGATTCTTTTAACAAACCTTTATAAAAACAGCAATTGTTTATATTGTAACATTGCAACTCCAAATTGACTACAAATGGAAAGGACAAGAGAATACATTCTCTATTCTCATATACAAGAGAAAGTATATTCTTATTACAGTCACTGCCAAATAGGTTGAGTTCTTTATTTACCTGTATCAAAGAAAACTTCTACTGGGAAACATTGGTATTTGGGTATTTTTTATAAACTGCCTTACGCTTCTTATAAGAGGGAGAACCTTTTTATTGCTATGGAGAAACATTATATTGCTATAGCTTGGATTTATTTAAGTCAAAGCAGTAAAGATCACTCTGTGATGCGAACAAAAATTGCACCTTCACTACCGCATAAAGACTAATAATCATAGTCTAAAAGAATTAAAGATTTTTTTTAAATACGTCTGTAGATTTTATGAATATGTGTTACGTACGGGATTAAAAGGACTTGCTCAATATTTGTTCTTGAAAAACTAATTTATAACATTTCACAAACTAGCATATTAGAACAGTTCAAGAAAAAACTCATGCTGTCATATATTGACGATAAATAATTAAATTTTATTTTAGAAATTTTTAATATCTAATATTAATCAAGTGGTAAAAGAGGGTATAACGGAATGAATTAAATTATCGTTATTAAAAGTTTACAAAGAGCACGAGAATATTTTTAGCAAAATGAACTTGTATCAGTCGGGTTCTTCATTCAAGCATAAATAAAGGCAATAAATAGAAGAAAAGAATGGGATATTTTAAAAGAGAAGGACGAAGATAAAAGGAATACAAAAGAGTAAGCGATTTGGAACGAAATTCTCTTCAAGGGATGATTGAGAAAAAGATATTGACAGATATTCATCTCCTTCATGAAATAATTCTTTTTCTTTAAAGTTTTATTTTTAAAAATAAATTGAAAAAATGTATTTTTTATATAATTTTTAATACATATGGACAGTTTTAGTTAGAAAATATTTTTTTTATGAATATTCTTAGATTCAGTTTTTTCTGAAAACTATTGGAAGAAACGCTATATGATATTATATTCTACTACTATTTTGCAAGAGTTGTTTAAATTAATATTCTTAAAAATATTGTTATTTTACTCATAAATATTATTTACTTAAATACGGAGTTTTTTATATAATCTGAGATGTTTGTGTATGTTTGAAATTAAAATAAATATTGTCAATATAAAATGAATATTTGGTGCAACAAAAATGATAAAACAAGAAAGAAAGGATAGATGAATAGCCTGATAGATAGAAAGAATGAGTATATATATACAAACTTAAAATAAACTGTGACTCATAGAAGGAAACATAACAACAGGACTCACTTTTCAATATTTCGACCGTTATGGTGTCGAAACTTTGAAATATAGGGAGTGCTGCCGCGAAAAAGAAAATAAGAAAAAACTAAGGAGATAAGATTGAAAGAAATTTAAAGAAGAAGAAAAGGGAGTGAGTGAGTTATTACTTTGCCTATCTTTGTCCTATCTTCGTTTTAATTGGTATATATATATATATATATATATTATGGAAGATAGAAGGAAAGAAAGCTAGAGATAGAAGGTAAGGAAGTGATAAATTCCTTACTCTCGACGGAGTGAGTGAGCGAAAGAAACCTGTATAAAGAAAAAAATGAAAGGCTGATAATATGGTGAAGAAAGGCTAATTATTCTTTAATTTATTTGTCCAACGCACTAAACTTAATCTTTTAAAGGGATTACCCAGAAACTTGAGAGATATTAACTATGTATGCATATTTTAGCTATATTAGAGTTTTAGTGTAATAGTTCCGATGGTAGTTTAGAAGATAGGATTAAAATTGTTGGTTCACTAGATAGGAGATAATGGCACTGGAGTTGACCCAGAGGTGTTAGAAGGAAGAACAAATATTTACTTGCTAGTGGAGTAGACTACCTCTTTGGCTAAGTAAATTGGAAAACAGTAGAGTTTCACATCTCTCCATCTTGTAACGTATTCACTATAAATATTTATATAGTCTCGTATTTACTGCATCACACATTATTATGGTATAGAAGAAGGTTATTACGAATGCACAAAGTAAATCCAATAGGCAGGCTTGAATGTTTTATTATACATATGTACTAGGATGTTGTTTTTGAATTTTTAACATATTCATAACATACCAGTTATCATCCAATTGTCAGAAAAAAATGGATCGGTCCATTTACTTTGAAACTTATTGAAGGAAATTCTATAAGTCTCCAAGGTTCTGGTCAAACACAGGTCAGAAACGATCAATACCATCCAACCGAAAGGCAGAGTCTCACTTGAACTGACTTCAGGATATCAGTTCAAGTGTGACTGACGAAGACCTGTTGCTTTCGACAAAAAATATTAGTCCCATTTCTGAATTTCTTACTGATTAGACTGGTTAGACATATATATATATATATATATATATATATCATTCATTGTGCAATCCGTAATTGTGTGGAATTTACTCATTCTGAGGTAAAATGGATAATATATATATATATATATATATATATATATCAATGATTAAACAGCAACTGTGAAATTTTTTATATATCTTAGTATAAGTGGGCAGCAAATCTTCTTAAAGACATATGGAATTAAAATATGCAGCAGCCTCTGCATTAACGACCTTTCTGCTGATAGCTTCGATTTCCTCATTATCATTCTTTGTTTTAGAGGTAATTTCCATATATAATGGCCCAGAGACATGTCAACGTAACAACCGAAACTACTGAAAAACCTAATATCAAACACTTTAATAAAAAATCTGGAGTGGCCTACACTCTACTTTACTATAAGTAACTCAATGTCAAATTTCTTGAGTATATAAAACATAACGTATCATTTAAGCATAACATAAATATCTAAATGGGATATAATTATTAGCATTGCATTCGTGAGGTAGTACAGATAGTGATTGAAGGACATATCAATTTATAAGCTTATTTTTGTACATCACAAATATTTTTATTTGCAAATAATTTCATTAGTATAACTACAGCAGTAATACATTTTTGAAAAACCAATGTGAACATTTCTTGAAACGAAATATTATCCTACAAGAGAACATGGCTATTGTTCAAATAGCCAGTAGATTTCTTACATCGTTTACTTAACATCCTTCTACATTGAATATTAATGTAAAATTTTCAATTTAAAACAGTAAAATACCCTTTTTTTCTCTGAAAAACATCTTAAACAGCGAAGAAAATGTTGTTTTAAGGTGATTTGTTAATTAAAGATGTACGATAATTACAGTTATTAATCTCTAAACGAAAGATTTATATTTTGAATTATCTTTTACATTTTTGGTTTTTAACAGAATTATTATACTGGGAATTTTATGGCTTCTTAGTATTTAATAAGATCATTTTCTTCCCCTTTGTCAAATAAATATATACGATTTTTTTTTTAATGAGTGTTATCATTTACCTGCACAATAATATTCCTCTTACATCTCTTATAAGTAAATAATATACTTTCATTTTTTCCATTAGAAACATCAATTTTATCTCAGTGGATTCGCTCAAAAAATTTCTAAGTCAATGTAAACAATGAAAAAAATACAAAAAATTCGACAAGTATAGCAGGTGATCTCTTAGTCTAGGAAAACAAAGAGTTTTTATATCGTTATTGCTCTTTTCCGTAATTGAAACTTCATGATTTTTTTTTATAATTGCTAATTTGTCGTTCCATTTTTGGTCAAATTTTCATAATTTTTTAACGAGCCGTTTAGCGTCAAAAAACATTTTCTGAAAACACAAATCGTACTCTAACGCCCCCTTTAGCGAATGTAATTTTAGAAAAAAATATCTCAACTCATTGTCCATATAATGTTCTATTTATAGGCATAGTTTCATTCTTGTCCGTCAAACAGTACGGCTTGTATCGCTCTCACAAGGTTTGAGATTGATTTATAAGTCAAAAATTGTACATTTTATTGAAAAAAAAATATTTACTGTTGATATAAAATTTTGAATATATTTTTCGTTTGTTCCATTTGTAACCTCAAAGATAATGTCAAAATCTCAAAACTCTAGGGTTAGTATTTAGGAGAAATAAATGTTTTAAAAAAAACGGTTTTTGGCAAAAAAAGTGACTTTCCCATCATGCATAATTCTTCCCGAACAATAGGGATCTTCGTCTAAATGGGGCCCATTTTTGTGTAAAATATCAACTTGATCAATCAAAGATTCTGGACCGTAGCGTGGTAACAAGCAATGCTAACACACGCACCCACCCACGCACCCACCCACCCACCCCCCACCCACACACACAGACATCATCGTAAAAACTTCATAAAACGACTTCTGGGACCTCAAAACATGTAATTCCGTCAAAATCTCGAGATCGAATTTTTTCACGATCACTATACTTTACTTATAGTAAAGTAAAAAATCTGAGTAAAAGTTGGTGACTCAAATTTTGCCCCGTTATACCCCAAAAAATATGAAATTATAAAATGTGTACACCAGTAAAGAAGGACGTAACAGTGTCTGCCCCGAGTCTGTACCATGCCAAGACCTCCTTAAAGATGTGTACTCTTTTAAACTTCAAAAAATCAATAACATCAAATTTCGATAAACACGATTATTTAATTTTCCCACAACTGAAATGAGATCGAAATAAAAAATAAGCCACACTTTCAGTAAGTCACACTTTCAGTAAGCCACACTTTCACGAAATATTCCTCTTACGGATGTGCTTTACATAATAATAAAAAGGAATTTCTACAATTGGATTGGACAAAACTTTGAATCTGAAGAGTAAAAAAAAGTGTATGAGATTACTTGATCGTACTTTTCTTGAGGAAATTTCATAATTGTGCCCTAAATTCAATCTTTGTTTAATATGAAACATGAAAATAACCTTCTCTTTAATATTTCCATGAAAATTGTAAACCCATTCAATAAATTTCTTCATCACTCCAGTAATATTGTCAACTGCAATCTGCCTTAATAAAACACAACAGCGTACGTTTGTCTTTTATAGCACCTGGTTTGGGTAATTATTTACAGATATTTTTTTTTTTAAATAAACAGTCGATTGGGGAATGTCATTACGATTGGAAAAGTTTTGCTTTTAATTTTCAATTTTAATAGATACCCGAAGATACGGTGTTTACAGTTAGATATTGATCTTTTAGAAACTATATTTATTCTCAATTGAAAAGTTTTAAATTAATTAACTTTATGTTACTACTCTATTTAATTAATTTTTATGTTGAAATACTTGTAGTATATAGTCGTTAATGGAAGTATTAAGGTAGTAACACCCTATGTGGTTGAAGTGAATCCAACCTCTTCAGACGATTCAGAATAATTGAAGTATTAAGTTTAATTTTGTCTCATCTACTCTGCCTCTGAAAAATAGTTTCAATAATCTAAGACCTTATCCAAATAAAAATTGTGCAAAAGAAAATCCTGTATTGAATGGAATTCATCTCAAAGCCCCAGCATATGATTGAAATAAGGTCCACAAATTCAGCGAGCTTCTCTTTGAAAAAGATTGACTGATAAATCTCAATACAATATAAATACTGAGGGAAAATGACTGAAATTATATGGATCGATAACAGTTTAAAGTTATAACCGTTACATGCTCTGATTTGAATGAAAGCAATTGTTCAGCTAGGTGTTTACTGGTCCCACCGTAGTATGAGGACATGGGAACAAAAGGAGTAGAGGTTAATAAAACTGTATTTGATCAAAAATAGTTGTTAGCATGACAGGCGGATTGATTCTAAACAATCAAGGGAGGCTATCTATCCTGCAGATATAAACCTCTAATGATCGATCTGTTTTAAAAATAAAAAATAAAAAAAAATAAATCACTACTTAGAACTTCTAAACTATTAGTGTATGTCCTGTTTTTGATTTGTTTTGAATCAGAATATAAATTGATGATATTTCACCTCAAGAGCATATAAATGATCCCAATGAAACTTAAGATAAGCTTGATATCAATTGCAATCATTTATTACAATTGATCTGCAGTTTCGGTTCAAAGTTCATTGCGTAGTGACTATTGTTGTCAATAATGGCTTGAACGTATTAATACTTTTAATAAAATTTTCTTAGAAAGGTATTGCAGCTTCCATATAAACAATTACCTTCCTCGTTAACTGGGCTTGCTCAACAAATAACAATTAATTGCTGTAATTTCCTTGTGATTGTTTCATCATAATAATTATACAAATTTAGCTTCTATTTCTCATTTATCAACCTTGATAAATTTAGCAGCTATGGATTGTTAGTTTCATGGGGTGGGGTTTTGATTGTGTTATATCTTTGCTGTGTTGTTGCGTAACTGAGAAGTATTAGAAGTTCAGTTAAATACAAAGGGCTCGAAAACAACAAGTACACTGTCTTTTCCCGAAAATAAGCCCTAGTGTGATTTTGCGGGCCTTTCTGGAATTTAAGTCCCAGTAAAAATAATGTGTAAAATATAATTCGTTAAAGAATGCTGTTGAATATAACAGATTTCTCCAGTTGTCCTAATATTTCAGAGAATCTATAGAACAAAATAATCTGAGAAATTCCTTGTTTACCTCTACAATTTCTTCCAAGTAGGCTACTTAGACAAAAAGTGTTCATTTGGCGTTAGCTATATTGCAAGACATGACAGATCAAACCAATGATTCTACAGGAAATGGATTTGGAGAAGAAATCTGGACGGAATTCAAAATTTGATAACTGATGACGATGTTCCAGAAGATGAGATGACTTTAATTAATTAATTTAAATTTCTTTATATAAATGAATATCAAACAAAAATATATATCTACTTATTTTACTTGAAGCCCCTCCCCCCTCCCAAATAAGCCCAAGTAATTTTTGTGGACCTAAAAATAAAGTATGACAGTATCTTCTTTTCGGAGAAAGATGGTAGTAGAATTCTTCTAGCCTGGTGCATTAACGCAGTGCATATTGAATATTAGATGATGTACTTAATTTAACAAATTACATTGGGGAAAAAAAAAATTGTCGTGGTGCCTAAGATGTTTTGACTGTTTTTACTTCATTTAAAGGCGCTGATTCCAGAAATGCTGTCTTTTTTTTCTATCAGGTCTAGTTTTTCTGCTACGATATATCCCTCTCTGTAGAAAGGCGATAGCTACAATGAAGACAGGCAAATCGAAAAAACAATATTTTTATTTAACTTCAAGACACATATTCATTAATGACACCAACATATTTCCAATTCGTATGCAAATATGTATGCAATACTATGAATTGAAGGGTATATTCCCCAGAAAAGTAGAAAACACTTTTGGTTTGTTTAAGTAATATCGCCTGGGAGAAAATGTAGCTATGCTTAATTTTTACTCAAAAAATCTGCAATGGAAGTAAATCTTTAAGGTTTTTGATGTCATAATCATTTAATATTGATCACAACAACAACCTCCAATTGCAATTATGACGTTAGAATGTATTTAGAAATATTCCTAATTTTAAAGTGAAAAAATTATGAAATAGCAAACATTTCAATAACTTGACCTGATGAGGAAAAATCAGTATAATTTTCGGAATCAGCACTCCTAAATTAATCTAAATTAGCTTAGAAACCATGGGCACCGACTAGTGTTAGTTTTATAACGCCAAATCATAAAACAATCACACATTTCATGCAGCATGTTTTGAAAACGGATGTTAAGGAATATTTATGGATATTTCAATTTTTGACATTTATTGATTCAGCTGGTTATAGCCTTCGAAATCTTATCTTTTAGTTCTTCAGCAAGACCTTGAAAAGTCTATAAAGCTCTTTTGTAAGATATCTCTATGAAATTAATTGCTAGCCTCACATCTCTGTGTTCAGTGTTTCATTTCGAATAATTTTTTCTTCATTTATTCAAAAAACAGATCTATAAAAGATTTCTTTATGTAGGGATATAATATAAACTTCATAACTTAAACTGATTTAGATTTGTAGAATAAATAATTGCAAAGCAAATATGTGTTGTTTAAATGGAATTGCTTCATAATTAATTTGTAAAAACTTTTATTGACCGACAGGTGAATATTAAAATGTAATCAAACACAAGGTAAAATCTAGACGTTAGCGCAGGGTTAAGGCTGCTGCTCTGATTGGTTCGAATTAGTCAATCTAATTGTTATTTAAGCTCTTAACTACAAGGCATGCTCTACCTGATGATGACCAACGTTTATATGGTCGAAAGCTCGTAAAATATTGACGATGTCTTTAGGACAGATGTTATGGCAACTGCAGCCAGAAGAAAGAAAAATCGCCCGAAGGATCGAGGCCACCAGCGCAAAGTTAGTGAGTGCAGAAGCTGCTGCAAATTTTAACCAGATATGTTTGAGAGAAGACCTGCTGCCAACGTATTCTAATATATATATATATATATATATATACTCTTATATATCAGTTCGAAATAGAAGAATAGTAATAGAGGGTAAAGAAACACACACAAACTCAAATTTTCGATTAATTCGTTTTCGGGAGAAAAGAGAGAGGGAGACCTAGCACGTTGTAGATGCAACGCAAGTAACCCGCCAGATATACTCATATATATAAATCACAAGATCTTACAGTAAGTATGTGCAATAATTAACGTCTAAACCATAGAAGTAAATTCATAAATGTGACTAAGCCGTTGTTTCAACAAAAGCAACTAGTCTTCATCAGAGTTTCACTCAAGTTATCGAATGCAAACGTATAAGTGTTCTACCATTACAGGCAACGTCAAAACAGTCCTATTACCTTGCTATGTTGGAAATCAGTCCATGAAGAACTGGAGAATACTTTAGAAGTGTACATACAATACTTGTGAATATACAAGCATGGAATAGAAGAATAGGACGGGAAGAGTGATAATGCCAACATTACAAATGAGGAAATAATTAAATTTTACTATCAGTTCTACATGACCACGGAGTACAGGCAGGATGACAAGATTATACAAAGTTGTTAGCACTCACATAACATGTACAACTGAAAACAGCCAAATTAACCCAGTTAATAATATAATATTAAGATTTGTTACATTTGAAACAATTTATTAAGTTAGAATCGTTAATTTTGTTAAAATATTACAAAAATTAATATTGAAATTTTAAAATTTAGACTGCTGAGAAGCAGTCTGAAGAATGATACTCCATAGTTTCAGCGTAATCACTTGTTGTAGCAGTATGCTTGCGCTGTAGGTGAATGTGAAAGCCCGACAACGATGCTCTCCAAGAGAGGTTACCACTTCACGGGACAGCTGGGGCTCCCAAGAAAGTCATAATGTGCGCCTGAAAAGAGAGATGTTTGCTAGTATTGGGCATGTGTATTTACAACGAGAGAAAAACGTTGTGCAGCTTTAAATCTTAGAGGCTGTCATGTGAAAGAAATAAATCTCTCTGTTAAAATCCAAGTAATTCAGGCAATCAGTATCTTAGAACAAAGCAGTAAATAGACAAGAACTAAAACAATGTGTGCTGATTGACCTCCTAAAATCGGTCCTTTGGGCCACGAGAAGCATTATGGTAACTTCTACTAGCAGGTGTGTAGGTTAAATTAGGTTGCAGTGGCAGTCCTACAAGAGAACAAATATAACCCGTGCATTGGCTTTTATGATACCGCACAATGTACATTCTACATAGGGAGTCCTAAATTTTGCCTATGTCACATGTATTTAAAGTAGGGATCTTTAACAAGTACGTGAAATAGTACAAGCTCGGGAAATAGTACAGCTTAAAGTCCTCTCCGAGCGACGACGTGATCAGATTTATTCACCTCCCTTGTAAATAAATTGAGGGTCTCAGTGGATGTCACTTTCACCATTGTGCTAATCCTGTTCTTCAACAATTTTGTCCTGAGACCTTCACTACGGACATTGGACACCTAACAGTCGACCAGGGGTTTCCTCTGGTATGCCTTTCTCAAGCCAGTAGTTAGCCCTCTATTTAGCAGTTTTGTTACTAATAAGTTTTCTCTCTTATTGCTGACCATGTAACATTAAAAAAAAAGCTTTGATCAATGGATTCTAATTAATTCTGCTTCCGCTGAGTCAGTTCTCATTTCATTTAAACGCCACATTCCCCTTTCTCACAGTTTAATTTTCCATATTAATAATATACTTAGTGGTTAATTAATTAACCGTGAACACAAATAAAACTGTGGTTATGTATTATTTTGTATTTACATTATCATTCATTTAAAAATCTAAATAATTATTGAATTCATTTATCTTCACATTATTTTTTTGTCTGTGTGAAACGTATTCAATATATAGTATAGATGATTCCGTATATTTTTCATCAATTAAATTATAAGTTTGGACAAAACAAATAATCTTAATAGCTGTGAAAACTTGTAACGTTCAGTGACTAAAGATCAAATATATATACTTTATTTTTCACTCAAGTCTGTGTATACCCAAATTCAATAACTAAATACGTGCAATTTGTCGCTACCAGAGAGGTTAGAAAGAATTATTATGTTATTATAAAAGTCCTTTTTGTCTCGTGAATTGGTGACGTAGACACCCACTCACCCGGTTTCGCAGTTGTACATTTTCAAGAGAGACTGATAATTGTCAAATGCTCTCTTATTCTGAGTAGCATTCGAGGTGCAAAATGTGCAAATCCGATTGGGTGGGAGACTATAGCACCAATTCAGGCGGCAAGAAGGACTTTTATAATAATATTACAAATTCGAGAGGTTTGATTCAAGAAGAACACCTCAAAAACATGTCTGTTTTATAAAATTCTGATTATAAACAACGTTATAAACAAACTCAGGAAAGTAAATTGCCGCTATAATGGAAAACAAATATTTAGTATAAAATCTCTGAGGGAATAATAAATCATTAAAAAAAATATCGCTGTGCGTAAAAATTACAACAGATAGATGTGAGAATGATAGAAAATATATGATGGATGGGTTTTAGATCACTCCTGAAATATAAAATGGTTACCGATAGAAGAAATGCATTCCCTGATGTTACTGTTTTATAAATTTGATGTGCCTTATTGGATGTGTTTCAATCTATATGTTGTAGACTTTCATTCAAATATGCTGCTGATTTTTGCGTGAATGAATAATTGTGTTCCTTGTTTGTTGATTATCAGTATTAACCAATAAAAAGGGTGTCAAATTGTGGCCATATATTTTGCTAAATTTCAGTCCCAGTCTACAAGTTGTTGATGCTAGTTTCCTCTTGCTTTCCCTTTGATTTTATTTATATATTTTTTATTTTTTTTATGGATAAAGTATTTTTATATAAAAATAAAATCGATCTTATTCTTGTTAGAAGTCTCGTAGTGTGTGTCCTAAAGAGTTGATTAGATGAATCAAGTGATGAGTAGAAATTCGGAGAAACATAAACCGGAGTTTATAGGAAGTATTTAATTAGAATTTAGTGTTAGCGCTTCATACTCGACATACTCGTATATCAAAGAGCTGTGACTTTTGTGAGATGTACGCTACAATCACTATAACCTGGAATTAATTTGAGTTGCTCATTTTGACTGACTAAAAACTGTGACTGCATGTTTAACTAGGGTGTGTTAGAGGGTAAGCAAGAAGGAATTTAGGAGGGTGGAATTAGGAGCGCAACTAACTAACTTGCTTGAACCCTTTTAATCCACACCACTAAATTCCTATTGTCCCTAAAGGTAAATATGTTGTGATGCAGGGTCAGCGCATCTTTTTATCAAGATATAATAAAGTAAAACTTGTTAATATACAGCAAAATAGATATATATTAAATAAAACACAGAGCTATTTAAACCAGAACGACAGTTTATGTTATCTATAGGTCGCAAATGTAGCTAACCTACTTCTCACAAAGCGCCAGATTGCTATTGACTGAGTTCTGCTCTGGTTAACTAAACCAAATATATTTTTACCCCGGAGTTCAATTTCTTAGCAACTAAGAAATTCACTGCATTTACCTGGGTCAGATACACTTGGCATAGAACCTGATTACTCTTGTATGACGGAAATTCATCTTACCTTTGCCAAACTAACTTGTCTCTGACTTCAGACTGCTAGGAACTAGTTCCCTACTGATTAACTGTGTGATTATACTTGACATAAACTTCAACTTCATTTACTAGCTTTGTTCTCTCGAAATTTGTGATATACATATAAATTTGCTATAGATATTAAATTCCTTGCGATAGGCCTTTGTTTTTACTAACAAAGTAATTTCTTTACAGATATTAAACTCCTTGTAATTGGTCTATGTTTTTAATAAAAAAGGATATTTTTTCACAGATATTAAACTCCTTGTAATTGGTCTACGTTTTTAATAAAAAATCTGGAGTGGCCTACACTCAACTTTACTATAAGTAAATTTAATATCAATCTTCTTTGGTGTAAAACATATATTGTCTCATTTATGCATAATGTAAACACCTAAATGGAAGATGTTTATTAGTCTTTCATTCCTGAGGTAGTACAGATAGTGTCTGATCGACTTCTCAATATATAAGTTTATTTTTATATAACACACCACTGATGCAAATAATCTCATTAGTATAACTACAGCAGTAATAAGATTTATGAAAAGCCAAAGTACAAAATTTCTTGGTACGAAATAATCTCCTACAAGAAAATATGGCTTTTGTTCAAATAGCCTGTGGATTTCATACATCGTTTACTTGACCTCCTTCTATATTGAATATTTAAGCCAAATTTTTAAATTTAAAACAGGAAAATCCTCTTATTTTCTCTGAAAAACATCATAATCAGCGAAGAAAAAATGTTTTTTTAATATGATTTATAATTAAAGATGTACAATAATTACATTTATAAATCTCAAAACCAAAGATTTCTATTTTGAATTATCTTTTACATTTTTGGTTTTTTATAGAATTATTATACTGGGAATTTTATGGCTTATTATTATTTAATAAAATCATTTCCCTTCCCCTTTATCAAAATCATATATACAAATTTTCTCTGAGCGAGTGTGGTCTTTTAGGAAAAAGCCTGTTTTACTCTGTTATAAAGTTGCTATTAATGTATATTGAGAAAAATTATATTAGTAATTAGGCAGTTTACATACTCAAATCAAAGTCAAAGCCAACTACTCAGTATAATTTAAAACTTTTAAAGTTAGTACCTTCTAATTTTTGAAAATAATAAATATGAACTATTAGACTAGAATAGTTAAAAAACTGGATATTTGTCAAAAAATATAAATCCTCTTTCTTGAGGAAAGAGTCCATTCGTCATATTTCAATATCATGGAAAGATACTATAATTGACAAAGATGAAGTAATTATAACTGTTATTAAGTTCTGCTCAAGGGTGCAATATATCGATTTATTAAAGCATTTTATGAGACAAACCATCATACCATTGAAGACAAAGGAAATTTATTTATGTTTATTGTCGGTGATTTTTTCCTTGCAATAATATTATTCCTTTTTTTATCTCATATAAATCAATAAATTATTTAAATTTTTCCATTATAAATATCAATTTTATTTCATTGGATTCGCTCAATAACTTTCTAAGTCAATGTAAACAATGTAAAAAAATCTGGAGTGGCCTACACTCTACTTTACTATAAGTAACTTAATGTCAAATTTCTTGAGTATATAAAACATAACGTCTCATTTAAGCATAACGTAAACATCTAAATGGGATATAATTATTAGCCTATCATTCCTGAGGTAGTACAGATAGTGATTGAAGGACATATCATTTTATAAGCTTATTTTTGTACAACACAAATAATTTATTATTTGCAAATAATTGCATTAGTATAACTACAGCAGTAATAACATTTTTGAAAAACCAAAATGAACATTTCTTGAAACGATTTATTCTCCTACAAGAGAAAGGCTTTAGTTCAAACAGCCAGTGGATTTCTTACATCGTTTACTTGACATCCTTCTACATTGAATATTAAAGTAAAATTTTTAAATTTAAAACAGGAAAATACCCTTTTTTTCTCTGAAAAACATCTTAAACAGGGAAGAAAATGTTGTTTTAAAGTGATTTGTTAATTAAAGATGTACGATAATTACATTTATTAATCTCTAAACGAAAGATTCAGATTATGAATTATCATTTACATTTTTGGTCATTTATAGAATTATCATACTGGGAATTTTAATCTTTAAAATAATAATAATAATAAGCTTCTTAGTATTTAATAAGATCATTTTCCTTCCCCTTTGTCAAATAACATATATACGAATTTTTTCTGAGTGTGTGTTATCATTTTCCTGCACAATATTATTCCTCTTACATCTCATATAAGTCAATAAACAATTTAAATTGTTCCGTTATAAATATCAATTTTATCTCAGTGGAATCGCTCAAAAAATTTCTAAGTCAATGTAAACAATGAAAAAAAATATAAAAAATTCGACAAGTATAGCAGGTGATCTCTTAGTCTAAGATAAACAAACAGTTTTTATAGCGTTATTGCTCTTTTCCATAATTGAAACTTCATGATTTTTTTTTTATAAATTGCTAATTTTTTGTTCCATTTTTGGTCAAATTTTCATTATTTTTTAATGAGCCGTTTAGCGTCAAAAAAACATTTTCTGAAAACAGAAATCGTACTGTAACGCCCCATTAGCGAATGTAATTATGAAAAAAAATATCTCAACTCATTCTACACCTAATGTTCTATTTATAAGCATAGTTTCATTCTTGTCCATTAAACAGTATGGCTTGTATCGCTCTCACAAGGTTTGAGATTGAATTAAAATTCAAAATTTGTACATTTTAGTGAAAAAAAAATATTTCCTGTTGATTTAAAATTCTGAATATATTTTTCGTTTGTAACCTCAAAGATAATGTCAAAATTTCAAAACTCTAGGGTTATCAGTTTAGGAGAAATAAATGTTTTAAAAAAAACGGTTTTTGGCAAAAAAAGTGACTTTCCAATCAAGCATAATTCTTCCCAAACAATAGGGATCTTCGTCTTTATGGGACCCATTTTTGTGTAAAATATCAACTTGATCCATCAAAGATTCTGGACCTTAGCGTGGTAACAAGCAATGCTAACACACTCACCCACCCACCCACCCACACACACACAGACATCATCGTAAAAACGTCATAAAACGACTTCTGGGACCTCAAAACATGTAATTCTGTCAAAATCTCGAGATCGAATTTTTTCACGATCACTATACTTTACTTATAGTAAAGTAGAAATATCAAAAATTCGGCAAGTATAGCAGGTGATCCCTTAGTCCAGGATAAACAAACAGTTCTTATAGCTTTATTGCTATTTTACCTGATTAAAGTTTCTTGACTTTTTTTTTATAAATTGCTGATTTTTGTTCCATTTTGGATCAAATTTTCATGACTTTTTAATGAGCCATTTAGCGTCAGAAAAACATTTTCTGAAAACAGAAATCGTAATATATCACCCCTTTCAAGAATATAACTTTCAAAACAATTATCTCAACTCAATCTTCATATAATGTTCTATCTTTAGGCATAGCTTCATTTTGATCCGTCAAACGGTATGGCTTATATCGCTCTCACAACGTTTGAAATTTAATTCTAAGTCAAAATTTTAACATTTTATTGAAAAAAAAAAATATTTTCCTTTGTTTTAAAATTCTGAATATATTTTTCGTTTAAGTTATTTGTAACCTCAAAGATAATGTCAAAATTTGAAAACTCTAGAGTTAGCAGTTTAGGAGAAAAAATGTTTTCGAAAAACCGGTTTTTGGCAAAAAAAGTGACTTTCCCGTCATGCATAATTCTTCCCAAACAATAGGGATCATCTACGCTATTGGGCCTATTTTTGTGTAAAATATCAACTTAATCCATCAAAGATTCTGGACCATAGAGTGGTAACAAGTAATGCTAACATCACAGACTGAGCGAATTTTATCTGTAATGAGTTATTAACTAAATCGTTTTATGTTAAGGACTTGTGTTTTTCCACTCTTTTCTTGTTCAAAATCTACTTTAAAACCTTGAAGATAATTAACCTTTAACTTAGAAAATAGAGATAAAATAAAAAAACCCTTCCCTTCCTTAAATGACTATCGGTGATTAATCTTTAATTTACTAAGAATGAAGTTTGAGTGAGCGGAATGATTCAGCTGCCAATGAAGAGAAACAATCGCTATTGTTTACGGTTTTCTGGTTCACTTTCCCTTGATTATGTGAAAACTGCACATTCACACTGCAGACATACAATTAGTTCGAAGACAATGGGGAGTGACTATTTGGGTCAGTAGTTAAAGTAATCTACTTACTTGGTATAAATGTTGAGTTGAGGTATACTTATTTTACAGTCAGTACTATTATATATGTTTATAAAAATATTCACTTGATAGAGTAACTCACCAAGGAAGATATTGGCGTTTAACTGCTAAAAACACATTTATTAATATAAATCAAGCTTTCGACCTCACTGGCTATCTTTAGGATTATAAAATTAATACAATATGAAGGATAAAATAAAGTGTTTAGAAAGTAATTTAAGTATTGAAAACAAGGCGATACTATGCATTGATAACAGCTGATACGGGAAAGGATTACAACACATTAGCGCCAAGCGCTTAAAAAGTGAATTACTTTTTGTATTCATTTTATAATCCTGAAGATGACCAATGAGGTCGAAAGCTTGTATAAATTAATAAATGTGTTTTAGATTTTAAAGTGTTAAATCTGTTCCTTAGTTACTCTAACAGTTAATGGTGCAACATCGTTAAGTGTTTAGAAGAATAGAACACTTACTTAAAAGAATCGTCCTCCAGAAGCTGCTCTAGTTTTCAATAATATTTGCATTCAAGAAGATTTGTTGTCTATATATAACACTATCAAAAATATTCAATCATATATGTATATGTGAATGCAACGATGTTGCTATACTGAGACTATGTACAGTATTAGAATGTCCGTCTGCAAACATCAAAACCTGACTGTGATTCTGAATTGTTTCTTGCAATATTGAATATCAGCTGTGTAATACTGAAATCTTGAACATTTCAAATATATTTTATGTTTATATCGATTGTTCTCTAGTTGTGTACTCAGCTGTGATATTTAGTTATACTTAGAGGTTAAGGACATTTTTCACGTTGAGAAATTTATGGACAAAATGGAAATCTGCTGAAACGTTTACATTTCTCGGCTCTCACAACGGTAGATGAACCCCAATATGATCGGCCCAATAATATCTTCGAAATACGCACACATGTTTTTTGTTAATAGAACTTTTTATTTCTAATGTAGTGCAATCAGTTATTATGTGGTATTTACTCCTTGTAGGGTAAAAATATTCAGAGGCACTCATCCTTAGGTTCGTACTTTCTGCCTTATTTTATTTTATATTATTTTTTGTACTTATTTACTTTGTACTATAGATAACTCTCTGGTGTCATTGTATTTTTTTAGTTAATGCCTGAGGAAGAACACTACGTGTTCGAAACGCGTTGTTTATATCATTAAATTTTTATATGTGGAGACCATTTCATTAGATTTTTACCCTACAATGAGAACTTTTTATATCTTCCTTACTAGAGGAGGATTGCCTATAGTTTACAAGCACTTCTGACTGTATGTTAAAATTACTAAGTTTTGTTAATATGATTAATCTACCATAGAGCTTTATTACTCCGACTGGATTACACCAGTTCTTGGTAGATGACTAAAGTTAAGCCAAATTGGGCGTGATTAGTGCTTGAATGGGAGACACATTGAGCTGATAGTGTCTCATGTAACGTAGTCAGTCAGTCACCCATACCGAACGACACCGAATTATAAACGGCACAAATATCCCCCCAATGACTAGCATAAAAGGCATAAATTATTCGACACAAAACAACTCGGGCAAGTGTAAACCCCAAAATATAAAAAAAGAAGACCTGATTGCAGAGAAATATATAAAACACCGAACATTTTTTTTACATTTATTCTCATGAAAAATGTTATAATTAAATTAGCCGGTTAACTAAGATTACCTGCTAGTTATTATCTTTTACTCGAATATAACTTGTTTCGTTATATTTGTTATATAAAATGTGCTTGTAAATCTGTGTAAGTTATTTGCTGTATTAATAAATAACTATCTAGATCGTTATATTTTCATGGTTAATGAGGAATTATTTTGATATCATCAGTAAAATTTCCTCTATATGACTTATTTTGTCATTTTTTATCACTTACCTTTGAGCATTCGGTTAGAATCTTACGATTTGGTTAAGGATTCGGTTTTTTTTTCGGATTTTTGTTTATACGTAGTTTTAAACAAAATATTATGGATTAATGCGAGGAAATTTCAGAATTAGGGCAGAAGATGAATAGCTTGAAATTTGCTCCATAATTCGACTACGTAATAAGTTATTGAATGTTGCATTAATTGTTTAGGCAGCTGGGATAATGAGTTGAATGAGTTAGCACTGGAATAAGGTATAAAATTTTTTATACCAGATGGTCAAACGTAAAATGTGCTAATAGCACTGAATAAAAGTGTTCAAGAGTAAAGTTACGATCGCAATCCATGGCCAGAGTAGCCCAGTGGCTTGCTTGCTCGCATGTGGACTGGTGGATCTGTGGTTCATTGCCACATTTACTTTTGTTTTTCATGAAAAGAATAACAAATCTGATCTCGCCGTCCTCAGAGAGGATGTTAAGCTGTCGGTCTCAAGCCTGTGCAATGTCAGTACTTGTTAAAGGCCTCTATTCTATTTATAATTGAGTTAGGCAAAATATACTACCTCCAATCTGGAATTATAATGGAGACACATTTTAGTACATCTTCGATTCCCGGCCAACTATACCCTCTAAGTGTTATAACCCCCAAAGCGGCCAATTTGTCTACAATAACAATTTTATTTTAGACTAGCAAACCTACCCGTCTTTGACGGACGGTAAAAATTTGATTCTACATGGTATTCCAAAATATCAATAGAAATGGTAGAATAGTAAAAAATACCATTATTAGTGTAGTGTTAAACAAATTCTTCTGTATATACCACATTACATGTCTATCATTGAGGTTCATGGAAGAACAAAAAGTTGGAACATCTAACTCTTGAGCAAGCAAACTACAGTTGACCATTTGAGAAAATGTCCCTTTTCACATTTCCTGAGGCACTCAAGTTTCGTAACATGAAATTTGTTACTGATACTAAACGCAGCATGATGGTACTCCTACTTTAAGTTCTTAATAATGAGCAGGCAGTTCAGGAGCAGTCACGGAGTCAAGAAATTCAGTTGGATAAAGAACTGCTTCCTCAATACTAATCACTCATTCTCTTTACTGACTTTTAAGTTATATCTTCGGCTTGATATAGCGAAAGAACTTGTTTGTTGGTTTTTCCTTAATATGATTCCTTGTGTATGGAGGCAGTGTTTCTTCACCTTTCTAATCATAAGAAAATACCACACAATAATTGCTTGCATAGCTGGTGAGTTAATAGAATTTATTTTTTTCACAATATCTGCTTTAATTAATAATGTAAATGAATTAAATTAATTTATATATTAACATAATTAATCAAAGAAATTACACAATTAATTATAGGACTTAGAATAAAGTATAGTTGATAAAATAAATAATTATGTAAATATTTCTAAAAAAAAGTGTTATCAGTAAAATATAAAAAATGATTATATCTTATTAAATGTATAATTATTTTGGTTTTTGTAAACTCTTGAAATGATAATAATTAATTATGTAAAACTTACAGTTTTATTTTAAATATTACTCAGCAAATGGCTTTAGTTTTAATTGTTAAGTCATCGTGATTCATTTGATTTTTTTACAAGCTGTTACAATGATTACATTTTCGTTAAAATTAGCGAACTAGAGAAAACTGCATTACAATGAAACATTGAATTAAACAGCTTGTCAATTAATAAGATACTGTCTTTTAGCAAAGATGAGTGCACACAGATAAAATATTTATTAAAATATAAAACATGTTATTATCGATTCCTGAATAGTCCATTACTAAATTCCACTAAAATATGGATTATTTCCACTTTTTTATCTTTTATTATAAATTGTCTAGTTGAAAATGTTTATTTAATAACAGAATCTGAAAATTAATATCGATTATATTCATAGAATTTTTTTTTAATTCAAGTCATTAAATTAATAGGTCTGTATTTAGTTCACGATTATTTCCTGTCCACTGCCAGTGTAATTTAATTGCCAGTGTAAACACTGGTTGAATTAAGAGCCTAACCTCTTTTATACTTTTTCAATTCATCATGGCGTCTTTCTTTCTTATTGCTCTAATAGTCAGTTTTTTAATTGAAGTTTTAGACAAAAATTGTTGTATATAACAGTTTAAAAGTGATTTTATGAATTAGAATACTAAGTTTTGAACACGTGTGAAATTATTTTTCCTGTCGTATAAGCGTTTGAAAAGAAAGAAGAAAAAAATCTCCACACCAAAAAGAAAGTTAGTACACAATTTAAAATGATCTTCTATTCTTTTATTGTACGTTTATATTACTTTTACTATCCTTTTACTATACTTTACTACATGTATTGCGTTAAATTATAACTATTAGATGATGACAAACAAAAGTAGATTGAGAAATAAGTACAGTGCATTATAGTAATACAACATAAAATGAAAGCTATCGTTACTAATTAACATAAGAATTAATTTTAATTAAACAATACCACTAAAACTTTCAAAAACTGTTAAGGCTGTCTCATTTGAAGTAATATACAATTAAATTATAGTTTAAAATAAGTTATTGCTACAAAAAATACCTCCATCTAATTACTTATAATTATTTAGAATTTTATGTAATTAATTGGTTTTCTATACATTAATAACAATACATGTTATAAATATCTAATTAAGTAATTGTATTTTAGTATTCTAATATTGTATTTGTAAAATTATTTCAAACACAATATTTTAATATTAGGAAAGAATAGGGAAGATAGTGATATTACTCGAAGGAAAAATGGAATATATTAGTACAATTATGTTGTAATATGACGGATGATTCAGTTTTTAATGCAATTTTAACTTTTATATCGTTAACAACTGTGCATATGAAGTTATAATATACTTTTAACAAACTTAAGAAAACATTATTATTAAAATATGAATATTATCTTCTTTTTTAATCAATGTTTCAATACAGACATTAAGAAACTGTTATTTTACTATCATTTTTTGTTTTAAACTAACTTTAATAATCAAGCGTAAACATATCTTTTTTAAATTCAGCTTAAATTATATTGATTATATCTTGCAAATGGTTATAAAATAATTATGAAACTCATTAGTGTTTTAATTTAATTATTGATAAATAAAGTAATTAATTACAAATCTTTAAAAAGTGAGACCCATTTTATGTAGTCATTTCTTAGGTTTCTTATATACATACATTATATTTGTTGCATTTAATTTTATTTAATTGTCAATGAATTGTTTATTAATTTAATGGTTTAATTTAATTTATATTACTAATTAGTAGTAAATAACTTATTAATGCATTTAATATTAAAAGAAATAATTTTAAACATAGAATATGACTGGTACTTTTGTGAAGTTTCTTCTGACTTTTAGTAGTTTACTATTTTGTTTTAATATTTTTACCTTTCATTGTTAATACAATGAAACTTTAATAAAATTTATCAGATAGCAAACGTACCCGTCTTTGACGGAATAAAAAATTCTATTATACTTGGTATTCCAAAATATCATGGAATACTATACCAATTAAGGTATTCTACTAATAATACTATAATTAGAAATTATAGAATAGTAGGAAATACCATTATTAGTACAGTGTTAAACAAATGCCTGTGTATACACTACATTAGCTGTCTGTCCTTCAGGTTCACGGAAGAACAAACAGTTGGAACCTCTGACTCTTGAGCAAGTAAACTACAGTTGACCATGTGAGAAAAACTTGTCTCGCTAACTTGAATTCCTGCGTTAGATGAAGTTTCCCCTTACGACTTAGTTAACGTCATTGCGAAATAGACTCTGACGGGACATTGCAATCGTTTCAGCGCAAACACGGTCACTGTTAAGCCATATTTATGTGACATACACCCGAAGACTGCGCGTGAAAAGTTAGTTCTCTGTGAGTCACGCTGTATAGGAATATACAACTTCCCTTGTATAGTCTAAGCGGATCTCTGGACCAGTATAGGTTCAGTATACACAAGTGTGTGTTCTATGGAACGACCTTAAGTATTATTAATAATTTCTTTTAAACATTTTTGCTTGTTTATGTATATCTCTTTAATCTCTCTCATTTGATATTTATAAGAGCATAGCAATCTGCTTTATTTAACGATTTCTTTGTGTTTGGGACATTGATGACGGAAAAACAAATGTCACTGCTTGACAAGTTACCTGTTTTTCTGTTTAACGACTATTGACTCAAGGCAGGAGTCTTTTGATAATCTTCAAAGGCTAAACTAAAGTGCTCTGTTGTTGAAACAGCTGATATCCGCTTTTTAGAGCGGGTCTAAACGAAACGATACACTTCAACACCATTCACTTTAGCTCATTGCCATACTTGCGACTGCATGAACAATTTATTCATCTTTGGAACAAAGTATTCCAAAGGAAATACATTGATTTGAAAACAAATACGTTTAAATATCTGCGGTACATGCACATGGTGCACAAGGAACTATTAACTCATACGGGTACTCAAGTGTACAGATATTAATTAATTAAATTATATTACACAGGTATTTTTGATAATTACAAATTTATGCAGGTATTTTTGAATCACAATGTACATAATAATAAACTTTGCAGAACAAAACAAATTTCATGAATTATGCAAGTAGTTCGTCAAGATAATTGATATAAGTATATAATTATCTATAAAATCGGAAAGATGATCCAAACTGGACACAAGACAAGTTCAAAATTGAAGAAAAGGAACACTCAGAGTAAATAAACACGCTTACAAACTCAAATTTCCGTCTTCAGGAAAAAAGAGAGGGAGAGACCGAGAATGCTGAAGACGCAAACGTGTCTACTCTATGGCATATAAATATTAGTTACATGGATAGATATATTTTTTCGATTACATGAGTAGCATCAGACTTGTGCCATTAGCTTCCTTGCGGTCAAGTATAATGCATGGTCTGGGAGCCTTTTACAGTCCGCAAGAGCCACTGCAGAACATTGTGGAGAAAAGTCATTTGTCACAAAGCAAGCAGTGAGGATCTGTTGCCACTCCTCCTCGGTGGAGGTGTTTCCGCTGGTAGTCGTGGCCTATTGTCAATCAAAATTCTTCCACTGCAATGGGTCTGCATAGGTTTTTTTCTCTAAAAGTTTTCCTATTGATTTGACGGCTCTGCATTTGACATTTATGCATCAGTCCTCTAGGTTACTGCACACTTGATTAGAAAGTGCTCCCTGGTATACTTCTTACAGTCACTTAAAGTCATTGGTGCGCATGCTAGAGCTGTTGCATGCTAACTCCTTCTCTTGCCAGCTTATCCACTTCTTAAATACCATAGAGTTCATCATATGAATAGATGTAACCAAAAAAAGCTACTGTTATTCGGTTGTGAAAAGAAACTTATCCAAAATCCATGCTCGACTGAGACATCTAAGTGGCATGGGGTTCAAATGAAGATCAAGTTAGGAAATACATCGGAAACTAAATTTGATTATTAAGAAGCTTCACGAAAATGTCGATTAAGATTAAGTTATGTTGTTTAGTATAAGTGTTTTACAATTATATTTACTATTTTTGTTTCATTTACTATTTATCAATTAACCATAATTTTTTTTGTTTCAGGTAAGTTCCTGTTTAATCATACCTGATAGTTCAACTTGGTAAGCCCATTATTGATTTTTTTACTATCGTTAGAGTTTAAATCAGGATAATATCTTGACTAACTTGCATTCCTTTGGGAGAAGGATAAAACTAAAGGCACTGCATAAACTTCCCCTGTTAGAGTTTGACAACAGATCGAATCTTTACCAACAAATTACTCATTTTGTAAAGGGAAGTATTGCCCTGTGGGATAGACTGAAAATCTCTTTAACTTGTAGAACTTTGTTACCTGTAAAATATATTTTTGTAGAAAAGCCCCAAACTGTCAAAACAAACCCACATTTTTTTAGTATTTATGTAGTGGTGAACATCTTTTTTTATTTCTATATATATAGGCGTCTGATGGTCGTTTTTTCACGCAATTAATCTGTAAAACATTTATAACAAAGGAGAAAAAAATTATTTGTTTAAATCGTATTTCATACAGTGATATGTTCTACTATATGGTGTTTAATAAATAATTAATAGTAAAATATGGTACAAATATATAGCAGTATTTAGCATCAATGGACTTTTATTCCTGAAAATTTTTGGAGAACGACGCAGGCTCTCACAACTATTAAAATTTAAACGCATCTGGAACTGGGACATCAGGATATACATATGCATGTCTAAGGTACGTGACATGTACGCTTCCTTTAATTGCATTTGTTCGCCTTTATGTTGTGTGTAAGTTGATTTTAACAATCGTACATATACGCTTTGACTTTTATGTTGCATGTAGTTGTTATCTACACCTTCCATATTTATAGCCTCTCATCTTTTTGTTATTTATTAAATAACCTAATTTTTTTCCATTAATTTAGAAACCATTAATAAATATTATGAAGTACACAATTTTAGTATAATGAACCTTGAAAACTGTTCATTTGCTTGGTGTATAGTCATTTTTAAATTAAGTTAATGCAGTACTAAATAGTCATTTTTTAATTACCTGTACATTAATTTTTGAAGATAAATTATTGTGTTCATTGTGTATTTAATCCTTCTAACACCATGTGAAATATAGTGACATTATTTTTTTAAGATAATGCATATATTTCAATAAGTGTGTTATTATAATTTTATTTTCTAAATTATAAGATTTGAAGTGGTGCTAAAGAATAACATTTGAAGAAGAGACGTGAAAATTAAATGACAGGTGCTGGGGGTTGTTACTCTCGGTTCGTCTTTCACCTGATACACTGTGTCCCTGGTGGAGGTAAATCGGGCCTAAAATTCCATCCCGACTCTACCCACGCCCAAGGGTATATCTGGAGTTATTCTCCACCAGCCAACCAAATCTCGGTCGTCTGTTTTATTTAAGTTATTTATTTCATGACAAGTATTCGTTAGCTTAATATCCATACATGGTTTTATGTACAGAATTTCGTGTCGGGTCGGACTCAGGCTCAGGCCTAGGATCTTAAATACATGCATATTATTATTACCACTGAGATTAGTATGATTTATATTATTAATATGGCAAACCGTTATACATCGTACAATGATGTTGGAGTCGTTGGAGCGCTTTCGGACGTTGTCCATCTTCAATCTCAACTAACTAACTAACCTACTGAGCTCTCATAAAGGGGGTTGATTTTCTGTCAAGTCCACTGCTATCCTGATATTATTACTTTGATTTTATTTAGTTTTTTTTTTATTTTTAGTTGTTGACTATTATCTAGTATGATTTTTTTTTTATATTTTCTAACGTCGTCATACTGTCTGTCTAATCGTCTTTTTATCTTTATTAATGGTTTACATAAAATATCAATTTGGTGGTTTATTACCAAAGATCTTAAGATCTTGCCTCTATCCCTAGCATGCCGCCCTTTCACCCTTCTCATTCCTTCTTCGGACCACTTTGATTTATTTTTAAGTCATCCCTTCGAAACGCCTCATACATACAGACGTCTTGATGATACAGCTCTGTGCATATTTGCCTGTTAAAAGACCAGCATGGTGTATTTAATCAGTTCTACTCTCCAATAAAAGCACACTTCATTATCAACTTTACCGACCTGGAATTCTCATTGTTTTGCATCGAATTAAAAGACTCATTATCAATCCTATATAATAAGTTTAGGTGAAGTTACCTCGCCTGTTTTATAAAACTACCTTATAAAAATTAAAGAAATATTTTCTTATTCATTACGATATCGTAAGTGTGGTACCAAAATGCTTACCTAATTGCTAGAAAATAACTAATATTCTGTCATGGAAGCCATTTTGTTAGTAATTGGTAATCTTTGTTTACTTCTGAAACTTATAAATCTCTCAATTCTAAATATTCTAGTATAAATTGAAAAAAGACACTGTATTTGCCTGTTTGTTTTCTGTTCAAACCACTATATGATTTCCAGATCTCAATTGGTTTTTAATTACATTAAAGAAAATATGCCTTAATTTCATGGACAAATTATATATTTCCTCATAACCAAAATCAGCACTACAGATTATTGAGAAGTACAATAAAAGTAATTGATTTTGAGTTTATAATTGCAGTATATGTGTGAAACCTGTAAGTCGTATGGCTGCTAAATACACTTCTATCAAAATAAAGAAGTTTGGACTTGTTCATATTTTGGTTATGAGCATTAAAGAATTTAATTTTGCTGGCTTGCTTTTAGTAATGAAGCAGTTAAGGTAATAACAATTCCGACTGCGTTAACAGGGCAAAGATATTTACCCAGTTCTTTGCCCTAACAAAGTGGAAATGAGACAAATACATAATAGAGATATGCAAATTGTTCAACGGAGGATTGCTTTTTAAATTAGCGAAGAAAGGAAAAGTTTTTGATCGTCTATAAAGTATGAAAGTCGTTATATGCGCTCTCTAGCAAGATTCAAGTTTTCAAATTAAATGTTTTCAACTGATATTTAATGTCTACCAAGGTTTCGTTGAAAATTAATAAAGTTTCTACTTGAATGTCTAAAAACTTGCATTAAATCGAACGTATGTTCTATCCCCTTTTTAAAATCTAGTTAGTGAAAGACGTGTGTTTTTAGAGAGCCACTTGGAAAAATGTCTCCAATTACATTCTCCTAACTTGCTATCAAATAGCTTTTTTCTTTAGAATTCCAAAGTTTTACTTTCTTTCTTTTTGCTGAAAGTGGTCCAATCGTTTGGCAATAACAACCTTCTTTAACGCTTTGAAATATTCTTTTTTTGCCATTATTTACGTATTTTATTTTTCTTTCTTTTTATTTGTCTACTGACATGTACCAAAGCATGTAGACCGATCCTTATTATGATGCTTTGTTCTTAGTCTCAAATTGACATTAAAGCAATAAAGACAATTCGAGTAATAACAATTTAAATATTACATTTAGAATAATAATTCAGTTCAATTCAATGACGCCTTCATGGTCAAATCTTTTTATATTTATGTAAATAAATTAACCATATGTTATTGATATAATGACAGATGCGAAAGAGCATAATTGTGTGTAATGAGCCGAGGTTTTGATTATATTTTCATTAGTGAACACCTGATATTTCGCCCTTGTAGAGTGTCAGAATTCGTCACTTTTGCCGCAACTCCACCAGTTCCTGTGCATTGTGCACTTGTGTAATTTACTTACTGTTTCAAAGCCCAGTGCGGATGCCAGGCTGTTTTATAATCACGCTCTATATTCCTTTGATGTGCGACACGACATTTAATTGCCTGTCTGCTTTTGTAATTAATTTAGCACAATGCAGTTATTACTCCTATATTTTGATTGTTTGTTAGTCAAACAGAAGAATTAGTGAATCAGTTCCATCCCGCTTCCCTGAAAGGATTTGAAACTATTTAGTAATCACAAACCAATTATTTTGATTAAATAAATATCACCAAAATTTTGGTAAATCAGTCAAAAGTAAAAAAGTAAGGCTTGAATTATAGCTTGATGATATGCAATCTATGTTGAATACTTTTGGGGTAGTGTACAGTGAGAGTTTTGTTTGATGATAGCACTGCAAACACTCGCATGGTGTTATCGAAAGACGCGGTATATGGCAATAATCACACAAGCTATTCCCAACACACTTGGTGGTATTTGACAACACTTTTGGATGAATTTTACTGATTTTGCAGTTAACGATGGCATTTTTGACACTTTTTAAAGGATGTATAGTGAGTTTGTTGTTTGATGCTGACACTGACAATGTACCATGTGCTTGAGAAGCGAATACTCAGTGAAGATGGCTTGGCTTGCAGTGCTAGCACTTTAGTAGCTAGCGAGGAAGAGTTTGAGAAAAAATAATGTCAGAAAATTTGACAGTTAATAAAAATAAATATATAGAGCAGAGAAATACTATGAAAAGAACATATGTATATCAGTATGGTTATTAGTGCGTCTAATTTTAGACGCTTAAATAAGAGAGAGCTTGACGGATTATCTTTACTGTCGGAAGGTAATACATTTTCTTAAAGTTTCAAATGTCAATTACTCAGTTATTTGTTTTGCTTTTGTTCACCGTTGTTATTACAAGATTTTTTGTGCATGCACTTTTTCAGCGTATAATACAAAACATTCATTATTCCAGTTTCTTCTTTCAAAGAAAAAAAAGTAGGGAGCGGTATATTTTATTCTCCTTGATATCTTGATATTTTCATGAGAGCCATTATTGGCTTTAGATTATCTAAATTAATTCTTCAGCAGTGCTTTATACATACATGAATGAGCCTCCTTTGACTTATAAGAATGGTTCCTTTTACTTATAAAATACTTCAAAGAAATGGAAAGACAAGTAGAGTGAAATATTTTCAAATACCTGTACAAAACTATTTCGTAAAATGCGACTTAGTTAAATATAACTGGAACTTTGTTTTTTATTTTAAAAAATGCCTGTAATATGCCTACTATTATATATAATTTATAATGAATTGCATACATTAAAAGTATAGGTTTAGGACATATGTATATTTGCACATTTTAGAAGCTTTCTTAAGACGTAAATTATTGAAAATATCACCAAACTTAGCTGATATCTGTTTCATATCAAGTTTCTCAATTTATCTAAATAACACTCTCGATATTTTGTCTATACAACATATTTCCTCTTGTCGACATTTTTCAAGAATAGCGTCTATTTAATGATTATAATATGAACTTAAGAAAAAGAAGCCCCACTATCTTCACTTTTCTTTTATAAGCAGAAAAAAAATCTCTCAAGAAATTATTTATGTACTGAAGATGAATAGTGATAATTTGAATCATATCGATTACGGAAATATGCTGAACAGTGTAGAGGAACTATCGAGACTATTATTTAGATAAATTTAGAGACTTGTTATGAAACAGGTATCAGCTAAATATGGTGATATTTTCAATAATGTGTATATATATTGGTAAAACTATCGACCATACAGTAGAAACAAAATACTATTTTTTATCACGACTAGGTCAGTTCTTTGGGTTCAAATTAAACTCTCATTGTCAACGGTTCGGTTTTAAAACATTTTTCATAGGCCTACAAAACAGTAGATATACTGTTATAATACTGCTAATAATTTAATACTTTATTATTAAAAATTTAATAATAATAAATAAATAATAAACAGTATTATTAATATTTAATACTGTTATAAACAGTAATAATAGAAATATTAGAAATTATATATTTATTAAAAAATCAAACATAAAAATAAAGCGTAAACAATCAAATAAGAAAAAATAATAGAAAATTTGAATGAAATTTTGTAACATAGAGTAGTTTACAGAGTGGTAATCAATAATTGAGAAGAAAAATTGTTCTGAAGCTCATTAGCTGTCATGATTGTTGATAGGTGACATTGGTTAACCTGAGTGCGAGTCGGAGATTTGATTGAGGGTTTGACCATGCAAACAGCCATTGAGACTGATGTCGTGATACTTAGCATCAGCAGTAGTAGGAAACTTGTTGAGTGACTTTTGAAACACAATGACGATTGACATACGAAGACCAGGCTTAGTAGAAGCCAACCTCATATAAAGAGGAACACAGTAAGTCAGTGTAGTCAATAACCCAGTTGAAAGAAGTATTAATGACAAAAGAATAGCAGTTATTAGTCAAAATGGAAGTAACAAATGACTGGGGTTAATAATAGAGCAAGTGTGACAACTACGACGTCTAGATAGTTCTACTCTCTTAACATGATTACTAGGGAGAGGAATAGGAAAATGAGGTTTCATGGTTTGGAGGTTTTTGGTAAGAGAGGAGCACATTAAAGTTCAGTGAAGTCAATGAAGAAGAAGGAAGTTGATTGGATAAAAATAACTCCTTAATAACAGTGCCAAGTCTTGTCAAGTTATTAATAACTTTTTTTCGTATTCTATCTTCTTCTTGTTTACTACTTCGCCTATTTTTTATGATTCAACATTTATATCTTACTTCTTTTATCAACCGTAACCGTCATACTGCCCATGCTAGTACTTCCTCAACTTCTTGCAACTACGTCTACCGACTGGATGTCACTCACTGTGACGCCATTTCTATTACTTTGGCTTCTAAAACGCTTTGCTTTCTGCGAATTGCCATAGGCTGCCGTAGGTCAGGGCAGCAAGGATCCTTCTTAGTATCTATTTATTCCAACATTACCAATAATATCGTGCAAATCAGCGGCATGTGGTATCAGCCATCTAAGTGGCAGCTACTCTCCAAGTGGTTTTACTTAACACATAATTTGGTTCTGACACCACACATTCAAATGACCACCAAATTTACTTTAGTTATGGATAGATGGTTAAAGGCTGAATGTTGTTTGTATTCGGTACGATAGAAAATTGTATTGCATATGTACTTGAATTAAATATCCATATATATATATATATATAGCTTCTGAAGAGGCATTCATATGCCTCCTTGGGTTTTTTTTTTGCGTTTATAATTAAATGCTCTCCTCCTGGTCTTAACCTCTACCGTTGATTATTACTTTTATTTTTTATTTTTATTCTTTTTTTAAATTTTATTTGCATTCTTATTGTTGTCTTCATTATTATTTCGTATTATATATTTCTTATCTTGTTTTATAAATAAATATTGGAGGGATTTCAATTTTTTCCTCGCCTCCGCTTGGGGGGGGGGAGGGGGGGGATTGAGGTGGTTCCACGAGTTACTCTGGAACCCAGTAGCAGTTTGCTTCTTAACGCGAGTACTTCGCACTTCTTCCCGATGATGACGGATGTCGAAATATCGAAGTGAATTCTGTAGTGACTTCCTGTGTTGTTTCCTATGTGTTAAAGTTTTTATATATATATACTAAATTGAATAAACGGTCTACACGGACTATATAACTTTAAATTACAGAAAACATGGCACAAAAAAAAGATAAAAATCACACTTACTAAATTCAATATTTTGAACTGTAGTTTGTTATCAGGAAAAGACTAGAAGAGAGGACGAAGTGAGAGAGATCTCCCCACATGACATGATTCGCGCTCCATTCTTTGACGTGGGGAGATATCCCTCACTTCGTCAACTCTTCTAGTCTTCTCCTAATGACGAACCACAGTTCAAAATCTTGAATTTAGTAAATGTGGTTTTTTCTGTGTTGTTTTTTCTCTATTTTCAAGTCATATATATATACAGCATGTTGATTGGTAACTTACTATATTCTGTGGATACAGTAGCAAGATCGTTCTTCCAGAAACACGAGAAACTTATGAGAAAGCAAGTTTCAGCTAAATAGGTCTAATTTTTAACAATGTATGTATACAGGAATGACTGCTACCAAAATTTACAAATATATATATATACATAAATAAACTAGAATTTTCAAAAGAACACACAGAAAATAAATAACTGAACTCACTACTATATTTCGATGTTTTCGTCGTCAGGAATAGATGTGAATCGCTGAAGCACTCAAACGGTGTAGCCAACTTTCAGAGGAAAGGGAGAAAGGAAGATAAAGAAATAAAAGCCAAATAAAAATTATATGAATGAAAACATTTAACTAAAATAAAATTAAAAACTAATAGCAACTTATAGAAAAAATAAATAATTAAATAAAATAAATTAAATTAAAAAATAAATAAAGGAACAATCAACGATTGAGGTTAAGCCCAGGAGCAGATCTACCACCCAGAAGATATATATGTATCTTCTATATATATATAATATATGATGTTTGGTGTGTAACATGATGTTATTATATCAGTAGACGAATTGGGTATCCATGCATTTATATTCTATGTTTAGTATATAATTTTTTTGCGTTTGTATGTGAATTAGATATTCATGAATGTGTGACATGGTGTTGGGTATGTAGGAGAATCATACTGCATGCATACAGAAACTCAAGTATTTAGAGAATATTATAAAAAAAAAACCGAAAGCCTTTGGTCGAAATATATGAATTGATAGAGGTCACATGTGCGGGCAAAACCAAATGTCCCGTAGTTAAATGAAGATAAAAACCACCATCTCAATGATTAAACTTAAACCTTATTTGGGCTTTAAATCAGTGAGAATATGGAAGAAGTTTTGAACACAGAAGGGGAGTGGAACGATAGTAGTAGCGAAATAATGTGGCGTAACAAGAAATTTATTGTTTTCAACTCCTCTGCTGCGGCTTTAAAACTTAAACTTAGAAGTCCTTTATTGAAATAATTCCAGCGAACGAAGCTAAAGCTTTTTAACTTATATTATGAAAACGAGGCAAATTAGAGCAAGGATTTAATACTGAAATCTTAATTATTTATAATAATAATTTTTAACTTTACACTTAAAACAAATTTTGCTTGATTTAATAAAATCTGTTTTTAATATAATATTGATTAAGTTAATAGAGTCTGAGGTGGCTTACACGTAAAAGTAGCATAAAAAAAACACCCCCAGCTCTTTATTTTCGCTTGGATTTCAGTTTAAAGATCTATTGAAAACAGTCATTTATACAGTAACTACAAAAGGCATAAAATACAGAAACTGTCTTATTTTATCATACTGCGCAGGCATTTCTTTTCTTTAATGTGTATCTCATTCAAAACCCAAATCTCAGTCGAACTTATCTAAATGAGTGAACAAAACAAATACGAAGTGCAGTGCATCATTTCAGGAAAACCGGAAGTAAAACTAAACGTTGATAATTTTTTTCAAGAACATAAACTAACTCAATTGTAAACCCAATTGGTAACAGTTTCTGTGTTGATTCAATCAGTTTTTATTTGCTACATTCGCATATTTCGTTTCATATTCTCTTCCAACCTCCTTAGACCTGCTGATATATATATATATATTAAAACCACAATAAGAAATGAAAAAAAACTTAGATTTTTCAATCATAACAACAACAACCGTAACCATCCAAGGGCAACAAAAGTTGTATAAATGAAATTAAATAAACACACCCAGTGTTTACGGGACTCTAAAGTAATATCAGTATTCAAGAGGAATGACTGAGTTCTCTTTTTGAGACTAATAAGTCATATTGCTGTTAGAGTTTCCGTTTGAAATTGTTTTCCCCTGGTTTAATTTCTAATATGAGATTCGATCCTCGACTGCAATGCTTTCCTTTTGCCTCAACCCCATTAGTCTCTGATTTCCACTATACAATCAATGCCCGTCCCAAGCTGTTGATATATATGTTTTACTTTTGTTTCTTTCATTTTACTGATTTCATTCACTGTATGCATCTAACTCTGCAAAGAACTGTGCTTCCAATTAGTGGAATATGGTTTGACTTTTTTTTTGTTATTTGTAATCAGTGGTTTATTAGATAATTATGTAATCTGCATTTCGCATTTAGAATTAACTTCTATAGCATTCTACAAATAAACAAATGAAGTAATGAATAAAGTAATTATCATTTTTATTTTGTTTTCGAACGCCCACAATTACAAGGAATTTACCTCTAAGGAAGGGGGGGGGGGGGGGGGAATTGTGCGCAATATCATGTTGATTATGTTGACCATTTTATCATGGATGTATCCACTTTACATGTTGATTCTGTATTGAGAGTTTTACATCTTTCCTAACTCAAATATATATATACAGCCGAATAAGATTTGTAATATACTCGTACTACAAGAAAAGAAAAACTCATAACTTGCTTCTAAGAAACAGTCCGAAGAAGAATACCCTGGAACTTCAAAGTAGTCACTTGGTGTACGAGTATACTTGTACTAAAGGTGAATGTAAGAACCTGCCTCAAAGTACATCGGGTTGACCACAAAGTACAAAGCTCGCCAGGAGATTAACGCTTCATTTGGCTGCTGGCACTCCAAAAACACATGCCCTGGAAAAGTACAATGTACAGTTAACCAGAGAAATGCTTGTGCAAGATACTAGTATTATCCAACTAGAGGAAAATGTTGATAAACTGCATATTTTAGAGGCTTTATACATCAAAGAAAGAAATCTCTCAATTAATCTTCAGGTGAAAGAAATGTTCGTTATTCCAACAAACAAGAACATAGAGCCTAAAATGAAATGGAATAAGAACGAAAGCTGAAACCTGTACTCTGATTGACCAATAAGGCAAGTTTATTGGACCAATCAAAAATTACATCTACTAAAGAAGTTTGTATAAGTATCCTTCCAGAAGAAGATTTTATCCGACGATGACCAACGTTTATCGTTGGCTATAGAGTAGTCCTGTCTTAGTAGCATCGCTGATTTGACAATCATTGCAAATATTTGCCTGCACTGAATGGGATTCTCGTTACTACTATATGATGTACGGCTACAGATGTTTTAGAGTAATGTGACGGATACCAGACGGCCTTCTGTAGTCTTTCAGTAGATATTTGACAGGCTTATCAACATTAGCACTGGGCTCTTCCGGCTGGGTATTTCTTGGTAAACGACCGACTCTAAGATAAAGCTTTGTTGTCAGATTTACTTGGTATAAGAGTAGGGTAGTTGGTTTAGATATTTTCATTTAATTCTTCTCTACTTCTATAGAAAACTCCAAACAGAACTAATCACTATAATTTGAAACTCAATTATTGTCTGAACTGTTTCCTGATACAGCCATCAAAACTATATTAAAAGGTTAACTTTATATCCTATAATCCCCTAGTCCCTTCTATTACAAGTGTCAAAACTTCATTTTGTTTTTCTTTTATTGTAAGTAAGAAAGTTACATGATTTGAGCGTTTAATCATGATGTGTTTGTTTCTGAGTCACGTACGTAATCGCTTGTATTGATTATATACGGTTTATATAAGATTTATAAATGATGATTTTAGTATTTAATTTCATACAGCCTTATATAACATGATTTCACAAAAAACACGTGAAACAAAAGTCAACGTTCAAGGCACAGTAAGAAATCACAAAATAGACTAAGGTCTTTTAACGTAATAAGCGGTCTTTGTCAGAGTCAAATCGCTTGTTGAGATTAGACTCTGATGAAATCCGCTTATTAGGTTGAGAGATCTTAGTCTTTTTTTCTTATTTTTATCTGTCCGTTTCGGATGTATGTTCATCAATAATGTATATATATATATATATAACACTTAAGGCAGGACAGATAACACTTAAAATAAACTGTGACACATAAACTGAAACATACCAAAGGCTCACTTTTCAATATTTTGACCGAAATTGCGGTCGTCCTCAGGAGAAGAAGTGAATTGACTGAGGGAAAAGTTAGTTGACTGTCGTTCCTCCGTCAATTCACTTTTTCTCCTGAGAACGACCGCCAATACGGTTAAAATATTCAAAAATGAGTGTTTGTTATGTTTCAGTCTATGTGTCACAGTTTATTTTACTTATATATATATATATGTATGAGTTATCCACATCTGTTTGTTTATTGATTGTTATAATATTTTGAGTTTAGTGTTTGTTAAAGTTAGTCGTTTAATGGATATTGGTGTTGTGATTGCATCAATGTTGACGATAGATTAAAAGTTTCAGATATATTTAACTAGTAAAGTCTTGTGTGAGACATAAGATTTTAAAGAGATCTGTCGTGTGTGTGAAAACGTGCTTTATCTTCCGCATAGACTTGTCTACGTTAGTAATGCTAGATGATTGGATCTTAGCTCTTTGTTTAAACTAACCTTGGGAGAGGAAATTAAATTCCTAATTAGTTATGTTTTCAAAAGCTCATTAATTTTGTTGTAGTGTTAGATATTTTGAGGGAGTGCATGATAAAATCCCGTTAACAAGTTAATTAATCCCCTTGATGTGGCAGTGATGTTGAAATTGAGTTGATTAAATATATATATATATATATATATATATATATATATATATATATTAATTGTAATAATATATATGGCCATTAGAATATTTAAAATTTCAGAACAAAACCTGTGAATCAAACAGCAGACATACAAAGATATTTAAGAAGTTTTTGGTGTTGTGATTTTGTAAGAGCATTGATTTGTCTTACAAAATGCTCTAATAAATCTATATACTGCACCTTTGAACAAAACTTAATAACAGATGTAGATGTTCTTGTGTTTAAGAATCATGTTATCTTTGGGTAATATTGAAGTGTGAGGAATGTTACGTTCTATTTGACGAAATGGATCCTAATTTCAAGCTAATTCATCAAGTTGTCAAGAATCTTGATATTATGTTTGCTGATAGTAAAGTTAAATGTAGGTCACTTCAGATTTTTGCTATTTAACATGAAAAATGTTATGGACGCATGCTTTATTATTTAAAAACTGTAAAATAAAAAGTATCAAAGATGTATGAAAATATTTGATTTTCCTTTAAAGTAAATTATAATTAATACTAATATAAAATGTTCAATTGAATTTTACTTTCTTAGAGGCATGAACATATGGAACTGATAGAAAAAAGTTTGCCGTATATAGCAATTTTCATTGTTTATCAGATAGTGAGTAATTTTCGTTTAGATATTTCTTTAATTTTTCAAATATTGTTGGAGGAAATGTTTGTAAAGTGAAGTTTTGGATACCAGGAGCAAACTCATGACGTCATATTGAAGTTTTGACCAAAGTTTTTGCTCATGACCAAAGAAGTGCAGTTTTGAGAGCTGTGTACAAGCGTGATGCGACAAAGAACCACCTTTTTAATGAAGTTTTTACAGTATTTCCAGTATTTGCACGAGTTAGTAGGTGTATTTTGAGCGCTCTGGATATGAGAGTAATGACAAAGCAAAAGCTTATTTTGTACCACACGTGACAACACTCCCTTCCCCACATGCTGACGTCACAACCTTCCCTACGAGACGTCACTGTCTCCCTACAGCCCACTCTCATTGCTAGTTCGACGCGCCTTGCACGACTTGCCCTATCTCTCAGACGGTGCTATTTTTAAAAATAATGGTCTTGAACGCGAATCTTCACATTACACAATCGCCTGTCTAACCAATTGATTTCAACATTATATCGCCGTGGGCGGCACGAATAGAACATCAGAAATACTGCCTGCACCACCTGAGAGACAGGACTTTAACAAAGAATGGGCAAAGAGGATAGGTGGCTGTGGCGTAGTATGAAGGGGGTTTGTGACGTAGGCACGAATCTAGTTCAACTTTCTTAAAACCATCACATCCAGAACTCGCTAAATACAACTACTTATGCAATATACTTGCTGACACAATATAGAAGCAGAAATAGAAGTATTATAATAATAATAATGTTCCACGAAACAATGATATCATAATAATCAGTATTATAATAATCAATTTTCCTCAATCAGTGATATCATAATAATCGGTATTAAAATAATCAATTTTCCATATATCAGTGACGTCATAATAATCAGTATTATCATAATCAATTTGCCATATATCAATGATTATTACACCTACTCCGAGTATTCTTCACATGCGACCCACAAGGCGATAAATGAATTATAATTACGATGAAGGTTAAAACGAATAAATTTTCAAAATAAGCTGGACTAGAATGGATCCATGTTTAATTAATCAAAATATTCCTTGTTATCGTTCCATCAGAAAGCATGGTAATGTGTTTACTTAAGTACTTGTATTTTTTGTTCGTTACATTACATTCGCTGTTAGCTTGATTTTTTTTTCATACATAAACCGGTCTGTTCATCTAATTGACAACTCTTCCAAAACATCAGTATTTTTTTATGTTCAATTAAATAAATTTCAGTTGATTAATGAAAGGAAAATAATGAAGAGGTGTTATTGGTAAATGCTTCAGATCTCCCATTTTATTATATATATAACTCGGAAAGCTGTCCAAACTGGACACCATAAAGGTTCAAAATCAAAGAAGAGTGACACACAGAGTAAAGAAACACAATTAATTTAAATTTTAATCACACTTCATGCGCTCAAAGGCACATGTACATGAGAAGCACAATGTACAGTTAACGTGAGAAATGCTTGTGCAAGTACTAGCGTTATCCAACGAGACAAACTACATATTTTACAGGCCTTGTATATTAAAGAAAGAAACTCCTCAATTAATATTCAGGTGAAGGAAATGTTTGTCATTCCAACTAACAGGGACATAGAGCCTAACATAAAGTGGAATAAGAATGAAAACTGAAACCTGCACTCTGATTAGCCAATAAGGTACGTCCATTGAACTAAACAGAAAAACGCACCCTCTAAGGAAGACAGTATAAGTATCCATGTACAAGCGAAATTTTACCTGATGATGACCAACGTAATTATAGTCGAAAGCTCGTATAAAATGATGTTCCTTGGACAATTAATGTGGAAACTCCAACCGCAAGATCAGAAAATCGCCTGCAAGATGGTGGCCAGTAACTCAAAAATCTTGAAACAACAATCAATGTTCAAACCACAAGTTTAGTCTATTTTTTTTTCATTTGTTGTTGTGGTTTGAACATATATATATGAGTTGTTGTTTGTCAGCCGAGCAGAACTCATCTCCTTCTTCTCCTTCTCCTTATGATGACTAGGTCGAAAATTGTTTCTACGTGTTTTTTTAATTCTAGTCGTTTGATATATATTTATATAGAAATTCTCAATGCTGACATTTCGGTTTTCATTTATAACTTTTTTGTTGGCAAGATTATAACATTTTGAAAAAAAAAAACTTAAGTATTATATTAGAGATTTTTTAAAAACTAGACAGATGGTGTTGAAATTATGAAATTGTTTTCTTTTAAAAAATCTCTAATGTAATACTTAAGTTTTTCTATTTCAAAGTTGTATACTTCTACCTATAAAAAAGTTTTGAATAAAAACCGAAACGTCGGCATTGAGAGTTAAACTTAAGCTTGAAGAACTAACCGAGTCCAGATAAATTTTATTTCTATTTCACGGTCAATACTTTTATCAAGATTTATATAAATATATACATAAATTGATTTATTAAGCATATAACAATGATTTTTGTAGAGCTTTGTTCTCTCTTGTTTTGGAAAGCTAAAAATATAAAACAGTGTCAATAACCAAATAACTCGTCTAATAGTTTGTCTATTTGTAACGGTCTTTTGAGATGGTAGTTCTGTTTTCCCTTCCGTGATGATAGTGTTTTCCTGGTGACAGCACAACGTGTTTATTGCCAGAAACTGCATATCTTGTAAATTATTGCATCCCATTGTCCTTACTTTCACCAAATCTTGAACCTGTAATAGAAATGTGATGGCCAATTTCAGGAATTATATAGAGATCTGGAGAAAATATAGCCAGGACATTATATATGGATAATAGTTTTATAAAGGTTATGTGTTTCGAACACGTAGCGCTCTCCTTCGGCTTATATCTATAATAGTAGTGAACCTATATAACACCTATATATAGTGTAAATCCCTAATCAAAACAATTTTTTCTATCTCGATCACCAACCAAGGGGTCAGGTTACCATAATGGAAACATTCTCGCAACGGGACTGGTAGATCTATTATTGAATACCCTCTCTGGCTGTCAATTTATTCATGTGGGAGGTGATTAAATCTGAGCCTTTTAAGAAGACAGTAAGCTGTTGGTCCCGAGCTTTCACGATGGCAGGTAATCGTTAAAGATATTCTTACTCTAAATACATTTCAGTTGGTCAAAATTTAGATTCCCAAAGTAGAATCAACAGGTAATGTGGTTCTTCCATTACTAAAATGATTATCAATTAATATATGAGGCACAATCCACCCCTAGAACAGCACTAAAAGGTGAAAGCCTTATAAGTGTGGGCGCTGGAAAACAATCACCAACAAGTTTTTAACTAAGAAAATAAAACTTATATTTTTTTCTAATATCATTTCTACCTAATGCTAACTTGTTTTATTAAATATGGAGGTAACACTGATCATATGTTTTCTTCCCACACACGTCAGAGAATATCCGTTTAATTAGATGATTCAGTACATTAATTAATCAGTCAGTGCTACCAAATAATGAAATATTGTGTAATTGTTTCTTGTTTTACATTTATTTCAATTCATCATTTAATCATTTTGTAAATATTTTTCATATTAAGAAATAATAAAGTTCATTGGTTGTGTAATTGTTCTGTTAGTTAGGTCTGTTATGCATATGGTATTGTGTCTAATAATTTCCCTGTTTCTCTTAGAAATCTCCTTGTTTTTAGCCTTTGTGGAGTAAATCCACTTAGTGTTAAACGCCTTTTGGTTCATGCTGTATCGTTTGTAGGTGGTTTGCAAAAATTCAAATTGTTCTATCAAAAAGATGTAATTCGTCCTTAGTATCTTTGAAATGATCCCGCACCCCCCGCTCTGCATTTGTAGAGTTGCCTACAGTCATACAAGTATGCAGGTAAGTATGCGCTACTCCTGAAGTGTTTGTCTGACCAGCTTTCAAAATAGTCAGTTGTTTGTATTTAGTTATACTGTGGGCTTATATTGATATGACGATTTGGAAACATTCGCCATATCATTATATCTTTGTTGTTTTCTTTCTATTTATATTAATGTATATATCATTGCAAGAAAAATAAATTAAAAAATAAATACAAAAGAAGGAAAAGGCACCAAAGGTTGATTGATATACCTATCTTCTCTTTCCTTGTTTATTTGTTTGGTGATTATTTATTTGTTTCCCATTATTTGTTTGGTGATGAACAAACTCCGAAGGCAACAGATATTTTTCTTTCCTTCTTTGATTTTGCCATGATTTCTAGAATGACAAAAAATGTAGCGAACTTCTTAGTAATCAATTCATGTACTTTTATGTTATTCTCACCTCTACGACTTCTCCTGGAAAGTAATTACCTTCTTCCTACATAGTTAATTTTAATGATAGTTATGCACTTACCTTTGATAGATGTTTTTACTGTATTATTATTTTAGAAACCCTGTTAGTAGCTGTGTTTTAAATGATAATATAAGATTTTTGGTATCTTAGAAAATCATTAAGAAATACTGGTGATGGTGTCGTTTGACCGGTTTCAAGCACTGCCCACCATCAAGATATGTCTTTTAGACATCGTCCAAAGCCAGTTCAACGACTCTAACACTACCATATTAAGGTGGATACTGGTAAAGTTTACACTAATCTTTGTGGTACCTACAATAAGCATATATTTAATAAGTTATATCAGTAAGAAATAACTGTAGGTTCTACGAATATATATATATATATATATATATATATATATATACAAAAATGAAGTTCTTCGGGACGCGGTCAGTTTTTCAGGTTCAAATTAAACTCTCATTGCCAGCGTTTCGGTTTTTATTTAAAACCTTTTTCATAGGCAGAATTATAAATTTTTAAACAGAAAAACTAAGTATTACATTACAAATTATTTTACAAAGAAAAATTGTCTGTGGATTTCAAGAACACCTGTAGTTTTAATGAACACGTGACACACTTTAGTCACATGAAGTGTCACGTGTTCAATAAAGCTTGTAAAACCTAGCATGTAAAATAATTTGTAATGTAATACTTAGTTTTTCTCTTTCAAAATTTATAATTCTGCCTATGAAAAAGGTTTTAAATAAAAACCGAAACGTTGGCAATAAAAGTTTAATTTGAACCTGAAGAACTGGCTGAGTCCCGATAAACTTTATTTTTGTTTCTATTCCACTGTCGATACGTTTATCTTTATATATATATATATATATGATCAAACCACAATAAGAAATGGGAAAACAAGACTAAGATCTTTCAACCGTAACAAGCGGTCTTCGTCAGAGTCAAAAACCCAACTGACGAAGACCGCTTGTTACGGTTGAAAGATCTTAGTCTTGTTTTCCCATTTCTTATTGTGGTTTGATCATTGATTGTTGTTTCACGTGTTTATGTGAAATCTTTATATATATATATATATATATATATATATATATTCTAATCAAATTCATTTAGAGAAATGTAATAAGATTACAGATAAAGTCTACTGATCTATCAAGTACAGAATAGTTTGCTATCTGGTTACCCGTGTTACCTTCAAAGCAGTGAGTGGTTTTGGCAGAACTCAACTATTCAAATGAACATTTCATTAAAACATTCCGTCCATTTGCCTTTATAATTAGCCCAGCTGGCAAGTAATTCACTTTGATCTCATATTGAGGAACATGCATTGTCTCCTTATAGTGCAACTTTTTCGGTCTCTATTAGTTTCTCTATATTAATCTTGCTCTCTCTCTCTTCTCTCTCTCTCTCTCTCTCGTATTTTACCTTCGTTTCCTTTGATAATTCTTTTTTCCTCATTTACTCACACTCTCTATCTGTTTTTCAGTCTGTCTGTCTTTCAATCATTTGCTCTTTCTTTACTCCCTCTCTCTCTCTCTTTTTATTGCTCACCCTATCTCGTATCTCTCTCTGTCTCTCTCTATCACTTTCAATTCTTAGTTCCTTCTCTCGAGCTTTTATTTGTTTCTTTTCGCTTCCTACTTTTCTCTATATCTCACTTGCTCCTTATGGTTGTCATCTACTCACTCTTCATTTACTTACTCACTCATTTGCTCCTTGATAACTTCATCTGGTTGTTTATAAATTGATAATAATGAAGATGAGTTTATAATTAAATTCTAAAAACTTTAATAGCATTTAAGACTGCTGAAAAAACTCTCCTTAAAACAGAACATTGCAATTATGTTTATTCTAAAAGGTCGTAGTCACGTTGAAATGATTTTAAGAAAAAGAAAAAAAATATAAGTGGTGATATACCGCTGGTGTATGAATGTTTGGTAACCCCAAGTTCAGAGGCAGGTTATTTTTGAAGGTTTGTTTTCTTCTTTGTTGATTGTTTAGTTGATTGATATTACTTATTATATTTTTTGACTTCTAGTTTTGTTAATTGTATGTTACTTTTCGTACACTTGTTTTATATTTTTGTAAAGCTTTGTATTTTGCTTTATTTGGAATTGCAAGTTTATGTTTGTGCAGTTTTAAACAAGCTGTCTGAAATGTTCAGTGTATGTTTGTAATGTAAATATTATCGCATGTAGTGTGTGATGTATACTGTTCGTTTGGATCAGGGATCTTAAATATTCTGAGGTAAAATGGATAAACAAACAAAAGTATCCACACAAATGAAGTATTATTCAATAACAACAACGCTTTTCGAACACTTTGTGTTCATCATCAGGAAGACACCAAGGTGCTGAAGGGTTGGTTATAAGATTCTTGAGGGTTTGGGTCTTATTATTTAAACTACTTCTCTCCCTGACGTTTCAGCATATATTTATGTATATCTGAGGGCTAACAACATGTTTTTACAATTATCCCTCTATAGTAATAGTTTTTACTATTACTACAACAATATATTTATATATAAATGCGACATTTATATATAATATATATTTTGACTTTATAATTGAAGGATAACTGGAAAGGTTGTGATTAATAAGTCTGCTATTACACCTGTAGATTCTCACGCTGATATATGTTTTTTTTTTAATTTATATAACAATTTTTTGATGAAAATACTTTATTTTATAATATACTTTATAATCTCTGCACCAGTGCACTTGTTTTCCCTCTCCTGTCTCTCCTGAAGCCGGTTCAACGAAAATTGGGACTTTAAGTGTGTTTTTAATTTCTTTTTCTATTTAAACTTTATATAAAATATGTCATATTATACTACCTTTTGTTTAGAATCCATACAACCTTAATCAGTTCTTTTTGAAAGTTAGTTACATATTTATATTATAGTATTAATTAAGTCAATAATTAATTTAATTAAAACTGTTTAATAAATAATTTAAAATAACTTAAGTACACTGAAAGTTTGAAAGGTTTTGTCTTTCCTCCCTAACCAGTTTATTTCCTGGTGGTTATTATTTACCTAATTTATTTCTCTCAGGACAATCAGTATAAATTAGATATAATATTTATTTATATTCTGTTTCATATATTAATATTTTAATCAGTGTGTATTAATATGTATTTTCTTTTGATTATAACCGTTTATGTTTACCGTAAAATAAATTAGAGGGCGTTTCTCATTTGTGTTTCTCATCATACTGAAGTTGCCAAATATTTTAATAGGGTTATTTTAAATGGGTCATACCAAGGAAATTATATTCACGCATTAAATGTGAACTTGAAAGCCAAAACCAGAACGATTTTAATTAAAATATCCTGAAATGATTTCCCAAATTGCAAACAAACAAAAAGAATGAACTTGGTGAAGAAATATAATTAAATATTCAGTCAAAATATTCAGTTTTAGTTATATAGCTGTTACTATTGGAATCTGTTATAGTGTGGTATTTACTCATATTGGGGGATTTCAAGAATTCCGTCTCCACACAAAAAAAAAGTTTAATATGAAAACTAACTACGCGATTAGAACATTAAGTGTTCGAAACGGGTTACTAGTTTTCTTATTAAACTTTTTTTCTTGTGTGGAGATGTAATTTTTGAAATCTCTCAATATTATATAATTGTTATATTCAGTTATATATTATATAACTGTTCATATATGCATTATTCGTATATAATTATTCATAAATAAAAAGATTTCACATAAACACGTGAAATAACAATCAGTGATCAAGCCACAATAAGAAATGGGAAAACAAGACCAAGATTAGTCTTGTTTTCCCATTTCTTATTGTGGTTTGATAATTGATAACTATTCATATATAGCTATAAGATTGAGGCGGATTGTTTTTGCTGATTTATTGTGTTTATCGCGATCATTAACGGAGTGCCGAGGAAGTAAAGATTGAAATAGAGCGATGGCAGGGTCTGCAGTAGAGGCGATATGAAACATATTTCTTGAGATTCGCTGGCTGTTGGCGTTTCCTTTGGACTCCCAAGGTCACCTTCCACCTGTCGCGTCACTGCCTCCTCCACCACCTCATTCACTTCCATTGCAGCCGTCAAGTCTTCGCTCAACTGCTTTGCAACATCCTTTACCAACTTATAGTATTTTCCATCGGGTAACTCTGTAACAATACTGATGTACTGGACACTCAAAATTACACAATACTTCAATATTAATGCCTCATCAAAGTTTTCATCATTGCCGCAGTTTAAGACACATCGACATCTTATTTATCAAAAATCAAATAAAATTAAACCTAAATAGTCTTTCACTTAAAACTAACATCCAAAATTTTTGTTTTTGTTCCTAGACGCAGATTTCTTGCACATCTGCAATTTACTTAAATACATTTTTTATATTATTTATTATAAAATTATATATGTAATGACCATGCAATATATTTAATGCAAATGTCATTTATATTAATTTGATTTGTCTACTTGAAATAACAGTGATAGGTATTTTTTGAGAAAAACGCACCATTCTTGGCCATTATAAAATCGGCAAATATTTCAAGTATTACTTTAAAAGGAATTTTAAAGTAAAATTTGTTAATTTTCATGATTTTTTTTTAAAAAAAAAAACTCAAATGTATTTGTGTCTTACTGCTGTTGGCTTTTCATTGTCAAACAGCGTTTTTAAGCTTGTTGAAATTTGCCTTGTTATTTGAATTGACTCGGGTGAAAATTCCGTTAGATAAAATTGAATGTAAGTGGGATTGATAATGTTGCAGGGAAAATATAATACGTTTTAGCTGTTACTTGCTGTTTGTTTACGTTTTAGTACTCGCTTGTGAGCTAGTGACACTTATATAAGTGAGTTTATTATTTATAAGAAATTATTTTATCATGCTTGTATACAAGTTATAGAGTATCTTGCATGACACAAATTCTAGTGTAATGGTTTCCTATCACCCACATAAATAATAAAGGATTATTTCCTGAATTTGAAGTTTGAATTCTAAAAGCTGCACGCTAACCAATATAATGCCTTGAACTCCACAAAATCCTGGCATTGTTTAACTTCAGAAAAGTGAGGATTACAATGTGTATACCATTGCTGACTTCTAAATTAATTCGTGTTTTATAGTTTGTGCAAGTTGATTTAGTTGGAATGTAGGCGTATTAACAAGTCATGTGGGATGTTTAGTCCTTTAGAGAAATGTTTAGAGAAGTGCCTTGTTGAAACAAGCGTACACTTTGCTCTCTGAAAAATTAAAAACCAAAATAGTTTTAAATACATTATCACTGAAGAAAACGAGAAATTTTGAAAAAAGAAAAACAGCTACGTATATTATAATAGAAGTTGAACAATTTCATCAATCATTTTGTTTAGTAAACTATTTGAAACTTTTAAAATCTAATGATTCCACTTTATTTTAATTTCAAACTACATTAAATGTGTAAACAGCACAAAATTTGCACTTTCAAGTTTGATAAGCACCTAACAGCTATCAATATCAGATCTCATTCTGAACTATTATCAGAGAATTCCTAAGCAATGTTCGGTGCTATTAGATTGGCGAGTTGTAGAGAGGTTGTAAGTTGTAGTTGAATTATGAATATTGATTGATTTGAATTCTCGTTGATTGGTGGTTGTGACTTGGGAGAGCGAGGGGAAGCTGTCGGTCTGGCAATCATGGAAGTAAGGGAAAGGGCTAGAATAGATATGCTAATGAAGGGGTGAGGGACAAATCGATACAAGGGTTAAGGGCATAATATTGATTACTGCTTGATAGCAACTGGATTGACTCTGAAGCAATGGTAATTATATGTAACTTTATCTGTGTGACTCAAGTACAAGGCTTGACAAAAAAAAGGAAAGAAATTTGAGAAGAACTAAAGAAAGTCATCAATTTGCATTCTTTACTTAGAGATTTACAAGAAACATTTTTTATTTTCAACTGTATCATACGATGAAGATGAATTTTTCTAAAAAAAAACATCTCTATTAGTTGCCAACTCATCGTGAAATCACCGAAAAGAACGGTGATTCTAACTTTCTTCTATGATTTCCGTGTATTGTTGAGTTATATCGGCATACTGTTAGTCTATCACGGCATCCCACAGAAGAACATAAAATAATGGTGTTAATAATTAATTTGAGAGTCATATGTTTTAAAAATGATGGTATATCTGATCTGTTATTTTCATATTGTTGATTATTTGTGCTAGGTATCCAAAAAATCAATACTTGTAAAAATTAAACTGATACAAAAAGGTTATCATTGAATTTATCGTTATATATGTGAATTTACTAAAAACTGATTATTATAAGTTATTAAATTAATGGATGCTAGTGCAAGGAATATAGCAGATAAAGAGTTTTTCTGTAATATATTCGATATTTTGAGCATTTGATCGTTCTCAGAGGAGACTAGAGGACAGAGTGAGTTGTGTCTTCTAAATGACTCACTCAATGGGGATGAGTAGCAAAGGAAGTAGTTGAAGAACACACAGCAGTACACTAGCGCTACACATACCTTGGCCGTTAAAACTAGAAGACAGTGAGTGATAGGAAACAAAAGTGGAGAGTAAAATAAAATAAGTAGCAAAATAAATAAATTTATAAAAATATATATAAGTGAAAACAAGGAATGATATAAAAGAATAATTAAAGAAGTTAAGATAGTAGGCTTCTTCACAGTTTTGTCATTGTCGACTACATGTTGGAGACTTTCTGATTTAAATCAGTCACTATGGCAATCGACATGGTGAGCAGCACTATCCGACTGAACATTTAACATTAGAGCTAAGTTATATTTTATTTTAAATCCAAAAACAGAACCAAATGTAAATGAATAAAATATTGCTGAAAGAAAAAATAATAAAAAACTGTTTGGCAAAATTACCTACTTGATTGACAGATTAAGATAAAAAATAAAGTAATCCAGAATGAAACTTTACACTTTTATGGTTTTTATAAAATAATGTGGGTTTACATGACGTCACGGAGGAAAATTTCATGTAATTTATAATCGGTTATGCATTTCAAGAATTAGGTGTGGTTTAATTTTTTTTTGTATTCTATTATTTTGCTACCATTTTTTATGTAGTTTATTACAAACAATATTTACAAGCTTAGTTCTAGACATGACCTTAAGACCTCATCATAACCACCGTAGTTCTGTAATGACTGATACCTATTTCAGTTGATTATGGCATAGGCACAAGGATAGTACCTTCATGGATTGTACCACAATGGAAACTGTTATAAGAAATTGTGCGAATGACGTCATTACCTAACCAACACTGAGTATATATAAATATATCAATCATCAAACCACAATAAGAAATGGGAAAACAAGACTAAGATCTTTCAACCGTAACAAGCGGTCTTCGTCAGAGTCAAAAACCCAACTTCACGTATTTATGTGAAATCTTTATATATATATATATATATAATATATGCAGATAAATCATAATAAATACGTGATGCAATCAATGAAAACAAACCACAAGGAAAAAAAGAAAACAGATAGAAAAAATGCTCTGAGGCCTTTCAATTTATGTCATCAGAGAGCAAACAAGGTAAGAACTGTTCTTAACTTGTTTGCTCTCTGATGACATAAATTGAAAGGCCTCAGAGCATTTTTTGTATCTGTTCTCTTTTTTTTCCTTGTGGTTTGTTTTCATATATATATATATAGTTAGCTTCAGCTACTCGTAGGGACTACTTCTGTCCGATGACGATGACTGTCAAAATATCGTTTTGATTCTTTTTTGTGTGTGTTTTATGTTTTTCTCTTTCTTTGGTGAAATATATATATATATATATATATATATATATATATATATATAATATCTTGTTTTCTAAATAAATATTGGAGGGATTTCTATTTTTCCTCTCCTCCGCTGGGGAGCAGCATTGCGGTGGTTCCACGAGTTACTCTGGAGGCCAGTAGCAGTTTGCTTCTCAACGCGAGTACTTCGCACTTCTTCCCGATGACGACGGATGTCGAAATATCGAAGTGAGTTCTGTAGTGTCTTTCTGTGTTCTTTTCTATGTGTTAAAGTGTTATATATATATATATATATATATATATGATTCGATGCGATGTTGACCAATGGGAGTAGAGTTACAGGTCCAAGCGTAAGGTCCCAGTTGCCCGCTGCTCAGCAAAAAGCCTTTGCGTTCTGCCAATAGGTATAGAGGTTGCACAGTCCCTCTGTTAAATGATGTTTGGCAGAAAACATTAGCCTCACTTTACAGTGAACTCCTGTTCCCTTTCTATTTTGATTTTTGTGGTGGTTGGGTGTTGTTGTTGTTTACTATTTTCTGTTACGATATTGCTGGATATTTAAATGATACTCTCGGTTGTTTACTGCGAAAAGCCGCCTTCATCTTCATGCCAACAGGGGTAGAGGTTGCACAGTCCCTCTTGATTATTAAGAGATGTTGACACTGGAATCCAACTTCTTCTCGTAGAAACATCTTCAAGTTGTAGGTTTTGTATATTGTTCTCTTCGGTTTCTTTTGTTCGTGTTTTTTCTTCAGTTGAATGTTATTGCTGCTATTGATGGGTGGCTGGTAGGTGATGAAAAGTTCTGCACTGTTGACCTGGTGGTGGTATTTGCGACATGTTTCAACCATTCTCTGGTTATCTTCAGGCAAGGAAATGGCCCAGACGTTGGTCCTTATATACAGTTTTCTATGGGTTGTCCGGGGAAAGGAATATGATTCGATGCGATGTTGACCAATGGGAGTAGAGTTACAGGTCCAAGCGTAAGGTCCCAGTTGCCCGCTGCTCAGCAAAAAGCCTTTGCGTTCTGCCAATAGGTATAGAGGTTGCACAGTCCCTCTGGAGGGACACACAGTCACACAGAGGGACTGTGCAACCTCTATACCTATTGGCAGAACGCAAAGGCTTTTTGCTGAGCAGCGGGCAACTGGGACCTTACGCTTGGACCTGTAACTCTACTCCCATTGGTCAACATCGCATCGAATCATATTCCTTTCCCCGGACAACCCATAGAAAAAAAAAATATATATATATATATGTAAACAGAAACCCAAATTAAAACCATACACTAGGACTCACTAGATTCTTTTAAAAGTCGTCCTCAGGAAAGGAAGTGCATTGGTAAGAAGACGAAAGCCAACTGGACAGCTTCACAAAGAAAACAAAGGCTGTACTAGAAATAGCTGGAAAAGAAAAAAAAAATTGGAAAAATAATAATAAGCAAGATTTTTTATAAAAAATTGAATTCTATTATACAGAAAATTAATAATTATAAAAAAATTAATCAGCTAAGTAAATTAAATGTATATAATAATTTACAATTGAATAGATCTAAATGTAAAAAAATATATTATAATAGTTTTATACATCTCAGAATAAACCTTAACTGTTCAGGTTGATACCCGGATGTAAACAAGCCTCTAACCTATGTAGAAGCTCTAGTAGTGACAAGTATATTGCGTCGAGGGGCTGTTTTTAGTATTTAACTCTAAAACAACTTTAAACTTCTTTAAATCTGAGGATACGGGAATTGGCATGAAGAGCAACGGGCTGTGTACAATCCAAACGGAAAATGACTCACACTGTGTACAGTCTAAAAGGTAGATACTACCATAAGAGTTACATTAGGAAAATATAAAAATATTTCACATAAACACGTGAAATAACAATCAATGATCAAACCACAATAAGAATTGTGGTTAGGTCTTATTGTGGTTTGATCATTGATTGTTATTTAGGAATATATATATATAATGAAACACACATTTTAATGTAGCCGGGTCAATGTAGTTTCAGAATATATATAGTTATGGGGGTCTACCTCTAAAACTGAGCAGTTTGATAACAAGCAGACAGACAGATAGGGAAGGCTTTATATTAAATTAGATGGTCCTCACATGGAGTACATATTGACAACCAAGATACCTCTCCTTGAATAATATTGGTGGCCCTCTGACGCGACATGAATGTATGAGGCTACCGCCACGAGATGCCAAACGCCTTCCTCCCCTTTTAATTTATTACTTTTTTTTTTGGCAGAAGTGCTTATAAATGTGAAAAACATTCTGAGATAAGTTATTTAAATTGATTACTATCTGTTATTAAGTCATAGAAAAAAAATCATTTACTTCATAAAAGAGAACTGACCGAGTTTAGATAAACTTTAAAGAACTGACCGAGTACCGATAAACTTTAGTTTTCTTTCTATTCCACGGTTGATACTTTTATCAATATATATATATGTATGATCAAACCACAATATGAAATGGGAAAACAAGACTAAGATCTTTCAGCCGTAACAAGCGGTCTTCGTCAGAGTCAAAAACCCAACAGACTTAAAAAACCTCAATTGTGTTTTTGACTCTGACGAAGACCGCTTGTTACGGTTGAAAGATCTTAGTCTTTTTTTTTACATTTCATATTGTGGTTTGATCATTGATTGTTATTTCAGGTGTTTATGTGAAATCATTATATATATATATATATATATATATATTGCTTTTGAATCAGTAATGAATGCCTCTGTTAATTTTTTTTCTAATAAAGAGGAAAAATTAATCTTATTTTCTTTTTCTATCGCATTACAATCTTATATTGTTTATTTAACTTGTTTGTTGTACTTTATTCACTTTTTTTACTACTTTCTTTTTATTTACTTTTTTCTTTTACCTACTTTCCTTCTTTCTTTAATCTCTTTACCCTATTATAATATTATTTATATATGTTTCTTCTTCTAGCCTTATACAATGTGTCACTTAGCCGTTCAGATTTCTAGTATCACCTGATAGCAGGAAATTAGTTCCTAACATGGAATCAGTAAAATCATGAATGTCAAGACATCGGTTAGCTTTAATGAAAAAACATTTACATACACTTTAATAATAGTTTTGTAATTATGAAGTTATGCATATAAATTAGTTTTAAATGTACAATGTGTGCTTGGATGTAGATTGTTATTAATAAGGACTACAGTTGTTTGATTTTGAAGAGACTTACATTTATTGTATCAATAGTTAAGTGGGCTCTGGTCACTATAATAATGGGAAAAAAACATTTGGCTTAGTGAGATGATATAACTTGATGATGAACACTAATGTGTTCAAAACGCGTCGATGTTTAATGAAGTCTTTTGTGTGGAGCTTAATGTTTCATCCCCCATTGTACGAATTGATAGTTTTTCTTCTTTTCCCTTTGATTGTCAATAATGCTTTGTTATTTAAAAGTGTAATAATAACAAATGTATATAAAAATTATTTAAATTTGATTACATAAGGAAAGGGGGATTGAAATTCTGTCTTCTCTCTTTGGAGAAGGAGCGGAAATAAGAATACTTGAGGACTGTCACACGTTTATAGTATTCAACCAGTTTCGGGTGTTGTTCACTTTCAAGAGTCGCTCCAAGGATAGCATTACTTTACCTGTTAACTTGTAAAAATAAAACAACATCTATGCCATAAATATATAAAATTAACTGTAATATGAATTAGCTATGTATTTTAATGCATAAAATAGGATAGTATTAACAAAATATTTATCAAGAAGAAAAAATTGGTATATAATATATACACCGTATGGACAACTACAATATATATCTGTATTTGTCTTACAGCAGTATTGAATGACGAGTCTGCTTCTATACCTGGTATAGCTTTCAAATGAAAATAAAAAAACTGCTATCTCGCAGTTTAATATATTGCAGAATGGTATTTGTAAATTTTTATATATTTCTATATCACTTTTAACTTTGTGAAATATTTTTTTAATCAAATAATAAAAATATACAGACCTTGTATTTTAAAGATAAAATATTTTTTTCTAATTCATTTAATTAATCAAATGGATTTTGGTTTTTGAAGTAATATTTTTTGTTTATAAATATATTAAAGAAAAAAAAATGTTTGGATAAGAGAAGATGAAAGAACACCAGTTTAAAATTGGATTAATCATATTAGCAGATCTTTTGTTGACAATTTTTCTGCTGAAAAAAATTCCTCATCCCGGGCAATATACGATTTAATTTCTGATAAACGATCCGAACTGAACAACCCGAGTTGAAATACAAAGAAAAATAGAACACATAATAAAGAAACACATTTGATATCTCTAATTTTTAGTAAAACCTTCTTTAAAAGATAAACGAAAGGGATAAGAAACAAGATAACCCTTTGAAAGATAATGTACAAGTAAAGTCTTTTCTTCGCATATCTACTGTGGTTTGAACAGTGATTCCTTTTTCACGTGTTTATTGTGAAATCTTGTTATATATATAAAAAAAATTGTTATAACAAAGACAGATGATTCTATAATAAAGAAAATCTCCACTAAATGTAGTAAAAAAAAAAAGGAAAAATTACTTTTGTTCCGTAGCTTCTAAATAAAATTGGCTTACTTGTAGTTCATTGAAAAAAATAACGCCTGATTTTCGACATTTCTGGCAAACAACTATTCTTAATGTTACGGCAACTGATCTACATAGGCTGGCGTACACGGTCTACTAGCCTATGGACGCTTGCAAATAGTCGACTGCAAGTAACGTTATACAGGACTTTCATAACACCTAAATTGGGTGAAAATCATTCCAATATGGGGAGGGGGGGGGATACCAGTTATACCATTAAATGACGAAAATGCAATGGATGTTTTGTATGCAATTTGCGTTTCCATTAAACTTAGAGACAACATGCGCATGAAATTAGTAAACAGAAAATCATAGAAATATTCATATTCCCAGAACTCTCGAAAGCATTGTTCAATTTTGAACAAGTTCAGGACTCAGGAAAAATCACAACTCACTCTAAATTGTAATAATTCTATCATAAAATTATGCAATTCTATTTTTATTATTTATTAGGGAATAATATTCTGTAACGTAAATGTCTTCAAAAGAAACAAACTAATTTACTTTCAACTATAACTGTATGTTTCTATTAGTAAGTTTATAATGATATCAGTAGTTTTAATGATAGTTGTTTGATTACTCCTTATGAGTGTAATTTCTATGTTGCTGAAAGGTCAAGGACATATGCCTGCTCATAGTGAGAAGGCAGACACGTCTTAGTTTTACTAGTGTTTTGTTCCTTTTTCTTCTTAGTGTTTTGTTCCTTTTCCTTCTTAGTTTTTTGTTTGTCCCCTTTTTTTTGATGGTTAACTCACTATTTCTTCTCACACTCTCTCTTGTTGCTCACTATTCCCTCTTTCACTTAACTTCTCAAATATTCATTTTTTATAACCTGATCTCATTTTTGCAATCTCAATATGAGCAGGTCTGCTCATTCACCTTGCATATTTCGACTTATAATTTATTTAATCAGTTCCATTCATGTTATATTTTTATTGTATATAATCTGACAAAATATCTCTGTTCCACACATGTATTTTTGTTAATGAAACCTGGAGACTTTTACATAATTTCTAAGCATGTAAATATTGAAAAAGGGATCAAATTGCTAGCTGTATTTGAATGTAATTATTTATTTTAGAAATTATATGCTGTTTACATGCTATAACTTGGATATATCCACAAACTCTGGGTTACATAGTTGACATACTGGTGTTAAGATATGTTCAGATTTAGGTGAATACGTCAATGAATAACAATAAATTTTGGATGATTGAGTTGTTATTGTTGTAGATAATGTGATAAGTTCGTTGAAGATGGAGGGTGTAGGAAGTCTGTTTGCAGAGGGTCCGGCCAGTCTATAAATAGGTCTGTCAGGCTCTTTGGAGGGATCGGTTTTTGTTCCTTGGGCCAAGGTTGACCCCACCCTCATCATTCCGTATTGCCTGTCCATTTATTCTCCAAAAGTATTGCTCACTTTCCTTTGTCTAGCCTGCAGCACGTCAACACCATTAACTCCCTAGCAGGAATTACCCTAATGCCAGGAAAACACCGTTATTTGACTTCCTCTCGCTGAGGCCACGCGATACCAGTCATATTCAGCTTCTTCGCTGCTACAAAAGTGCCCATCACCGGCTCTATTGTGGTCTGCAGTGGCGTGTTTCTTTTTATTGCATGCCTTCCACTTAGAAACCTTTTATTTCTCAATGCAAAATCTAAACTGACCAGAGAAGGGATTCAAACAAAATAAATTAGGCCACATGTTGCGAAATAAGGATGTAAACCTAACCTAACCAAAATACATTTATCACTCTGAATAATTATCAGTTTTAACTCCAATATTTACCAGTGCAGCCTTTTTCATGAATGAGTTCCAGAAAATTATTAGATCAATTTCTAAATAATCTAAATTTAAATTTACAATTCCTGTTCTAAATACTCTATATAATGTTGACAGATATGCAGGTCTTCTGAAAAATTAAATTGTTTCCCAATATTAGTTTCTATTCATTATAATAGTTTCATTTAAGCTTTATCTGCATACATACCTTGTGTGTGTGTGTGACATCAACCATTGAGTATTTCTGTCCCTTGTAGTGCACCGAATTATTGTTCCACTATAAGTGAAAAGATCTATAAAGGTGAACGCTTCGTAACATATACATTAGTCTGTAAGTTTATCTTCGTGTGGTCTTCAGATCTCAATGGTCCCTGATGCTTTTTGTTACATATCGAGGAAGGTGCGAATGAGTAGAGGTGAGAGTCTGTAAGGAATGAAGAAGGTTAGATAATTTTTACCTTCAATTAAGAGTTGAACCAGGAGATTCATAATCCTGTCAAAATGTAATGAAATACTAGGTAAAAGATTTAAACCCTGGACGTTATATTTGTAGATGTTTCTAAGGGTATAATATATCGGATTACCTATCAAATGTTTTTATCCAGCTAGGTAAGTTTTACCTTTATATAGTATATATATATATATATATTACTATTATATATAAATAGGCTGATCTAGGTCGGTCATTTACCATCAGATATCATGTTGGATATCCATATTTCTGGTCTATTGGTAGTACACACCGCCCGTCGCTACAACCACTTCAATAATTTGATCAAATCTCCAGACAGATGGGACTCTGATTAGATGGGACAGCAGTAACAGATTTATGTGTGTGTGAGAACACTTAAAAGGGCACATTGATGAAGACTTAGATGGAAGTCTTGTTTGAGGGAAAGGAAGATATGTTTGTGACCTTTTGATATGCATCCTGAAGGAAAATTTTACACGTATGTGCTAATCACTTGTGGGTAGAATTCTATATTTGTGGCTGTTTATAATAAAAAAAAAATGGGGATCTGCTGAAAAGTAAGGTATGGAATAATCATTTGGTGGAGATCTTTTTTGGCAATATGGGTTAAATAAACGGGAGTTAGCTAAAATAACAGTCTAACTGTGATAAATCTGATTAGGTGTTAATCACAACGAGATCGTATCAGTCAGCGTGGTCACTGCTGATAATATCCCTGTGTCGTCATGCCCTCTTACAAACAAACCACCGTCGACCAGGAAATAGAAGAAAGTGCATCACTCTTCTACAGTGATTACGATAAAACAATGGCCTTGGGTACCCACCACCAAGAACTGGACTAATATATGTCCTATTTACTAAGGAATAGAAAACAAGTCGAAACATATTATTTAGAAATTTATGGTTTATTAATTAAAATATTTGTAAGGAAAAAATTATTTGATGTCATCGAAATGTGGTAAGAAATGATTTTCTTTTTCAAAATGAAACGCTTAGTCAACAACATTGCCGATACTTAGTATAATTTATTAATTAGACTATGTTTAGAATAGTGTTCAAAATTCTACTCATTGGTTGTTCATTTCTCTCTCTCTCTCCCTCCCTTTCCCTCTCCTATACTTACTACTCCCTCCATTCCTCCATTCTCCGTCCCTTCCACTCTCCCTTTTACACCATTTTTTTTTATTTCCATCTCATATGTCTTTCTCTCTCTCCCTCTTTCTCTCTCCCTTCTCTCTAAACTATCTCTGTCTTATTCACTTTCTCCCTCCAGATTCTCTCTCTACTATGCTGCACTTATCGGTTTTCTTTTGAATGATATCAACAGGTTTTTTTTTAAGATACTTGAAGCGGTTTCCACTGATATTTCTGTGTTCTTTTCCAGCAGCCACTAGGACAACTGAATCCGTCTTGAAAGTGAGATGAAAAATGAATTCATTCACTAAGAAGTTGATAAAATTAACTAATGTTTAATGTAAGTGTTATTGGTTATCAATCAATGCACTAATCCATACACCATTGACAATTTTGTTATTCCTAACAGTTATGACTCATAGTATTGAATTCATGTTGTATATATTCTTTGACGAAGATCTTTTGTCTTTAAGACCAGGTTCAGTGTTGGTAGCCGATTGGTTTCGTGCTTGCCTCTGGAGAAGTAGATCCGGGGTTCAATACGCACTCTGACCCTGGATTTACTCATACGGGAGGTGATACGTGATACATTGATCCACATTGAGGACGTTAAGCCGACTATCCGGAGCCTGTGCGTTGTCAAGTACTGGTTAAAGATCCCTACTCTAAATACGCTTGAATTAGACAAACTTTAGGTCTCCCAAAATAGAATGTTCATTGTTTGTTATCACAAAAGGCCAATCTTTCGTCTATTGTGTTCCTTTTGCGGGATGGCTAATGCAAAACTAACCTAACTTATATATTTGAGAGGATTAAAAAGGAAGTTTCTGATACCTAAAGGAGAGCTTATGGAAAATTCATCCCAGAAAGTGAAAGATGTTCATGGGTATTTTTCAAATGTTTAACTTCATAAAAGTTCTTAAAGTTTGTAAAGCTTGTGTTCAAACTTTTTTTCAAATTCATTTAAAAGACTTTAGTACAATTTGGATTGATTATTGTGAAATTAGTAAAAAAGATCATTTATTAGCAATGAATTAGTTCATTTCCTTCTAATTATCAGCCATTCACAAATAAGAAGATATAAAATGATTGAAACACTTCTCTCTTAAGAGAATTATAACTTCTTTGGCGAAATACATTTAGTTTTCCAATAAATATATTATTTAATTTTATAATTTCTGAAGTCCATTCCTTCAAATAATTTTTTCAAATAATGTTTCGTTGATTTTATTAACCACGTTATCGTGTTATGCAAAGTTCAACTAAGGACATGATTCAGATCTTCTCTAAGATCAAGGTTTCGGTTCTCTTTGGCAGACTTGAGTAAAGTAAATTACTCTTTTAATATAAATGAGCGTTTCATTATTTAGCGGGTTATGTTTTAGTTAACAGTAAAAATTCAAATGGTATATTAGCAATGCTAAGGTTTATCTGGAGCAATCGGTGCCATTAACAATGTGGTATGTCGACTGGAGTCATCGACTTTGCAGCAGTCGTGTTTAGTATGTATGATTTCTTGTGCAATGCTTACTCGTCTGCCTCTTATTGGCTTATACACAGTCACGTGATTAAAACAAAACTAATATAATCCTTTTGAAGAAATTAAACCAAAAAATGATTTTTAAAACTATGAAATGCCATGATGCGATGATGGATTTCTGTAGTAACAGTATATTGGCGTTTACCTTTTATATTTCCATTTATTGTTTAGACATTGGTTTACTATGTATTGATAATCACTTAGTAGAGTTATTGAGTATTAAATAGGCCAGATTAGCAACGTGACCGCCTCTGGACTGGTAGATCCAGGGTTCAATACTCACTCTGAACATTGATTTATCACGCGGGAGGTGGATGAACATGCGCCGGAGAGGACGTTAAGCCGTCAGTTCCGTGCCTCTACGATGTCAGGTACTTGCTAAGATCCCTACTCTAAATACACTTGAATTTGGCAAAGTTTACGACTCCCAATGTAGTAGAATGTTACAAAGACCCAATGTTCGTTTTATGTGTATTCCTTTTAACAGTCCCACTGCAGCCTAATCTATTTAGTATTTAACGACTGATTCATTATAAAATAAATTCTTTTTGGACAGATGATGACTTAATTATATTTTATCACCCTCCAATGGATTTTTAGGTGCTCCGCCAGATGGAAGGTATAAAAGTTTTCTGGGCTAGTCTTGTAGAAAGGAATTAGAAGGGTGTGGTGTGTATGAGTTTAATCTGCAGCCTCATGTTCCTCCACATTAGTTCTTTTGAAAGTCTACTTTGCAGGGCATAGGGGCACTCGATTGTTTTGACTCCTCTATAAAAGCCAGGCATTAAGTCTTGCTGTTCCTACCGTACTGATTACCCTTAGAGCTAATGACCCATCCACACATGATGTCTGCACGTGAGAACTGAGATGGGATATTCACCACTCTTTATTACAAGCAGTAATTATTTCACCAAACTGTTAAAAGTAAGAATATAATATTCTTAGCTACTTTGTTACTATTCAAAACGACTAATTCTTTACAAGCACACAATAAATTAACGACTACTGAAAACAAATTAAAAGATATAGCAACATTATTTAAACATAATTAGAATAATGTGAAGAAACGCTAAATCTCCACACAAAAGATTTTATGCCACGTCAACACGTTTCGATCACTTAGTGTTAAACGCATGGTAACATCTTAAATCACGATTAGAAGTGAATAAATTCTTCATAGGTCTGGCTATAAAAAAAGTTTTCACTAAAACAAAAAAAAGTATGATGGTTTGATTCAAATATTGATATCATATTTTTCTGATAATGGCTTCCAATAATAAATAAATAATCCGAAAATCTTGTCAGGTGCACATAGACATACAGTCTCTGATGTAGTAAGTAGCCTCTTGGAGTGGTGAGATTTTTTTTATTTTTCAGTTAAGCTGATTTCTAAACTGCTCTCATGGGTATTAACTCATGACGGATTAACAAAGTGATTTTTGACTCCCTTCTGAGAAGGTTGCTTTTAGAGCTTTTAAATTAAGATGGTTGAGAGACAGTGGGTGTGTTTTAAGATGGCAACCAGCGACGTAAGCATGTGCTTTAAGGAAGTTCTTTTTAAGGGGCTAAAGTATTGTTAAGGCAGCCTGGTTAATGAGAAGGGCTGGTAATGTCTTGCGGCAGCTGGCAATCTCTTACCTGCTTTCCTAATTACTTGTCTGAAATATGTTGCTTACAGAAGAGCTGCCGGCTCATTTGTCAACCTTACACCATTACACGCGACCTTGGTGAAATACTGCTCTCTGCGTCTTTCTTAGCTCTCATCTCACAACTTGCTTCATTAATAAAAACCTCTTATCAAGTATCCCGCATGGTCTTGGTCACTTACGTCTTGGAACAAAGGGGTGGCTTTAATTTCATATTTGACTACATCCCACAGCCTCGACATGTAAGTGTTCTTTGATTGCCGAAATAACAATAATTTATGTAAAATCAAGTTACAAATGTACTTAACCTCACAATATCCCTCTGTGGCTGCTTTTGTTTTCTTTCAGACACTTATAAAAAGATAAAATTATTAATTTATAAAAATTCATTGTAAAGAAAAAGTTAATGAATAGTCTCCCCATAAATAAATTTTATAATATAAACAACGCGTTTCGAACACTTAGTGTTCTTCTTCAGACATTAGTTAAGAAATACAATGGCTGTTTTGAGTACCAAAATTAGGAGATAGCAAATCGTTATTTTAGCAAAAATGTGGACATTTTTTTGTTGCAAAAGTTTATTTAAACGTAAAGTATAAAGATTTTATAACTATTTTTTCAAATAGTACACAATTTTGAATTTCAATAAAATGTTATTGTCGGTTTGTATATTTGATTGTTTTTTTAGTAGAAAATTGTTGAAAGTTTGCTAACCTGCCTTGACCATCGTCAGTTAGTAATTCTCATTTAACATCAGAGGTAGTTAGAAACCTTCAGATAGCAAGGTCTTCCAACTTCTGGAAAGTAACTCGTTTATTAGATTTGAAAATAGTTGTTTATTTTCTTACCACGAACACAAGGAATATTAACTTGTTCAAATTATAATTTTTATATATATATATACATATTAATTTTAAGGTAAAAAAACCAACAAAATATCCAAACTTTTACTGTTGTTGTATTTATGAATGCTTCCATTTCCTATGTTTTTAAATTTACATTTTTAAATTACCACCAATGCTTTGTATGATATGAGGATATATATTTCATGTATACTTATTTGGATAAATAACAGTATCTAAGTATTTTATGCGTATAATTATGTCCATGTTTTTGGATGCAAACATAATCACTAAGTATAACAAGGCTTCTTTAGATTTATAAATAACATACAAAATAATAAATTATAACTAGCCTATATAAATTATATTGTATATATATTGTATTATATATAGGTATGTATTATATTATATTGTAATGTTGTGCGAATGCATATAAAAGTAAGAGTAAACCTGTAATTAAAAAGGGAAAAGGTTCCAAAAGTAAACTCCCTCATTGTAGGGTAATGAACTACCCGTGAGGATAATATAAAACAAACTATCTAACTTCAAGTATATATTGTTTAATCGAGATACCTTAGTTTTAGATCATGAACGTTTCTTAGGAGCAATATAAGCCGTATGATGTATTTGTTTAGCGGTAGGGAGTTGTGTGAATAGTGCCTTCGCCCCAGGCACCGTTTTGTCTTTGGTCCCTCCATTCAGCCAGACTAGAAGAAAGCGGCCGGGCCAGTGGGAGTGGAGTGACAAGTGTTAGTTCGAGGCAAGACAAAGGGCATTCTCAAGACACGACTGGGCTGTAAGTCTCTTGAGAATGTGCCCTGATTGACTCATTCTTTCACGCTCTCCGTCTCGTCCACCACAAATCAATTAGTCCTTTCGGCATCCATTCAACCCCTTTCTTATGTCTAAAGCACTTTGCTTTTTAATTTATTTTTTATAATAAAAAAAATAATTACAAAAAAATACCAATTAATTTTTTCACGTTATTTATCGGTGATCAACTCTTTTCACCAACATTTCATGTCGAACGTAAAATTTTTTGCTATAAAAAACAGACTGTTTCAAACAGGGAGTCACTTTAAACAAGAGTGACAGGTAAAAGTGTAGGACTCAATCAATACAATGCCTCGAATCTAACTGAAAAACAAACCTGAGGCGTGCTTAAAAATGTGTGAACAATAAAATCATTAAAAAAAATAAATTTAAATATAACGCGTATTATTAAAGTTAATAACTGATTATGCATGATAATAACGTTTAATATGACAAAAGTATGATGAGAGAATTACATATTGTCAAAGCTAAAAACTGAACTAGTTAATCCTAGTTTTAGAATACATGAACAATTAAACTATTTATTTTGTGTTTTGAATTAGTCCTTTCGGGATCCATTCAACCTCTTTCTTATGTCTAAAGCAGTCTGCTTTTTAATTTCTTTTTTATAATAAAAAAAAAATTATGAAAAATACCAATTAATTTTTTTGGTATTTTTAAATACCAATTAATTAAATAATCATTTAGCATATTTCTTATGACTTTCAAACGAAAGTGATCAAGTACGGCGTTTGCTGACTATTCGTATTTTATGGACCACACCATAAAGTTTGTTTTAATCATCAAAGATCAAATTTTCTTTAAAAAAAAATGTGTTCCTAAAAGGTTAAAAAAATCCCGTGTTACTTGAAGAAGTTTTTTACAAGAAAATAAATTATTTTGACACAAATCTAGTTTGATAATAATAAATAGTTGATTAATGCTACAGAAGTCTGTTTACTAAGCAGCACTCCGTGTTCAATGACTAGGAGCAGTCCTTTGCTCACTGTACTATAGATATTATTTTGAACCATTTTTAGGGAGTTCTCTGTCGATATAACATATATATAAATCGGTCTGTCAACGTTTTCACGTCTCTATTCCCATTTTTTTCTTCCTTCTCTCTTTTCCCTATACTGAATATAGCAAGAAAGCGGAAATATTCGAGAATATTGAGTGTTGCTTCTTTTATAGCATTTTCTATTTATAAATTTAATTATATATATATATATATATATGTTTTATTAAAAGTAATGCCCAATTTAACTTTTACACTTTTTCTTATCACCAAGGTGAACTTATGTTTTTAGTTCCAGAACCATGGAAGTCAAGTATGAGAACACTTGAAAAACGGATAAGAAAAAGTGTAAAAGTTAAATTGGGCATTACTTTTAATAAAACGTGTATAAATGAAGGCCTGCTCCCCAAATATATATATATATATATATATATATATATATATATATATATATATGTATGTATGTGTATGTGCGTGTGTGTGTGTGTGTGTGTTCAAACTGCAATATAAAATGTATCTTGAACATTGATTGTTGCTTCTATATATATATATATATATATATATTTTCACACTTCATATATATATATATACTTTCACACTTCACTCCATCTTCCCATAACCAGTCTTTCCCTGTTGCTAAGGACTGCTCATGTACATCCAAAAATTGTGTTTACAAATTGGACTGTACTCGTTGTGATGCGTTCTACGTAGGACTGTCCTCTAACAAGCTCAGCCTCCGTATGAACGGTCATAGAGCATCCGTTAACAACAACTCCAATTTACCTGTCGCCATACACGCCAAATCCCACGGTCTGTCTTTTAACGACTGCTTCAGTGTGCAAATTCTGCGTCAGATTCCCCCTGGTGATAATACCCTGACCCTTAGAGCCTCTGAGGAGGCTCACATCTGGTTGCTCGGGGCGCGCAGTGCACCTGGACTTAACCTTAAAAGATAATTTTTTGTACATTTTTTTTTTTGTACTTTTTTTCCAGTATTCTTTATTCTCTAGTACTTATTTCTTTTTTCCTCTTTCGTATATTTTGTGTATATCTATTTTGTCTTCTTCACTTACTACTAGTTTGTTTTATCCTATTTTATTTTTCTAAATTCTTATTCCTAACTAGTTTCCCATACTTACCCTTTTATTCAGTCTCTATCTTTTATTTACTAAAACAACCAATGCAAGTTTTTTGTATTGTATTTATTTTTATTTATTTATTTATTTTTTCTTCTTTTCTCTATCATTATTTTTGTTTCTTATAGTTTGTTTTTATCTTATATTGTTTATAATTTTTCACCTACTTATAGTTTTACCCAACCAGTACTGCTTATCTGAGCTTCTGTTTATATCTTCTCCTAATTTTATACTTTAAGACCGGGTACGGTTGACAGCACTGGCGGTTGCCGGGTTGGTTACTTGCCGTTGCGCCTACAACGTGCTTGGTCTCCCATTCTCTTTTCTCCTGAAGACGGATTACCCGAAAATTTGAGTCTGTAAGTGTGTTTCCCTACTTTGTGTGTTGCTCTTTGTTAATCTCGAACTCGTATATATATATATATATATATATATATATATTTCTAAAAATTGTATGCCAATTTCAAGCTTGGTTACCTTTTTTCAGAGTTTCTCTAATGTCCCACAGGCAATTCTCAGTTCCTCGGGGAATAAAAAAATCCACTAGCCCAAACATTTCTTTTCATAACTACACATTCTAACACTATTTATATCTAACACTATTTAAGAACTAAATAATATTATTTTCAATAAAACAACGACATGTTTTGGTCTCGTAGACCATCATCAGATTAAGCTTACGACTAAAGTATAGAGTTTATTACAATGTAATGTCACATCGTGTAAGAGTCAATGCGCAAAACTGAACTATTCCTAGTTGGGGTTGAGACATTTGTTGGGTGGTTGATGAGAGGGGGTGCACCCAAAAAGGTTTGCACCCAACCTTCACTAATATATATATATATATATATATATAATACGAGTTCAAAATTCAAGAAGAGTAACACACAGAGTTAGGAAACACACTTACACACTCAAATTTTTGGGTAATCCGTCTTCAGGGGAAAAGAGAAAGGGAGACCAAGCACGTTGTAGACGCAACGGCAGTGTAAGTGTGTTTCTTTACTCTGTGTATTACTCTTCTTGAATCTTGAACTCGTATTATGTCCAGTTTGGACCGTGTTTCGTTTAATTAAATGAAGATATATATATATAAAAAGATTTCATATAAACACGTGAAATAACAATCAATGATCAAACCACAATAAGAAATGGGAAAACAAGACTAAGATCTTTCAACCGTAACAAGCGGTCTTCGTCAGAGTCAAAAACCCAACAGTTGAAAGATCATAGTCTTGTTTTCCCATTTCTTATTGTGGTTTGATCATATGTATATATATATATATATATATATAGGGAGAGAGAGAGTCTATTTCATAGAATTTGAAAAAAGGTTTTTTTTTTTAAAATTTGTTTTGGAGTAAAGATAAAATGACTTTTAAGTTTCCCAAAAACATATGATACGGGTGTCAAACAAAAGACTATACTATATAGATAAGAAATATTAAATTTGATCATTATTGATTAAAATGATTAGCAATAATCAAAGAATTCTATTTTCATAAAACAAGTTATCTATGTACTTGATTGGATTATTATTGCTAACAGCGCCCCTGGTGAGAAAGGACGAAAACTTTGCTTGTATATCACTTTGGATATCTAATCACTTAATTCATTTTAGTGAAAAGAATAATCTTTGAGTGATAATTCTTCTAATGGTGGTTATTTTAATTAAAAGAAATTATTCAGGATTACTAGCAGTGGTTTATTTTTTTACGTTTCTTTTATAGTTGTCCAGAGAGGTACAATACGCACCTGAGAGATTTCTCTTTTTGGTCGTCAGTATTTGTACAGGGATAATTAAAATCTTCAATTACTCTGTTTATCTCCCGTTTTTGGATTCAAAAAATAAATATACGAGAAATTTATATATTTACATGTTTATGTGAGACTATGATGGGTGCAATCTGTTGATTGAATATTATAATCACATTTCTTAATTTCTGACTGTAGTTAAGATGTTGATGTTTATTTTGTTACCGAATCGTTCTATGTATTTACACATGAAAAAGTAAAGCTGAAATTGGATATATATAGTTTTTATCCATATATCAACATATTATGTTTACAATAAGTAGATATTCATATTATATATTTAATTATAAAAATTATTTAATTATTGTTATATTGTAGATATAACCAATGATGTTACATAATGTCTAAAACTATGACGGCATTTTGAGAATGTCATTCTCAATCTCACTGTCACTGTCAATTTGAGTGCCTCAAGATTTAATATAATTGAGAAAAAACCTCAGTCAACAAAAATAACACATTTTTACAAAATTATCTATTTATGACAAAAATCGTTACATTAAAAAAGGAGAATTGTAACAGTTCTAAGCATTGTGGCTCATTTTCAAACAAGCTTCTTTGTCCTTTGAAAAGTTGTCCTTTGATATTGCTATTCCCTAAATTGTAGGGCTGCTTGTTTCTGTAGCATTTATTTGATCTCTATGTCCTTCTATGCTATTGAAATTACTCCTTTATATGCCGTCATAATTAATAAGGCTAAGTCACCTGCTGTTGCGTCTCTGGCGATCAAGGTCTCTCTCTCTCTCTCTCTCTCTCTCTTCTCCTGAAGATGGATGCCCGAAAATTTGAGTTGTAAAGTTCTTTTCTTTACTTTGTGTATTACTCTTCTTTAATTTTAAGACTAAGACTAAAAAACCTAACTGAGTTGGGTTTTTGACTCTGGCCAAGACCGCTTGTTACGGTGAAAGATCCTAATTTTGTTTTCCCATTTCATATTGTGGTTTGATCATATATATATATAGGAGTTCGAGATTAACAAAGAGCAACACACAAAGTAGGGAAACACACTTACAGACTCAAATTTTCGGGTAATCCGTCTTCAGGAGAAAAGAGAATGGGAGACCAAGCACGTTGTAAGCGCAACGGCAAGTAACCCGGGTTATTTGCCGTTGCGCCTACAACGTGCTTGGTCTCCCATTCTCTTTTCTCCTGAAAACGGATTACCCGAAAATTTGAGTCTGTAAGTGTGTTTCCCTACTTTGTGTGTTGCTCTTTGTTAATCTCGAACTCGTATTGTGTCCAGTTTGGATCGTATTTCGTTTTATCAGTGAATATATATATATATATATATATATATATATATATATATATATTCGATATATTTGTAATACGTATATATTCGTAATTCGATATATATATATATATATATATATTCGAAAGTTACTCTGAGAGCTTCAGAAGAAGCACTTATTAGTCTTCTGGGTGGTAGATCGGCTCCTGGGCTTAACCTCAATCGTTGATTTTTTTTTATTTTTTTTTTTAAAGTTGTTATCAGCTTTTAATTTTATTTTAGTAAAATGTTTTCATTTTTTAATTTTTATTTGGCTTTTATCTCTTTATCTTCCCTGACTACCTTTCCTCCGAAAGTTGGCTACACTGTTTGAGTGCTTCAGTTCGAACACCAAGTCAGTCGTTATCAGCCTTTGGAGCGATTCACTTCTTTTCCTGAAGACGAGGACATCGAAATATAGTAGTGAGTTCAGTGGTTTCCTTTCTATGTGTTCTTTTGTTAAATTCTAGTTTATATATATATATATATATATATATATATATATATATATAATAATAAAATAAAAAACGCGTACAAGTACCGCCCTGTCTTCCTGCGGGACTCTTCGCTCTTCGCTCTTCGCACCTCCTGATGACGACGATTGTCGAAATATCGATGTGAGTTATGTCTGTGTCTTTCTGTGTGTTTCCTTCGTTTTTTTATTTTATTGTAAAAAAGTCCGCTGGACCGTTTCTTTTAATTATATATATATATATATATATATATCAGTTCACAAACGAAGAAAAGCAACACACAGAGAAAGAGACACACTTACAAACTCAAATTTTCGGATGATCCGTCTTCAGGAGAAAAGAGAGAAAGGGCGACCAAGCACGCCGGAAACACAACGGCAGGAAACCGTCGCGCTTGGTCGCCCTTTCTCTCTTTTCTCCTGAAGACGGATCATCCGAAAATTTGAGTTTGTAAGTGTGTCTCTTTCTCTGTGTGTTGCTTTTCTTCGTTTGTGAACTGATTTGCGTCCAGTTTGGATCGTTTTTTCGAATTTTAAGTGGATATATATATATATATATATATATATATATTATATATGCGGGACTCTTCGCTCTTCGCTCTTCACACCTCCTGATGACGACGATGGTCGAAATATCGATGTGAGTTATGTCTGTGTCTTTCTGTGTGTTTCCTTCGTTTTGAATTTATTTTATTTTAAAAAAGTCCGCTGGACCGTTTCTTTTAATTGTTTATATATATACCTAACATAAACTATGCACATAGACAGAAACATAAAAAATACTCACTTTTCAATATTTCTACCGTATTTGCGGTCGGATATTATTTGTATATATATATAAAGAATGGGTATTAAGGCGCACAGATTCTAAATAGAGAACAACTTTCATTATTTGTTTGGTTTTCAATCTCCTCTCTCGAAAACCATCATCGATTGAATATAAATTAAATACCCCAATAAATCAATCACCCAAATTCATCCCCGTGCCTTTTGATATCCCCTTAAAACTTATTAAAGCTTGAACAACCCTGCAGCTTTGTAATTGAATTCTGAGCTATCTTAACCCTATAAATTAATAATAATACATAAAAGTATTCGTATATCTTAGAATTACGAAAATGAACAACAGCATGGGTTAACCCGTTTTTAGTGGTGTCGTGAAGTGTACATAATCCACTTTGTATATGGATTATATTACCAATAAATTACGTTATTACGTTCAATTTATTTCATCACGTTTAAACTTCACTTGTGAAGAAGAAAGAAATGGGAGTATTTCGTTTTTCGATATGAAAATTATTCGAATAATGGAAATATACTACAAACAGATTGGTATAGGAAACCAACCATTTCTGGAAGAATATTGAATTACTATTCATCGCATGCTGCAAATCAATTATTAAATTCTGCAAAAGATTTAATAAAAAGAGTGATAGATATTAGTAGCCCATGTTTCTTAAAGGAATATAAGAAAAAGGTAAAATTCTTATTGGAAAAAACTCTTACCCAGGAAATCTAATAGATGGCATACACATAAACACACACACACACACACACACACACACACACACACACACACACACACACACACACACACACACACAGATTTATGTTTCTTCCTCTAAAAACATATATATATATATATATAGTGGTATAGTATATGCTGGAATATACACACTATAGTGGTGTGGATGTTATTGGCGGACTGCCACCAAATACAAAAGGACTTTAACATTTGAGTAGTGTCGAATGAGGTCTCATAACTGTCTAATTTAGTACTTAATAGAAGCAAGAAATTGGCAGTGTCATGCTAATGTATATGGAGTGCTTAATGTCCTTCGTCAGCAACAATATTAGCAATATGCTTAAAGATCAGTAAATATTAACTTGACGGTCTTCTAACTGTGAACTACTTATTAAGATTTTTAAGTTAAGTTAAGAAGGATTTTTGGCAAAAATTAAGAATTATTTGCTCCTTAAATTTTAAAGCTAGGCGTTATTGTAAGAAGAAATACAGAATTAAATATAAAGCAGATGTTTAGTAGATTGTGTAAGATCGTTGAGAGCATTGGTTTGTTTTTTCTGCTTTAGAAGGCTTGAGGCTAACTCACAGTAGGTGATTTATTGGTCTGTTAGCAAGCCTGTAATACTGCATGCCTTTAATGTAGTTTAAATACTAAAGGACTTTTGTCTTCATATGGAGTGTAAATAAAAGAACATCATACTGTGTCGTTGCGGCAGACAGGAAGTCAGTTGTGGTATAACAAGTGGCCTGCACTCATGTCATACTGATGTTTGGAGAACATCATGTTGTCCAGTATATATGCTTTATGTAAAGCTCTTTGTTCAATTAGATTTTTCGTGTAATCTTCATTCTGCTTAATTTTTGAAATGTTTATGATAAATTAATAACAAGTATTAGACATATTTATTTCCTTTTGTCTTACATTGTTTGCGTGCATTCAATCTAAATAGCCAGTGTAGTTCAGAATATTTTTCATACTTTAAAATATGAATTATTTTTATTCATTACTTACTATTGTTAAACTTTTGAAAAATATTTATTTATGTAATAGGTACTTATTTTGATTTCTATAGATTTGAATAACTCAAGGAAATAAAAGTAACATGCAAGTAAGTCTAGTCATTCATTCTATTCCTAATAAATTTGTAGGATGTCCGTACGATTTTGACATGCACTAACAATAACAACATCAACATTATTATTATTATTATTATTAATACAATCGTAATGTACAACTAATTTTCACTAACTGCAATAATGCGTGGAGCCAATACTGTTCTAGATCACCGTTATAAACATTAGTGAGTGTAGGGCTCCCAATTGAAAATCACTTCAGTGATGGTTCCTATCTATAACAAGAATGTAAGCTAAATATCATATAAGGTACCATTTTTGCCTCTAAAACAACACTAAGAGTAAAATTCTGCGTGGGGAAATAAGCATCTTTTTTTTCTTCTGTGGCATTATGAATTAGTGTAGTAGTATATGAATTAGTGCTTGCCATTTATTTGTTTTTTTCCAAATTAGCGTATTTCCCAGAGTGGAGGTTTATCATGCCGTTTGCGCAGATGTATCAGTATGCTCAACCTAACTAGGATCAAATTCAGCCAATCCCAAATGCTCGACTAAGTACCTCAGTTAAGTCTTGAGAGTAGGCAAAACTAAGTTAGAAATGAGACCTTGTGCATTATGGGAAATGACTGAAATTAATTGTAAAGCTTCTGATGCCAGATGGGACACAGCTTCAAGTCTAAAGCGGGATTATCTGGCTCAAAGCGGTGGAAACCTTTCCATGTATCCCGTGCACAATTAGCTCTCCTTATCAACTCGCTTTAACCCATGTAGTCTTCTACTCAGTTACTGTGTTTTTATCTTATAATAACCATAAGTTGAACACATGTTAGATAAAAATACTGCATCTTACAGTAAACACATGGTTAAAGAAATTGTGCTTATGGATAATGTAACAGCTAATGTGACATTTAATACGATTCGTGTTTTGAACACGAGTTAATTGTCAGGAGAAAATAGAAATAGAATATGAAGCAAACAAAACTACTGATACACCTATAATGAAATGACAGTATAATTAATTACAAAAGACATTAAACATATTTTTTCCAAACTATATGCTTTACATGAACATTGACTGGATAGTAATAAATGTAATTAATACTCTTTATTTCTTTCTGCTTCTCTGTGTACGCATGAACTGATACGGCAAAATTACTTAAACATGTTTTGGTATAGTTAAATCATTTTATATGAAATATAATAGTGTTAATTTTTGTTCATTAAAAACAATTGAACATTTTTTCTAAATTATTATCTACCTGTTTCAGAAACCTATTAGACCAATTTTGGAAAGAAGTACAAAAGTTACCAATTAACAATAGTAATTTTAAACTTGCTTGAAGGTTATCTTGGAACAGGCGCTGTAATGCAGATCTGTCAATGCTGACAAAACACTATCCAGCTATAGGAGACTTGTTGATCACACAGTTGTGAATCATTGCATGACTCAACAAGATGGATTAATTGCTATTTCTATCATTTGATAGCTGCTTTGTGAAGCGTTAGAAGGAGTTGTTACTTGAGCTTCAGTAACAAGTTCTGTGAAAGTGGGCAAGACGAGAGTAGAGATGGAACCACTTTCTCTGTGCCAAAGTATGTTCATCTTAAAATCGTCCGACCAGGATTTGGAAGGGAATATGAAAAAATAACCATACGTCTTCACCAAAGTGTTTTTTCAGAGAAAGGAAAAACAACGTTCGGTATACCCTACTTTTGCTTCTGTACAAACAAATGACTTTTGACTTCATATACATAGAGAAATTTATAAGTCATACCTGCTTACTATAATAGTCTGTTATCCAGCACTATTGTGTCAGAAATTAAAAACAGTATAAGAAATGAACAAAAACACTTCGGTTGTTAATTTTGACCGCTATCCATATGATTTTTTGATACCAAGAGAAAATAGAAATAGAAGACGAAGCAAGCAAAACTGCCGAGGCACCTATAATGAAGTGACAATATATTTAATCACAAAATGCATTATAAATCAGAAGACTTAAAATTAATTTTTCAAAATTTTATGTTTTAATTGAACATAAATTGGATATTGTAGAACATGAAAAAGGTAAACGGGATGCAATGATATATTGTTTTAGATAAAGCTATGAGTTTTCATATGATGCAGGATAGTTTTTGAATCAACAATTAATTACTTTCCTCATATTGTTTTCACTAATACTGCTTTTTTCCATAGCAAGTAATCATTATTGAAGAAGTTATTGACGTATGCACCTAAATGGTAGGTCAGGCCTTAGATAACTTGTACTTCTAGTATAGTTGAAAGCCTTCTATGAGATCAACGAGTATTATACAAACTTGAACATTTTCAGGAAAAAAACATATAAAGTGCTTTATTCACCTAACGAATATAAGTAGCTGTAGCATGATACATCCATTTTCATTAACAAATATGTCATGAAAAAATTTGGGAGGTTTTAAAAATTTAGGGAGATGCAAAAGTACGTATTCAACAGTTTTTCAATGCTCTGTAAAGACTAAATAAGTCTCTCAAGACTGTTTCAAACAGACTGAACGGTTTGAGGGCATACAATGCAGATATTTTAAGGAAACAATAATAACTTTATGCACTGGGGTTGGATACAAATATTATGACAAAAAACGCTCTCACGCAAAAATTTTAAGAAAGATCCAGTTCTTCATTCATTACTGCAGCACGTATTCTGTGAATAAAGAGATCAGTAAGGTGGAGCCAGTAGTTTTAAGAAGGCATGCTTTGTCTGCACACATTGTTCCAGCTAGTCGTGCAGGAATAGTTTATGGATACTTGCGCTACACTTTTGACTCATATGAAGTATTGTCTTGTTATTCGATGGTTGGCCATACTGTTACTAACTTTTGGCTGTTTAAGACCGCTTTAGTATTTTAAGAGTTGTGATTCTCCTCATCCTAGACAGAAGCCTTTGAACCGTTTAAGTATTTCAAATTTCAGATAATGAGTAACAGGTTTGTAGATCAGTAGCCACTAACAATGAGCCATAGCTACTTGGGGATGCTGCAGAGCTCCATCTCATCGCTTGTTGTTCTCCATGCAGCATGGACAGCCCGAGAGACATGGAAACCTGAGACTGAATTCAACAGTCTATCTACCTAGGCCATACCTGTCCCCACAGTACTAGTATGCGTGAAAAGAGCTTTCAAAACCAACAGTTTCGTTTTGAAGTTTGATTGAACTTCAAAAATTTGGAATGACCTACGCTCAAGTTTACTATAAGTAAACATACTATCAAACTCATTAAGCACCAACTGAAGTTTTGATTTGTTTACATGTAAATCAATATGTATCATTCGTAATCATTTTTAAACATTTTATTGGTTATAAGATTTCATTATTAAACTGAGGGCTTGAAACTGACCGGACTCGTAGGCTCCGCAGTCATAATCGTATAATATCTATTATAACTCCCGTTGTTGTAACTAAATTCAACATAAGTTTTTAAGTTCTTTAAAGGCCTTCATAAATGTAGATAGAAAAGTATCTTTCACTTCTATAGTTTTAGGTAGCGACTAGCAGACGTGTCCGTCTTTGACGGTATTTTGCAAAAATTCACAGATGATATATGGTATTCCAAAATGTTATTTGAAACTATAGAAAATATCATTATTAGGATAGTCCATAACTGTCATTAGATATGGAGTTTCTTTATTAGGACTGTCCATAACTGTCATTACATCTGAAGTTTCTTTGATGTTTTTCAAATCTGATCAGAGCTCAAATTCAACTTTATTCTAGGCATTCATCTTATGTAGTACATGGGTAAGTAGGGCTCACTTTTTTAAAGCGAGCAAATTATGATAAATGCAAACAATATTAAAAAGAACTCACAATACCTGTAATGTACCTTAGGTGGATATTCCTGGCCAGTCCACTATCATATAGAAGGGCTATACTAATGTAACGGTCAGTATACTAGTAGGTAAGCCGGAGGAATTAATCTATACAAGGACTCATTACCGATTCCTGGCAGCTAGGACATGACAGATGAGAACTGAGAAATCATTGGGTTTCACTCCGCCTGAACTAAAGTACCCTGAGTCCTTTCCCGTTTGGCGTTCTACTTTAGTAAAACATGTATTTATAGTACTCATGTAATTTCCAGATCAGTAAAACGACTCCAAGAGTAATATCAAAGCTAGCGGGATGATTATGAAATGTAAATTTCTTTAATCTAGAAATGTATCCCATTTGAAAAGATAGTTAGAAATCAGTACCTGTATGTTTTATACAGTTATAAACAACTTTACGTGGTACATCTTTAATTAGACATACATATTAAATGCATTGGAGTTAGATTAGAAACCTTAATGAGAAGTAAGTAGAGAGCTCTATTAGAATTAATTAAAGCTAGAGCAGACCAAAGGAGTGAGAGAAGCCAGTTAAGTAATGGAGGCAAAGCAAACAGAGGATTCAATTAGAGAAGCTCCGTGTTCATTTTTAAGTCATATTCTCTTTGACACTTGGTGTAAATAATCTTTTGACCGGTCGATCATTAATATTACAGTATTTATTAGATTTCTGCGTGGGCCAATTCACTAAATAATTAGGCTATTTTAAAGTTTCTTTAGGACTTCTTAGGAAGGAAGATTCATTTAGACGTAGGAGATTCTTTTAACTTATTCATTATAAACTGTAGTAAGAAAATTGAACTAAAGTCTTGAAGATCCGACTTCATTTTATCTGTATTATTATTTCATACTTGGTTTTTTCATAAAGATCCATTTTCATGTTTTTAGAGTCATAATATTATTAAATTAGAGTAATATATTAGGTTTTAAATATCGTTATTTATTTGTTGTATACAAATATAATAATAATTCGACACAAAATCTTAATAAAACATCGAGCAAATATTACTGGTATAGTTTTACATCCATTGGCATAGCGAGAAGAGAAGGAAGCTCAGTTACGTAGCGCAAACTTAATTTCATTGGAAGCGAACGTTATATCGTAGGAGGACTACTATTGATATCTTCATACAGAACTCTCTTCACTTCGTAATTGAAGCATCCATTATTTACATGTATTTTGATAGTTCCGTCAAATTTTGAATGTAGAAGACATTAGGAAAAGGGCTTTGAGTCACTGCAGTATTTAGAACGGACTAACAAACAGCGTTACTTGGTAGAAAAATCTTAGAAATATTGATAAATTGTTTACTCTATTTTAGTCATTAGTTTTAACTTATTTATTATGAATTCTTTAATTATTTAATTATAGTTAAACTTAGTAATTGGTCAGTATTGCAGAATCAAATCAAACCTTCTGTGACGACTTTTTGATTCATTCTTAAGTCCATAAACAAATTTTAGAATTTTTAAAGAGAAAACCCATAAAATATTACTATACAAGATTCATAACAACAATTAACATAAATGTTTTAAACTGTTTAATTATATACTATTGCAGATGTGAGTAATAATAAAAATCTAGTTGCAGTATTGTACTTTGATAAACAAATGTAACGTTGTTTTAAACTATGTGACTACTGGTATAATGTGTCCCTGGGTCTACAGCCTTGCTGTGGGTTGTTGATGCTTACATGCGGGCATGCAAAGATGGTGTAACGTGTTTGATGATTGGATTTGAAATCCTTTCGAATTATTATGTGACCTGTGATGAAAGAATATGCTGGCGCATCCTTATAGACCTGTGTTTGCACAGCTACTCTTATGGGAAATGAAAAGTTTCTAGTGGTTTTATTTGTTCTTTTACTTCTTTCTCACCTTTCAGGTCCTGCATTAACTCGCATGTATGGTGCATATCTTCAAAACTGCTTAGTACTAGTAAGACATTGATAGTTTCTTTATGTAACTCTTACAGGGGTAAAATTTTACTTTTAATTATTAAGTAGGGTTAGGTTAGATTGGAGCGATAGAAACGCAAGAGAATACACATAGGCCGGACATTGACCCTTTGTAATACCCCACAATATACATTCTACATTGGGAGCCCTAAATATTGCCTAAATCAAGTGTATTTCAAGCAGGGATTCTTAACGAGTACTTTAATCGTAGAGGTTGGCAGGTTAAGGCGGTTTACGATGGGCGAAGTCCTCAGATTTATACACCTCCTGCCCAATAAATCTTGGGACAGAGTGGATATTGAACCCGGGATCTACCAGTCCAGAGGCAAGCATGTTTCAACTGGGCTACCCTGGCTCTCTACATGCACCTGTAGTAAAAATAAATACTATCTGTCAATATAAAAGAAATAAATAAATGATAATCTGTAAATTGGTAAGCTATATATTTCTTGATCAATTGCAAATTACTCTAACCACTGTTTCGAAAAATGTGATGGTGGATAAATGTTAGTTTAGTTTTAATTTATTTTCATTATTTGAATAGATATAAACATCTGATGACGACTAATCATTAGATGAAATGTTGTTAACCATTATAGGGTTTTATTGAATAATGAATGACTGATTTGTTTAAAAGTGTGAATTAGTGATAATTATGAAAGATCGATCACATTAATACATGCTTATCTGTACACGCAAACACACACACATACGAGCGGGCGCACGTGCCCACAATATCATACACAATACCATATACATATAAACAGTTGCAAAATGAAATCAGAAATTAATCAATATTCCAAGGTCAATTCGAACTCTCATTGCCCATGTTTCGGTTTTTATTTAAACATTTTCGGTTTTTTCGTATGTACAATTAAAAGTTTATGGAATAAGAAGAACTATATTATTTTTCATATTTTAGAACTAATAACATCGTATTTACTAACCTCTGTGGCACTAGCAATATGCTTGCATTTAATAATGTTAAGCAAGTAAAACTTTCCAGTAGACTAAAAATCAAAACATAGCATTTGAGAGCTCTATCTGGACTTGGAAAACGAACTTAGACCCCATTTTATTTTATGACTACTTTAGAGAGTCAATATATTTTAATTGATTATATATATATATATATATATATATAGCAAAGGAGTTGGTTTTTATGTCATGTGAAAGAAGAAGAAACATTGTTGAAAGCTCCCTCATAAAAGACTTTTCTAAGAGCTTGGTCAACACTAGTCCAGGCCTTTTTAAATTAGATGAATTTCTAATTGAAGGAATTATCAAACAAATCAAGACTGTTTCAACAGTTTTAGGGAAAAATACTGTCAATGATGCCAATCTTACTCCTTCTTTAAATCAAAATTCATAACCTGCTTACAACTTGTATTCACTTGCTCTCTGACGACGTGAAAGCGAAAGGCCTTAGAGCGACTATCTTCTTTAATTTGTGGTGAGTTACCTGAATATATATATATATATATATATATATATAATTTTTTTTTGTATCACTAACAGTGATCAGTTAGTTCACTTTAAGCTTAGTGAAAGTTCAGTGTCACGTGTTCATTCAAACTACCATAGGCAGTTGTTGATGAAATTCACAAACTATTTTTCTTTGTAAATTAATTTGCAATGTAATGCTTAGTTTTTCTGTTTCAAAATTTATACTTCTGCCAATGAAAAAGGTTTTAAATAAAAACCAAAACGTTGGAATTGGGAGTTTAATTTGAACCTGAAGAACTGACCGAGTTCCGATAAACTTTAGTTTTGTTTCTATTCCACAGTGGATACTTTTATCAATATTTATATATATATCTAAGTATTATTATTATTATTACTAAGTAATTGTGCTATATTGCTGATAAAGTGCTATACAAGTCGGTAGGTGGCGGGGTGGGGGGCACTTGGGCACAGCTTATGCAAACTGTGACGCCAGCTCCTCCCCTCTCTATGTCACCTGTACCGTATGCTGACCTACACTAGCTGTCACTTCCTGCCTACTGTTCTCGGTGTAACAACACAAAACCATCCGATTCATATCTTTATAATGTTGAATTAAATACACATTGACCTTTTGCCATATTTTAGCAAATGCATGGGAGACTAACATTGCTTTCTCTGGTTTTCGTCAATTAACATGAATAATTGTTAGCGTTTTAAATAAATTAATTACTTACCTATGTTTGACCAAAATAACATTTTTATGATGGCATTTTTAATAAATTTTTTTCACTTAAAAACAGTAGAGAAAATGTTATGGATGGGTATTCAATTATACTAGAGAAATCATTGTAACAAAATTTGAACATGTAAATCTTTGTAGCTATTTACTCTCAGAATCTATAGTTATTATATGTAAGAAACAGAATATCTAATATGATCGATAACAGTATATATGCTAAACAAATAAATAAAAAAATTAATGAAGAATTAAAATAATAACAATGCTTAGAACAAATTAAAAAAAAAGAACGAAGGATCATTTACAAATAGAACTAAACGTTTGTTAAATGGAGGAACATAATAAGAGACAAACGAGGGCTAACTTTTCATCTCTGAACGGAAATCTGGGACGGCCAGACCATTAACTGTGTTTCCAGTTTGTAATTGTTGTCACCATTTTAAAAAAAGTTTCCTCCTCTTGAAACTTTGATGGTGACCACTTAGTTTAATAGGTTTAATTTCTTTGGATTCTTTTATTCTTGATTCAAAATTCAAAATGAAAACATTTCTGAAAGGATGTGCTTTTGTAAAAGGATATTATTTTTGAGTGTTACTTCGAGCTATGCCACTTTTCTGTGAAAAATAAAAAAAACTAGTGAAATATTTGGCGTGGTCTACACTCAAACTGAAGTTGACGTTTATTATATTCTCGTACAATCAATTTAGTTTACTGATTGACTATAATGCTGTTGCAGAATATTACGAATTGTTTTGTTGAAACTTTTGACTAAAGTACTAATTAACAAACTATTTTACAGTTATTTCCCTCTCCCTTCAAATTTATAAGATTTATTGAAAACTGAGGTTCAGGTGTATATATAAAAAATCTAAAGCAGTTTTTCCAAAATTTAAATTACTTTAAAATTTAAAGAACCTTTATAATTTTCAGTTCTACTTCAGGGATTTGATATCGAATGTTCTATTTCTAAACCAAAAATATGAATTTTAAAGAGTTCAGTTCCTGATTAAGGGAACATGTTTTTCTTTAGTCTCAGCGTTTCTCGAATAGTCATTGACCCTACATCTTGAGAATCACTGATGTCATAAGAGTTAAACTTAATATGTAATTAAGTTAATTGTAGCTGCGATTATTAATCAACCATATCGACGCCTCACGAACAGTCAATGAACCTGCACCTTCGGAAATACTTATCCCATATATAAGTATATATATAGATAAAAGTATCACCATGGAATAGAAACAAAAGAAAAGTTTATCTGGACTAGGCCAGTTCTGACCGAGTCCCGATAAACTTTGGTTATATATATATATATATATATATATATCTTGTGTCACTGCTGGGTTATAAGGTCGTATATTTGTGTAATTAGTGAGCATTAATTGCTCCCTAATTACACACACACACACACATATATATATATATATATAAAATTGAAGTTTATCAGGACTCGGTCAGTTCTTTAGATTCTCATAGAAGCCCATAATTATTATTCCAAACATAGAAATATTGATAAAAGTATTAACCATGAAATAGAAACAGAATTAAAGTTTATCAGGACTGGGTCATTATGGCCTAGAATAATTACATGAAATCTTAATGTACATTACATTAAACATCACAAAATAAGTATGTGGCCTTTCCTTTTTTATTTTGTAATATATGAAGGTACTATTTAGCATTGACTTGGAGTATATAGGGGTTACTTCTTTCTTTGTTCTATTTTGTTATAGGAACATGTTTATTAATTAACAACAAACACTACTATAACAAAATTTACATCCATTTTTAAGGGTGGCGTGTATAGTATATTAAGTTTTAATGTTAGTATTGTAGTCTATACTGAAATCGTGCACTTGTTTTGAAAATATTGTAGCCTTGTCTTCTTTTTGTATCCTTGAGGATGATGTATAAATACATCGAAAAGTTGGTATAACCAGGAGTATTTCAATTTAAAGATCTAGCTCTCAAGAAAACTTAAAAATACTGTGTTGACTGAAGAGGTCACGAAGAATTCCAGAGTTTATGTATAAATATCCATATATCATTCACGTAAACTTACACTGACTTCACTTCAATGACTGTTTCCGTGTACGAATTCATAAGGAGTTTTCTAATTTCAACACAATGGTCACTCTGAGGGCTTCTTTAGAGGCACCTACCAGTCTTCTTGGTGCTAGAAGGACTCCTGGTCCAAAAGTCAAACATATGTCATTTTGTCATTATTTTAGCATTCAGTTTAAAATTATTATTTATTTCTATTATTTACCTTTTAAATTCAGTTTGTTGTGTTTTTTATTTATATCTTTACTTTTATTACTAGTTCACTTAATTTTTACTTATTTTTTTTTTATATGTTCTATTTATATTCTTTAACTTTAATACTTTATCACTCCATCCACCCTAAGTATGTTGGCAGCACTGCTACTACGAAGAAGGGATTTTTCTGTGTGTTTTCGCTCCTCATGTGAATTATATGTCTCCTCCAATAAAAATTAACCTCTAAAACACGGCAACAAAATTAGAAATGAGACTAAGATGTTTCAACCAAACCCCTGTCCTTCGTCAGTTTGAGTATAACTCTGACATACTCTTTATGTAGTTCAAATTGTGAGAAACACAAATAAAAGGAATAAATGCACTTTATTCCAACTTCAGGAAGGCATTAAGATGTTTGAAGTCGAAAATTAGAAACTGTATTTTCTCTTTTTTTTGTATTTGAAAACTAGGTTTGAACTGTTACTAACCGTTTTAGATAGTTTTCATAACATTCAAGTACATATATATAAATGAATAAGTTTAGTAAATTTGTAAGATAAAAATATCATATATATTTTTAAAGTGATTTTTAAAAAAATGTATAATATTAGAGGAGATATAATTCATCTAGTACAATATGATAATAAGCCTTCTTTTAATAGAATTTTCTGAAGTGTTCAGTTCTAAGTGCTGTAGGAGTTTTTCCTGGAAACCACCTGTTTTGATGTTCCTGTTATCCTCTTATAGGTTTAAAAAGGAGGGTTTTCGTGAAATGGATGTTTTCTTGTTTGATACTTAAGAGAGAAATAATTGAGTAACTACCTTTGAGTAGGGATTTTGTTTTCTATGCTGCCTCTTCCTTTTTTTTATTGAATTTTTTATCACCAGTATTCCTATAATATCTTTTCTTTTCACTACCGAGTACTCCTTTATGTTGGTATAACATTTACTTTTTATTCTTTTTTATTATTGATGATATAATAAAGCATTTAATACACTCAAATGATTCTAAAAAAATAATATTGTGAGTATCTCAAAGCTTTGTAGTGGTTGAACCAGATACGTGTTACATGTCTTCTTGCTCCCCAATATAGCCCTCTCACATACTGCATAACGAAGAGAGAGAGAGAGAGAGTGAGCGAGAGAGAGAGAGGGAGAGAGAGAGGAAGTGAGAGAGAGAGAGAGAAAGAGAGAGAGAGAGAGAGAAAGAGAGAGAGAGGGGGGGAGAGAGAGAGTGAGCGAGAGAGAAAGAGAGAGGGTGAGAGAGAGTGAGAGAGAGAGGGAGTGAGAGAGAGAGGGAGAGAGAGAGAGAGGGAGAGAGAGAGAGTGAGCGAGAGAGAAAGAGAGAGAGAGAGTGAGAACTGGAAGAAATAAGTGGGAAGGAATGTCAGTTAGAGTGAGATGATTTATAGAGGGAAGTCTGTATGACGGAAGGAGGCATTTTATTATGAAGTTTATTGAAAAGGTATTTAACTATTCCATTAATATAAGTTTTAACACCTTGCTATTCATAGTTTTTAGGTTTAGTGTTACTTTAACTGCTTTCTTCATGTTAATAAGTCCTTGGTTTCCTTCAAGTGAAAACTAGTTCTTTTGACACTTTCGGCAGACGATATTATAAATTAATAGTGACTCTGTATGACAGTAATAGTTATAAAGATTGTTTTAGTGGTTAGCACACTTTCCAAAAGTTGAAACCTTGTTCCTGGTAAAGAAATCTTTTGCACTGTTTCTATCGAAGTCAAAAAAAAAAAAATTATTTTTGAGTAACGAACTATGATTATTACATTAAATAAACTTCAGTTGAACTAAATTTTAAATACTGGTTGTAAAATGATGTTAATGCTGTAGAACTTGATTAAACTGAGCAAAGACTTTTAAGCCAGAGTAGCCCAGTGACAAGCGTGCTCTTCTCTCGAATGGTGGATCCTGGCTTCGTTCTTCCTCTTACCTAGATTGCTAAACGAGTGAGGAAGAAAAATCGGAGCATTTCGTGTCTTGTACATTGTCAGATACTGAGTAAAGCTCCCTGCTCTAATTACAGTTAGGCAAAATTTAAGACTTCAACCTGGTAATGTGGCCAACTCTTGCCTAACGTCGGTGCCAAATAATAAAGAAACCACACATTCTGCCCCAGAAACAGCCTATAAATGTGCCCATTGAAAAAAAAAAGACAACCACAAATATCATGAGAAAAATCATAAAATTTTAATTAAAGATGCACATCCATAATTGTTTTTATATAAAACCACTTACAAGCATAAAACCGCTTTCTATGGTTGAAAGATCTTAGTTTTTTTCTCGTTTCTTATTTTCATTTGGATGTTAATTGTTTTTATATATAGTAGGAATCACACAAAGAAAATATATTACGCAATAATTATTTATTTTGAAAATTTACTTATTACATGAGAATTATATAATCTTGACATTGAAAATAGACTCCTTTTCAGAAAAACACTTGATATAAGAAAAAAAATGGTTAAACTGAAAATGTGTTAATTTGAGAAACTAAAAGAAAGACACAAATAACTAGAATGGAATTAATACTTGACGTCAGGTTACGGTTTTTCTCCTTAAATTATTACAAGTGGGTGGGTGTATTGTTGTTGATGAAATCTTGTTTCTTCTGATCTTTCTTGTTTACCTTGGGAATGAATGCCAGCAACTCTAATTCCAGTAACTGAATATAATCGAAAAAAAAAATACATTTTGGTATCCCATCAGTATCCTTTTGCAATCTTTAATTATTGTTTAGTGAAGCGTTCACAATTTTCTCTTCTATCTCAATTTGTTTTTTCAATTAAAGAAAACTATTTATTTTTCTATAGTACATTTTAATAGATTGTGTAATGTGTGATTGTTTCAAACAAATTTGTTATTAAGAATTTTATTGAAAAGGTATTTAACTATTCTATTATAAGTTTTAACACGTTGCTATTCATAGTTTTTAAGTTTAGTGTTACTTTAACTGCTTTCTGCATTGTAATAAGTCCTTGATTTCCTTCAAGTGAATTAGTTTTCACCTGCAGAATTAGTTGAAACAAAAAACTAATAAAAACAAATTGAAAAGAGATTTAAAACAAAATATCAAAGGATTTCTTTTGCTCTAATGCTGTATATAACTTGAGTGTTATAATTTCTACTGGCTAGGTTGAAATGGTGGTTCTAATAACGAAACTATAAAATTATAGTTCTAAAGAAAACATGCTATTAATAAGTAAACACAATCATCGATTTGCTCTGTTACGATATTTAAGTAGAATGAAAGTTACTGAAACAAAAAATACTTGGGAAGTTTATTCTACAACTTTGTGGTTGAAAAAATCAATTCAATTATCATTGTTTTGTACTATTTTGAAGAAATGGCGCCAATTTATGTCACAAACTGAACTGGCATTCTCTTTGTTTTTTAAATAAAACAAGTTTTTGTTATATTCATAACATATTATTTAGAAATTAGAGGACTGCTAATAGTACTAAGGAGTATTACTTTGGCTCAGGCTGTGTAGAAAACCTTTTAGTTTGTTAAGTGAAAATTAACAAATTAATCGAGAATTAAGCGAAAAGGAAGTTCTGAAGATCTTCTATAGTTAGATAAATTTATCAGCGATTAATTGAATTTATGTTGCTGCACCGAAACTATAGAACATCTGGAGGGAAAAGTAGTTAACAAACATTTGTAGCTGTTCAGTTTCAATGAATTTTGGAATTAAGGAGAGGTAAAAAAATATGAAATAACTAAATTTCTCAAAATTGTATATACAGATTATTTTGAAGAAAGAAAAAAACTATAAGTGACTACAGATTACTGTTACAGATTAGTTTGATTCGTAAACCACATCAGCTGTGTTCAACACATTGTTATCCTTTGGATCACCAAAGTTAAGCTGTTGGGCCTTTCGATAGGCGACACTACCTACCCTAGTCATGTATAATCTGCCCTTAAATAGGGGTTGAATCATGGTCTTCACTTTTACATCTTGAAAGACGTAAAGCCTCTATACGTGCATGTTAGTAACAAAAAATGTCTGATGAGTCTAGACATTTCATTAGGAACTTACAACCTCTGCCCCTCAGGTACTTTACTTTAAATTCCCTCACTGCAGAAACGACATTGCTTCCATGTATGACTCTTCCTCGAGAATTCATGATGAGTAATTTGCCTGGTGCTACTTCGATTTTTAATGTAGATCTACTTATGTTAGAAAAGAAACTTTAGAAATATATCCTTAAAACAGTTTACATTATTCATGAAAGAAGACTATGCATTCTACCTTGCATATTTAAAAAAAAAAAACAACAAACGAAAGGAAAAACATTTACAGATGAATAGCGTCTTTAAGAAAGAGGCCATAGCGGTGTTGCTTTTGATAACACAAGATCGGCACGTATTTCTGTATTCATATCAGTCTTATCTCAATCTTGGAAGCTTCTTCGATAACATTTTCAGACAAGTGTTTGCTTAATCAAATTTTACGTAATTTTTTTTAAAATATTATATCCCGCAGAAAACAAACTGTTATTATTTGATATATTTACATTTATTAATAGCGCATTCAATATTATTCCATTATACATTTCATTTACTCGTTCCATGTAAATTCTGTTGCTTATTAATTCTGCCTCCATTATTTCTTAGCATAAAGTTTCCCTTTGCTTGGCTATTATTTGTTATTACAATCAAATTTCTTTTACGATGATTTCTGTACTGTATAGACTCTCAATATGATTTTAAATTTATTACAAATACGATTCAATCTTTTTTTTATTGTCACCTGAAAAAACAAAGTTCTTTCATGATAAACTGTTTTTTACTTGCATATAGGGGTGGTGGGTTTTTTTTAAGCTTTCCTCTCTATAATTAATTTGCTGCTAGAAGCTCGAGAGTCAACACCCGAGCTGCAGCGTAGAGCCGTGTGCTCCTACTGTTAATTGACCATTGGGTTGAATGGAAGCCAATGAATATCAGCTAGCACTGCTTTGAAGAACCGACTTCGGTCTAAAAATATATACCATCCAGTCAAACCTTCCATTTCTCTGCTCATTTACAAGTCAAAGCAAACTCGTTCACTTCTTTTTTGTTGTTTGTTTATGTATCGCTTTTTTTAAAATGACTTAATGTCAATATTTAAATTTTTTTTAAAAAAAAGGTGAAAATAAATATTTACTGGCTTAGTAATTGTTAAAAAATTCTATTTTGTTTATGCAGCACATAAGAAGAAAACTTTTCGATTCCTTTGTACGTTGTACATCGGGCGTATACGTTTTGTCAGCCGTTCAAACGACTCTTCGTCCCTGCTTCATTAGACAATACTGATAACTATCATTCTGCCTTTTTTAGAACAATGGTTTGTTTCTATTTTCTCTTTCTCCCTCGTCTTTGAATTACTTTGTATTGTTGAGTATATTTGTTGAATTGTTCGCTACCGTATATTACATTGTTATGTCATGATATTTTACTATCACCGTATCTTTTCATCGTGCTTAATATTTCAGATTGATTTCATTATATATTTTATTTAAAACATTATCGTAAATGATGTTACATAAAGAATCGAATTCCAAAGAACTTCAATACAAATAAAAGGTTACACGTAATAAGAAAGTAATCAAGTACTTATACTTGACATACTTGCTGCTATTATGCATCATATTAATGATACATAATCGCAGAAGCATGGGGAAACAAAACGGGGAAGAACCATGTGTCAGCATTGTTTATTCATTCTACTATATTGAAGTTTAGTGATCATAAACAACTATTCATTGCGGATTTAACGTATTTTAAATTTTACATAATTTAAGGTCATTACTATTTTTTAGTTACTTCTATATAAAAAAAACCGTGAATGAGAGTGATTCAAAGAAATGTGAATGCACTACACGTTACGCAGATCTATCTATCAAATTTATATTGTACCTAAAAAAAGCTCTTCCCTGATAGTTATCATTCCAATTAATGATCCCAAGTCAATATTAAGCAAGAAGTTATTTAGTCCTTTAACGAATCCGTTTTAATTTCTCAAAAGAAAAAGAAATGTATCCAGTGTAAAGAGTTGGTGAACCTGTTTCTTTTTTTCTGTTGTTTTTGTTACCAGGCACCTTCTAGAGTTTCAGAGATGGTTTCTTTTAGCGAAATATATTCTGAATCTACATGGACCAATTTACGGAGAAATGTAAGTTTCATTTAAATATTGAGTGCGTCGCCGAATAGCTCCACACTCAAGGGTAGGCGTTGGCTAGATCAAGAATTCAGATATTCAACGTATTTCTTTATATTTGTATCTACGACGTAATGATTTTTTAACTATTTCCAATTGTAAACGAGATTTGGGTCAATTTTATATGCTATATTATATGTGTTTAGAACCCATCTTTTTCTCATAGACTTCTTACTCTAGACCGTTCAAAGAGTAATTTGTGTGTAATTTATAAAGAAGTTATCATAATTTTTTACTAACAGGAAAATTTAGTCTTAAATAAAAAAAAGTAAAAATTTTGACCTAATCTGAATGCAAAAGATAGTGAAGACAGTATTATATTGCTTATGATCGAGATCATGATATTGAAAGTAAACAAAAAAAAAGTCTGTTAGAGACGCTACATGAGTTTATTTACTTCATCATGGAAGTAGCCAGTAGCTTGCTACTTGCTGATAGCTGCGCCGCATTTAAAGTGAATTGGAATTTGTGATAACTTATGAAATAAAATTTCATTCTTTAAGGACTAAATAAATTCTTGCTTATAAAATTGACTATCTTATTATTATTAGCAATAACAACTATCAATAGTAATAACCACCTGACCACCTGAAAGGCTAATTTGACTAAAATGATTAAAATAATAAGTATTTTGATAAATTTATGGACCATATTTAAACTTACGTTTTAAGAACTTTGTTTTCAATAAAAGTTTAAAATTTAATATTGAATTAAATTCATATCGGATAAAATTTAATATTTGTTATCTATATTTTTCTAACACTTGTTTAGTATCTGATTTTCCTTAATATTTTCTTATTCTTATTCGAAAATTGTTATCAGAACTTTCACTCTTGAGGACAATTTTTACGTGGATTATTTGTAACACTGTACGTATTAATTGTCCAAAAAAAAAACAACAGGTCATGTCAAATCAAAATTTATGGATGCATTTATTTGAAATGACAAAAAAAAAACAAATTTCGTTTATTTATGTCCCCTCACAATTAAGTGAAATAGTGATAGTTGCTGACCTCTCTCTAGGCTAACAGGAAAATAAACGTAAAATTTAGTGATTCTCACTACAACTCTACTCGCAGTCACTTACTCTTTCTCACACATTCTCTTTCTCCACTCCTTCTCTCACTCTCTCTCTGTCACACACACGTCTTTTCAACAAAGCTGCTACCCAAAACTAGTATGCCCCAATAAACATATCAATCAAATACACTTTCTATAAATAAACATATCTTTGCTTATTTGAAGAAGCAAAATAGAGCCGAAAATAGTGAAACCCAGCTTACAAGAATACTACTTATCAAATTTGTTTACATTAATTTAGAGATTCTTTTTATCATAATCACTCAAAAAAATTTATTGAATTTAACATTTCTTAGAAATTTATAAAGTGCTTTTAATTAGCTGATAGGTAATACGTTTATTTATAGATAACTTAAATCTGGAACTCTCCAGATTTTTTTAGTGTTTAGTATCCAATTATTTTATTCAATATAAACAATACTGCTGGTATCAAAACTAGTTATATTGGCAACAATGAAAACAAGACGTAAGAGATAATGGTCTACATATGCTTGGAAAGATGGAAGTGGTTAATGCGGGCTAGCTCTTGTAAATAAGAGAAGCTGAGGACAATAGGGTTTACTCAGGATAGATCTCTCGGCTGTATTCTATTCAGACGTTCAATGTTTCCAGAGAGAAAAATATAAGAAAATATCTACTTCTTAGACATTAGATCTGGAAGAAATAAATATTTAATTTCTTTCCTACAGGAAATAAATAAGGAAAACCTTACTGGTTGATCTGCAGGGATCTGCAGGTTTGAATATTTATTTGACTTGCCATATGAAAGATAGTAAATCATATTTTGAGGGATTTTCGAATAAAAGATTTGATTGTTTAAAATATTGTAGCACTATATTGCTGCTTGATATTTATATGAGAGTGAGGATCAGATGAGAGTGGCATCAGAAATCTCATTAGTTTTGAGGGTCACACATTTACCAGATAAATAACCACGTGTTTTACTTATCAACATTGACTTGTTTGTCTGGCTTGTAATTTTACAAGTTGAAATCGATATCGAATGATTCTTATTTTATTTTCTCTTTTGTTATAAAAAAAAGCAGTAGATAAAAACTTTTGAAATGCTTAAATAAGTTAGCCAGTATGTCGGACTTAATGTTACAACAAATTGGCTATATTTGTCTTCGAATCTGACAAAAAATCCGCATTACAATTCCAATGTATGCAGATTTTTCTTCTCTCCAAAAGTCACCTTTGATTACTATCAGTTTCTGAAAAAACAATACTGAAATTCTTTTTGTTTTCAACCTTTTGCCCTAATTTAAAGAATAATATATGATTTTTTTCTTAAGTTTTTCCGTTAAAAAACATTTTCGTAATGACTGAAAAAAAGTTAATTTATAATATTTTATATATTTAATATAAATGTGAGAAGAAATAAAAAAATCTTTCTTCAAAAAATAACAGAAATGATTAAGTCGATTCAAGAAGGACGAACTTGTATTCTTAAGAATTACGGGCAAAATGATGGTACTGATTTATATTAAGGCCAAAATCTATTCTAGGTATGCCATCATAGGAAGGGTTGCTGCACATGAAAACCGTTACAAACAGTACGAGTGCAGCGTCGACTAAATCAAGCTGATGTGACCTCAGCAAAAAAAAATAACTTTTACTTTATTTCCGCTAAGGTGACTGAATGTCATTGTATCTGATTTTTTTTCTATCCTTTTGCAGAAGAGATAATTGATTGTAGGTTTTTGCAAATTAAATTAACGTGTTTAGAAAGATGTTTGAAATAAGTACTTCAAAAGTATATTTCATTTAGAAAAAACATTAAGTAGAAATACTTAAATGTTTATTCCTAAAAGGTGTAAAGTTTCATATAAATTGCATTAAATTATGTTAAGCATAAATTAATAATAGAAAGATAAATTAATAATAAATTAATAAATTAAGATAATAATAATATGTCTACATAAAAAAAATAGAAATGCTTAATTTCTAATTAAGAAATTAAGCATTTCTGAACATTAACGCTGAACATTTCTGAACATTAATGTTTATTATGTTGTATATTATGAATTTGCTTAATTAGAAAAAACAATAATTATTAGTAAAATATTATTAATGAACTATAGTTATTTACAAATAAGTATGTAAAATAAGATCACATTGTAATAAAATATTTGGATCTTCTTTTAATTGACTCGCACTTCATATCGTATCCCATGTTTCCGTAACAGCATATATATTTAAATGGAAATGCTTCCATGAATTTTTAAGCTGGTGAAGTTTATTTGCAAAAATGTGCCATTTGATTTGGAAAAGGGTGTACTTGAGTAAGAAAAGAATGAATTTGAATTTGAATTGCAAAACCCAACATGAGATGATCATCGATTGACGACATATGACCAACATGTTACGACTTTAATGGCCCTAAAGGAGGTAAAAAACAAGCATATGTACTACTTTATATGTTAGTTAATCTATTATGTTTTATTTATTAATATACTTTAAAGTCATTTGAAAATTGATGAGTTAGATTGATTTATCTGTATACACGCCTGTCATGGTGGTATACTGACTACTTCGAATTCTTCAATAAAATCACTAAGAATGAGATGAGTTAAGTAAAAATAAGACAAGTTTAGAAGAAGAGGGAAGGTTAGACAAATACACATGTCGGCAAGGTTGAGACTTCTCTGGTATTTCTGTATTCCGTTCAAGCAGGAAGTAGGTAGGCTTGGATTAACTATTAAGCAAGCAAACTAAACACGTGCTTAGTTTATCAAGATAAGAGTCTAAAGACGTGAATTTGTCCTTGGCTGGATTTGGCATAGGCTAGATAACACTAAACTGAGTTCAGAGTCAATTCAAAGAGAACTGACCTAGTAATGCATAAAAATACCCCTTTCATTCAAATGTTAATTATAGTTTATGTTTTTAACTTTCTTATAGTGGTGTACTTTAGTATTTTAAGTGCTCAGCGTCTCCAAGATATTAAATCTGGTCGTGGAAGCGTGCCAACAGCAAGAGACAAGTGAACATAGATAGACTGAGCTTCTTCATAACTACAATTTGTTGAAACATATTTCACTTAATGGTAGAAAAAACACACAAGCTACTCTTCGTTCAGTAATAGTTTTATCAAAAAATTAAAGTTTAACCAATATTTTTAAAATATTATTAATTGCTTTTTAAAACATGTTTTTATAGTTTCGACAAAAGAATTAAAGTATAAGTAATATGAATTTTAAACAATTTTAATATCAATTAAAAAATATGCAGTTAAATGGAATGCTCATCAAGTTCAAGTATAAGATTAATAACCTTAATTAAGTAAAAATATATTAATTTTTGTAAACTGTAAAATTTAACGCAGGTCCAAGCTTTTCGCAGGTCTTCTATCCCAGAGCGTGACTTTTCTGATCACGGTAGTTATGTTTCATTCAAGGTTAGGACTGTTTTTGACTTTTTCAGGCTACATAGAAATGGAATGATTTAATGAAGAAAATCACTTTGAATTAATTAAAAGAAGCATAGTTATATCGGCGAGATAAAGAGATTAAGTAGCCGGTTATCTTGTGATAAATAAGCAGAATCTCATTAGCTTCCTGATATGACTATGTTTGCATGAAATAATTTAAACTTATACACATTGTTTTAGAACTGCAATATAGATGTAAACAAAAGAAGAACAAGCGTCGACACACTTTATTTCTTTATGTACTTTTTTTTATACAAATAACTTCTTTTATATTATACATCATGAGGAAACAGTACACAGTAAGTGCTTGCTCTTCCACAGAATCATTCCACCTTCTACGCAATTCCATTTAATCTCCCCAGTTTTCCCATATCTATTATTAAAATCTGTTCTTTTGTATCTCTTTCTATGCCTGATTGTTTTTTATCAGGATGTCTATTATGTTCCAATCTGAGCTTTCCCTTCCTCCAAAGGGAAGGATAGATGGAAGAGTGCTTAATGTTGGATAGTATTTTGAAATAATTGATAAATACCAAAAAGAAGGAATTTTATTTCCATTTTATGATATTTATTGTTTATTTTCATGTATTTATATTTTTTTATTAATATTATGTATGTATTGTCCACTAAATTACATATAATGATATTCTACTTATGACTTTTTAATGAGAAATGAAGCTATGAAATACTTTGTTATCCTACATCCAACTCTTAAAATCGACTTCTGTGCCATCGAAAAGCCAAAAGTTATTCTTATTATGTAATTCATTACCCATTAAGCATGAGCGAGTATATTGACTATTGACAACAGCACATGGTGCCACCTATCCAAGTAATAACAACGCCACAAATTGTTGAACTTTAGTGACTTAGAGAGAACTAGTAGATTTAACAAAACAGTTTGCATTCACTGAGCTAAGAAAGCTCAACCTTAAACGTTTGCATACAAATTAATTATTCTGGATCTCTGTAATATTCCTTTTTTTTGTTTACTTAGTTTTAACTGTGAATAATTTTTGTTTCAGGTGAGTAATCAGTTGTATCGAATGAAATCTACACAGTTCGTAAGGTAAACTTTTGATATTTTCATTTATAAGAGGGGAGCAATAAAAGGTTTTCAGTTTGAAATACACTTTTATGATAAAGCGGTCACTCATGGACGGGTACCTTGGGGAAAAATCAATCGCTGATAGCAGTCATTAAGGCACTGACATAACAGCCTAGCTGAAAGGCTCTTGTATTGATTCAGTAAGACTACGCTATCAGATTCTTCATACTGAAATATATATTAAACCAATTACAAAAACAATCTAGAAAAAGGTTAATCGCTCTATTAATTGTATATTAAATATCACTTTTAATGGCAAGAATGGTACTTAGTACAAAATTAAAGCCGTTAAGGAATTCAAGCCTAAAGGGGAATTATCTACAGCTTAAGGGAAAGATATTTTCTAAATAAACCAATCTGTAATACCTTTGGAAAGCAAAATATTTGATATCTTCTCAATAAGGCTTTTCAAAGTGATAGATCATATACAGTTCGTAGAGAGTGAAGACGCCGGTTTTTTCCCCTCTATTTTCTTCTGTTAGGATCTTTTTCGTAAATAGTATGAAAGAATTTATTAAAAAAAAATGAAATGTTGAACAAAATAAATAATTATTAAATATATTAATTATTGTTATTTAATGCATTCTACTTCTGTCTGTCAAAAAAAAGTTGAAATAAAATCATAAATATTGCCATATTCGTGGTAATATGGCAATACTCTAATATGGATTCGAGTATTGTATCGTCAAGTCACATTTGGAAAAATGGAAATATGAATTTTATTTTAATATTACACCTTGAGGCAATATATCAATTAACGAACAACAAACTCACCAGACTTTACAGTTAAGGAATTCACTCAATGATAGTTGAAGTGTAATGATGTTTTCAGTCTTTTAAGGTAGTTCGTGGTCTATTATCTCATTGTTTATAGCTTTGTACTTGTTAGATTTTCACTTCACGTGTGACTCTGACGAGGACCAATTAATTAAGTGAAAGAATCTTAGTTACATTTTTGAATTTTATACTGCAAATTAGACGTTGACATATATGTATAAGCTACTGTAAGATAAGATTAAAACAATCTAAATAAATTCATAAAAACAAAGCGCTGAGAAGAAACAAGATAAACTAATCCCAGTTTTGGCTTGTCTTCCACGCGTTTCTCTTTAACGATGGACGCCATAATTTCGTCCTCAGCTTTTCTAGCATATTCTGTGTATTTACTTGTGATAAATGTATATTCACTTCTGCGAGGTAGGTTAGGTTAGGTTAGGTTGCAGTGGCAGTCCCACAAGGGAACACACGTAGGCCAAGCATTGGCCCTTTGTGATACCACACAATGAAGATTGATTCTACAGTGGGAGTCCTAAATTTTGCCTAACTCAAGTGTATTTAGAGTAGGGATCTTTAACGAGTACCTGACATCGTACAGGCTCGGGACCGACGGTTTAACGCCCTTCTCCGAGGGACGACGTGCTCAGATTTATTCACCTCCCACGTGAATAAATCGAGGGCCAGGTGAGGATTGAACCCCGGTCCTATCAGTTCAGAGGTGAGCACGTAACCACTGAGCTAGGCTGACCCCCTTTTGCGAGGTAACATATACAGTGAAATTTAGGTAATCAGAAATACATGTATGTCTATTTCATGATAGTTTGAAATCCGGAGATAAGAGGTCTGCTCGAGAATTAAAGGACGAGTGCTAAAGACAACCTTGGTTATGCTAGGTTATCTTTATTCACAAATTCTAAAATAATGCTGGTATATAGAGCATGAGTTTTTCCTTAAGAGTTATTCTGTTTGTGACGCGGATAAAAAAAAAACAATGTTTATTAGATTGTAGCCTCACTTTAGATGATCATACTGTGATTGACTGTAAATTTATATACATAGGTACAGATCATTTTGAATATACAACACATATGTGCCTAATGCATATTTTAATATCCTATATAACAATGCATTGTAAAATTCAATCCAACAATTCAGCTCAAATAGTCGTCAGTCAGTAAATCAATGACAACTTCAGGTTTTCCTAAATTGCTTTCTCAACGTATTCTCCTCTGCATTGTTTTAGAATCAGACCCTGGAAAATTAGTCTCTACTCCCGAGTCGTCCTTGTTATAAAGCCAACAAAGATTTCTATATTACTTGTGGAAATTTAACCTCAGGTTTTCTTTATTTCATAAAATGATTTCATATATATTGTTCTTAAATTATTTTTTAACCTATTCTCGTTTTTAAAAAAGAAAAAATTAACTTTATTAAATTGAAATATACTATAATTCATTCATTATCATAGTTCAACCATTTGTATGCATAGGATTGGCCCGTAATTCACCTAACACTAAAATGAAAGTTCTGTAAACATTAAACATTTTGTATTATTTATTCATTCCGAGTATGTATGTTTATTGATTGAATGTTGCAGTTAAAGGTGGTATTTTGGAGGAATTATGAAATATTAATGTTTTATAAGAAAACCAAATATTTTGGTTCAATGTAAGCTTCATAATATCTGAGTTTGAATAAATTAAATCTAATAAAGTACTGTGTTGACCGTTAAAGGGTCAAAATGTTGAAAGGAAGTCCTAGGAATTATATGCAGTTATATTGAGAAATGTTGGAGTAAACACAACTCGTTCTGTAATAAAAGAAATCACCAATACAGGTTGAGAATAGATGGAAAAGATCTTAGACGCTTTCCAGTGTTTCCTCATTTTTAAAACAACTGAAAACGAAAATTTTTTGGTTTTCGTACTACTTTTGATACTGATCTTTTTCATTTATACGAGTCCTAGGCTAGGACTCTACAAATTAGATGAGGTTTTGATTAACGGGATAATTAAACAGATGAAGACTTCATCATTAAACACATTCAGGGTTACCATCAATTCTGGAAATTTCAATCAGCCAAGTTAAACAAGTATTTATTGTTTTTTTTAATTCACTTGCTCTCTGACGATGTGTTAACGAAAGGCCTTAGAGCATTGTTTCAAAAAATTGTTTTTCATTGTGGTAAATTAATCCATCTATTATATCAAGTGTTATTTTGATTATTATTCATATATATATATATATATATATATATATATATATATATAATTAAAAGAAACGGTCTAGTGGACTTTTTAAAAAAAAAATAAATTCAAAACGAAGGAAACACACAGAAAGACACAGACATAACTCACATCGATATTTCGACCATCGTCGTCAATGATGGTCGAAATATCGACGATGGTCGAAATATCGATGTGAGTTATGTCTGTGTCTATCTGTGTGTTTCCTTCGTTTTGAATTTATTGTATATATATATATATATATATAATGAACTAAACTTAAATAGATAAATCTCAGAAAAGAAAACACAAAAACGTACTGCTGCATTTTGACATCTGTTTTCATATCGTGCATGAAGAATATCTACATATGGTAACGTTTTATTTAGTTAATAATTGAAAGTTAGAATAGGAGTTTTGGCTCAGCTTTCTGGTTATTAAAAAATTCTTCAGTTGCGGGCGATCATGGTCCATTTACTAAATAACCTATCATAAATGAAATTTGGTTTCTTGACCAAACATAAGGTGTTCATAAGATAAAATTTAGTACCAAAGGAAAATCTTGAACAGAATCCTTAAGATTGAGAGTTGTTTCTGAAAATAGGACCTTTTTTAAATCATTATGAATAAGAAGAGTTATGAAGGAAGTATGTAGGGATGCTTGAAATCCCAATATCATATGATTGTCACAGGACGCAGGTGTCTGGCAGAAAGGAGCAACTTTAAAGTGGGACGATTGGCGGAATATTGAGGTAATGTCTCACATTCTCCCTAGTATCCATAAAAATTTTCAAATGACCAAATCTACCTCCTGGGAGGCCAGTTTCCAACTACACTTCTCTAACTAAGAGGATCTCAGCGTTTGTAGATTTTATTCTGTTTCCTCTAGTGAGAGTCAACCTTCATTTTTTGTAGATTCCTTTCAGTTCCTTCAAGAGATTAAAAATATATCATTTCCTGCTTGTTACTATGAATGTAACCTTAAGTACACAGTTAAAGACTGATATGACCTCTTAACAGCTTTGCACAACTTCCTCTCTTCCTGACCTCTCCCTCTCTCAGCATATACCAACTTCATTATAGACTGAAATGCACTATGGATCAACAAAAATCCTAGGCCATGATTCATTTTTCATTAACATGAACGATTAAATTGTCTTTGTTTTTTTTTCAAAGACCCCAATTTGAATTAGTAGTATTTATTGTTTAATTTTTTTACTGTTTTTGCTGTGTGAGATTTTTTCATACCATCCTGTATACAGATTTATCTGGTTAAAAATATCTTATTTTTATACTGAAGCAATAAAATAAACTATTATTGAATGGGAGAAATGTTTAATGAATATCTGGTAGTGAAGAGAGAGATGTTGGTTTTCTAATGCAGAGTTGCCTACGTGTCTTGAATAGTGTATGGAACCTGTTAAGTTGAATCAAAGTAGGTGCGTGTGACAAAGTTACTCCCATTTGTACAGTAAGAAATGGCTTATTGCCGCTCTGATTTATATCTGCCTTGTGTATTGCCCAAGTGTCATAAATTATAACAAGTAGCGAGAGGAATAATTTCCAATGTAATACTCTTTCGCACAAACAACGCAGAGTTATATAAGGACAAGTTTGGACATTTATAATTTTCTTGAGAAGTATAAAATAGACATTTATAAATGGTTGGAGATTCTCTCTAGAGAATAACAGTGGCCCTCTAAATTCACTGAGAGACTTAAATATTTTCTAAGTCAGTTGTGCACTTGTAGGTCAACATTAGTGATATGTCTAAGCACCATTTAGATCTTAGACTCTTTTACAAAGAATAGAATAATTTGAGAATATTTTTTGGCACTCTACAAAAATAAGTTAAAATATTAAAGAAAAATGTTGTGTGATTTAAACATGTTCTAATGAAGTCAGCCCTACACTTGTGGGTCAAAATCAATGATTTGTCTAAACACCACTTAGATCTTAGGCTTATTAACAAATGTTGAAATATTTGAGAATATATCTGGGCACTTAGATCTGAGGCTTATTAACAAATGTTGAAATATTTGAGAATATATCTGGGCACGCTACAAAAATTTAAAATAACAAAGAAAAATTCCATTTAATGTTTGTATAGGTGCTCTTAAATATGAGAAATATTATTATAACCCTTTTAAGATATGTCTTTGAAGAATGTTTTTGGTAGTAGTTTGCTCCATTTCTTTGTTTCAAATATGGTAGCAGTAATAATTATGGTTAAATATTGGTATATGCTATAATGGCATACACAATTACTATTAGCGTTCCAAATCCTTCTACTTGGTTTTAAATGCACTTTACTAGCACTATTGAGCCAGCGAATAAACAGCATTGTTAGTCAGTTCTTACTTAGGAGAATTATGAAAACAGTTGTTTTACATGAAGTTTTGGTGCTGACATAATATTTTACTAAAGAATTTTTTAAGTGAAATAAATTTGGTATTAACTAATACAAAAAAAAATTATATCAGTTTCTCTGTTATGGTGAAACCAATATCAAGTGCAATATTTGGTACTTGATAGTTGTGCATCATTGCACATCATGCAATGATAAGAGCTAAGGTATTTTGCTTACACTGGTTCTCATGACACTCTCAACAGAATCATTGATAATTTATTCTCTTTGAGCTTATATCAACTGCTGACGCACAGTGATCATAGATTCATTTTGTAATTTCATACAGTGGTTTATACAGTCATTTATATTTCACGGCATCTTTGTAAAATTTATTACAGATAAAATTACATTGCGGAAAGTGAATGGACAAGTGAAAAGAGAAATTCTTCGTGTTAGATCATAGAAAGGGAACTTTGACCCCATACCAGGAAATGAACCAAAAGTGATATCATTACATTACTGAATTGCACCAATACCAGTGGTTTTTACAAAAAACCAATCAAAAATAGAATTATTTCTGCGATGATGTGGTTGTAATTTTTTTTATTTTTAGGTCATTGTCTTTATTGTAACATTTTCGGAAAAAGAAATTAACTTTTCAATTTCCAAAAATATATTTCTTCATAATAGAACCTGTACGATATCAGGTACTCATTAAATATCTCTAATCTAAGTACATTTAAGTTAGACAAAATCTAGGACTCCCAATGCATTCCTTGTGTATTTCCTCAAAGGGCCAATGTTTGGCCAAGTGTATTCTCTTGAGGGTTTGCGACTGCAACCTAACGTAACCTGTAGGGTACTATTAGTGTCCATCAATTGAATAACTGGTTATTTTTTGTATTTTTTTAGAGACATTAGCAAAGGAATTAATCTAAGTATTTTCTAATAATAATAAACTTAAAGTTTTCATAGAAAAATTAAACAATATAATAATAATTCTATATAATATATATATTAAATAAATAAATAATAACATGCTGTAAATATTTTAATATAAAAAACAATAATCTATGACAGTTGAGCAATAGAAATATAAGCAATTTTTGAAAACAGATAAAGGAGCATTTTTATTATGGTCTAAAAATTCCACCAGACGTCTAATCCACTCCTCTGAGGTGGCATCACTGGTGTTATATCAGATGTCGTGGCTGCATTTTTCGTAGATGATTGCAGTAATGGGCATTCTTCTAGAATATGCCTCACAATTAAATTTATCTGACGATTTGCACAGGTATTTCAAAAAAAGTTTAATTCTACAGAATATTTTTAGACCATTATAAATAAAAGGAACTGTCCAGTAATAATTTTAAACATTATTTTAAAAATCCTAAGTATTTAATAAATTTTATTTTAATTTCTAAGTAGTGCTACCCATGCTAAATAAAAAACTTAATACGTATTTTTATATTATTTTGCATGTACACTTAAGAGTTCAGAAATAATGAAGATATGGTGTTGCCGAGTGACACCCTAAAACAGCGGGTCGTTAATTCTTTAACCTGAATGTTACTGAATATATCGAGTTTGTTTTGATTTCAGTCATAGAGCCATTAGCTTTGAGCACACCTTGATTAATTAGACAAAGTTTATATTTTTTCGTGAAACTTTTTGCCAAAACACCAGCATTAAAGGAAGATAAAATGAAGCAGTAAATGTAATGTTTCTAAGACAAATTTTCGTAGGTTCGTCCTCTAAATACATAAAAATTACAAGAAATCGACGGAAAATTTTTCGTCAGGCACAAAACCCCAAGCCTGACATTGGGCACACTTTAAGTAGATCTCGCGTAGGCTAGCTGTCACAAAACATCACCACTCATACTAATACTTAACACTAATACCCAAACTACTTGGATATTCCCTCGGTGAGTGCTTTGAGACTAACTTATGCAGTTAAGCTCCCTTCCAAGCCTGCAATCATGCTAATGGCCTATGCTACAAAGCATTCTTATTCTTGGTTTAGCGTAAATAAACTTAAAAAAAAAAAAGCACCATCAAGGTCGTGTACAAGCTAGCTGACAGAGGTCCGCCACAAATTCGTTTGTCTCCATTTCTAATTCGAAACGGTCGCGCACTTCAATAATGTGGACAATAAACTAGATCGCTCTACAGCAAGTTTAGTAAGTTTTAAGGCGGTGGACGGATTCTTTAAAATCTCCGTGCCCCGTCAGCTCCTCTGTTAACCACTGGCTACGATTCATATTCTTGATTTTAGTCGATCTTTAGGTGCCTGGGAATTCCCATCTGCATAACCATTCAGAGATTTTTCCCTCTATAGACCATTAGTCAACCTGTCGATACTCTAATGTTTGGGTCACCAAACCTATAGTTGACCAATGTTAATGCATGACCACTCTTCATCATGAACTACTCGGCCCTGAACTTTACATGAATATCAATTGGCACTTGACCTGATACAATCTGAATAGCGAGAGTTAATACAATCCTTAATGCTTTAGTCACATGGAAGGGAACTGGTAGGTCCTGGGTTCAATACCCGCTTTGGCCTTCGATTTATTCACTTAGGAGGTGAATAATGGACCACATCATCCCTCAAAGTAGGGCATTAGGCCGTCAGTCTTGAGCCTGTACCATGTGAACGTTACTCGTGAATTAACGTCACGAGTACGTGAATTAACTCGAGCCTCTACGATGTCAGGTACTCGTTAAAGATCCCTCCTCTAAGTACACCTGAGTTAGGTGAAATTTAGGACTCCTAATGTAGAATCAGATTGCCTTGGGTGGTATCACAAAGGAGGCCAATGTTCGGCCTATCCATGTTCCCTTGCAGGGTTACCGCCTCTGCAAACCTAACCTATTAACATAGCACAGGGCCTTTCTTTACTGAGGAATGGGAATTCACACATGAGTCATGTTGAAATTCTACTACAAAAGGGAGAATTATGCCATACCAAAACCGAAGCCCTGAGCCACTCCCGGCTCTGTTTACTCATAATACTTCCATGGTAAACTATTATTTAAACTAACTAATAATTTATTGCAACAATATTTTTTTATTTTTTTGAATATGTTTTTGTTTTAATTTTAAGGTCTCGTACCACAATATTTTGTAATTTAGCAGGGGCAGAGATTTTTGTCTGGCACCTATTCCTTGATGGGAATGAGGCTGCCATTTAAAAGTTTTAGATATATTCTCAGTTTCATTTTCAAAAGAAACGGAAAATATTCAAAAGTTTCATTTGAGAGTAAATATGACTGATCAATGAAATTGGCTTGTAGGAAGTATAAAGAAATACTTACCGATACAGGTGCAAGAAGATTTATTGACAGAAGGTGATTGTATAAATCACGATTAGTAAGTATTTTCGATTGGTGATCTAATGTTTGCTCTTCATGTTTATAACATTTTTTCCAGTTTTTGGACCTTCTTATTCAGTTTTAATGAGTCAGAGTGTGAGGGTTGGGTGTAAACTTTGTGTCAAGGCAGCACTGCTTCGCACCCCTACACTCACCCTCTCTCTCTCAATCCTACATTACGAAGCCAATCACGTTCCCGTTTCTCCCTGCGCTCCGATAAAGCCGATTATTCAAAAGCCCGCTCAATTTCATCCTTTAATAGGGTGCAAGGGATTCCCTCTGTTGTCGCCAGAGTCATCTCTCTACCCTAAATCTATTCAGCCAATCACCTCTTAAATTCTCCTCTCCGACCGTCTGTATTCAAATGTTTTCTGGTAATAGAATAACACCTCCTGCCTCACGTGCCTAACAGCTGATAGCAAAGACCAAGCTTGCTGTAACTTTATTTCCATTTTATTTCAATACTACCTAATGCACCTGATATTTTCTTATGAATAATATTAACCTTAAGATAAACGTTATTACCAAAAATATCATTCAATTAATAATGTTAAATATAATTTACACAGTAACAAATGGATATTATTATTACAACAGAAATTAGTGTACGTTAAATCAAATATAAGACAACTTGTTAACTTGTACTTCGATGTTGTGCTTGACCCTTTGACTGATCTAAGCATTTTAAATTGATATATTTATTATGTTTGATAAAATATAAAATTAATAAAAGAATTTTAATTAATTATTGTTGTACATTAGTTTGATAGGAATTTTTGTGAATTAAAACCAAGGAATTTAGTCTTGCAAATTACAAAAGGAATTCCTATAATGAAGATTATATCTCTCCACAACACAGTTTTATTGAAAAAAAAAGAACGATATCAACACGTTCTGTTTTCATTCAGTTAATCTAAAAATTGGTCAAAACAATTATAGCAAATTGCCTTTTTAATATCAAACTTTAAATACATTTAAGAATAATACACCTTTTATTTTTTCAACAATATTGGTTTATGTGGAGACTTCTTTTATAAATCTCAAGACTGGGAGGAAACACCATATAGTAACTGGCTGCAGCACCATTCCTTGTTAGTGCGACAGGAGTTATCAAACATATCCTTGGAATGTAGAATTATCACGCCTAGTAAGCTTTCTTCTTTTCTCGACTTTTTCTGAACGTATCCATTATCAGGAGTCTACTGAATATATTTACATATCCCATTCTGTCAGTTTACCTGTTGATGCTAGCAATTAAGTTTTAAGTTGCTAGTCTCTCGTATACTTTTAATTGTTTTTAACCTGTGAAATTTATACATTGGTTGCTTTTGGAATTTTTCCACTTTTCATGGGTTTCTTAGTTTGTCTTTTCATTAATTATTGTTCCTTGCACAGTTTTATGGTTTCTTTTTCCACTTGGAAGATCTTAGGTCAGGAAACATTATTCCTTGTGTAATTCAAAATATGTTTCCTTGTGTTAATATAGATATATATCTTATTGTTTTTTGTTTACGTTTCAATACAAACAAAATTTATTTGAATTAAAATAATGTCATTTAAATAATAGAAAATATTTTGTAATTTTTGATGCTTGAGTGATATACTTGTTTTTATCTGCTTTTCCATAATTTCATAGTATACCGATAAAGTATACAGAACTGAATGTCTAGTTCTATTTTTATGTCAATATGGTTTTAATTGAACCAGTCTATTAGCATATTCATTGGAGTATTAGTTACACAATGGTACTCAAAAAAATAGGTATCAATTTTCTAAAATTGTATATAAATATGATTGAACTAACAACAGCCATATAATTTTGTTTCAAAAAGTAGATATTTAAAAAATTGTATGTCATTAGTATGGGTGACTAGTAAATTATAGGAAGCTTAGTGGATTAGTCATCGGAGACGAAGTGTTTTCATTCATATGATAAGGCTGTATAATTATAACCTTACCCTTAAATCGTTATTACTAACCCTATTGTTTTAAATAAATACCGCCCTAGATTCATATAACGTAATGGTTTCTGACTATTAAATTGCCACTTTTTTCATCCATTTGCAGGTTACAATATAACGCAGGCGAGGATCCCAGGGTGAAACAAAGCTTTCCACTCGTTTAATACTTTTTTTGAATTTGTTACTTCGTAAGATCAGATGTGGCTGCATGTCATATATTTGAATGCCAAGTTCTTATTTCAAACATATAACGTCATGCCATTTGATGGCTCTATATCAGTGGTAGATATTCATCACCATTGAAGAAAAAAACTTTCATTAAGGATCCTCTTGAAGATATTTTCTCTTATGTTTCTTCTAGAGACACTCAATCTTCATGAGTTCATTTCTTCAGTAGATAATTGCTACTATTGACCAAAGCCACTTACTTTCCTTTAGGATGTTTTCAAATTTACATCTTTTTTCAAGTTTGCTCCTTAAAGACTTTCCCTTGATGACTTTAGCAAAAAATAATCTTATCAAGGTTATTTTATTTTTCAAGTTTACTTCTTCGAAAATCTATCTTGATGGCTTTACATATATATTTATATCTATGGCTTTAAAAATCCTCACCAGGAAACAAATGCTGTATGATATTGTATGCAACAAAAGACAGTTTATCAGTTGTTTTGTTTTAAGTACACTGCAGTCACTGCAAATTGTTTAGAAAACAATATTCTTCTCAAATAATAAAAAAAATGGAACATTCTACTTAGTAAATTGTTCCTCTTGACCATTTACGTGTCTTGCTCATCTTATTAGGCCCAATTATCTTCAAGGATGCTGTCCAATATTGATATTGTCTATTCGATTTTCTATTTCATAAGCTACCCTGTTTTCTCTTCCATGATTGTGTTAAGTAATTAATTTTTTTTCTTAATTTGTAAAGTATTTGTAGTTTAAATTTTGAACGTAATTTTATAATATTTATATTACAAAAGTGTTATAAATGAATAAACGTACAACCCGAAACATGATTTGTTTTTGAACTATTGACTGGTTTATAGAGAATCGGAAAAAAAAATAAAGAGATAGACGAAAGACAAACGAAGATTACAACGCCAGTAAACAATGAAAAATGAAATACAAATATTTTTGAAGAGATTGTTTACTTCCCAATATCCACACTTGTAGGCTCCCTTTAGTACTGTTTCTTTTAGTACTATTCTAGGTACAGAAAGCGTGGTTCCTTTATTATTTGGCACCCAGATTTTAGTAAGAAGCAAGCCACATTACCAGGTTCATTCTATATTGGCAGTCATACATTTTTACCTAACTCAACTATATTTAGAAGGGTCATTAATGACGTCGTGCAGGCTCAGGGCCGATAGCTGAACATCTTCTCCAATGGACGATTTTCTCACCTCTTGTATGGCTAAAACGAGTCCAAAGGGAGAATCAAACCCGGGATATATCAGTCCTCAGGTGAGCACGCAAGCCACTGACATACTCTACTTTCAAAAAAGGAAAGGAGGAAATTTAATAATTTAATCATGAAGTGTATCAAAGGACAGTTGGTTGAACGGGGCGATTGATACGCCCCTAAACATATTTAAAATGTAGGGTAAGACACTGAGACTGCCAGTTACAGTGTAAGAGATGAAGTAGATTGGAAACTTGTCGATCAGCAAATGTACTGTGCAGAATGCTTTATATTTCATTATTTGCTTCCAACAACTCCAGTGATAATAACAATAACATTATTATTATTATTTGTTTCATAACTTTTGAGTCATACGATAAATCTCTGATTTACTGAAGTTTATTTTACCGTCATTGAAGTTTATTGTCTGAAAGACTTGAAAAGTAGACTTTATATAAATAAGGAAATTGATATACCATTCATGAATTACATGAAATTGAATGGTGACGTTGAAAGCTAATAGTTTACTATTTATGGTTGAGGAAGCATCGCGAGATGCGAAATATCTAGCTTAATTCTGGGAAGTAATAAGCAGATCCACGTATACGTTTCGTTTGCCTTCTCGTATTTAGAACAAAGCTAATATGAAAAACAATTATATTGATGTGTTGTTTGTTATCGTACTGATTGACAGTAGTAATTGATATGTTTATTCATGTTGCAGCAATTGTCTTTGATGGCTGCTTACCTCTGAACTGAAAGTTGCGGCTAATTTTATTAGATGTTGCTACTGCTTAAGCGATGTTGAAATTTCAATTCATATAAAATGTTCCTCTGGAAGAAAGTATAGCATTGCTTGAAAGATGAACACAGTGTGACACAATGAAAGAAACAGTGGCAGTGACAGATATGAAAAGTTAAAACGCCCTGTTTTCTTGTCTCCCTGGTGTCTGTAATAGCCCCCACTTCATTTTTTATTCATATCCGCTTTTCTGCCTTTATCATATGATGCATCGTATGATTTTCAACATTATTTTCAAAGAACGTAACATCAAAACTTTATTATAATCAGTAATTACAGTCTAATGTGAAATTACAAACAGGAAAGCGGAATGATTGTTGAAACAAATTAAAACTCTTAAATTAATATTTAAAGTTTAAATTAACTATAAAATTGATTGGTAGGAGACTTAAAACATTCACAAATGAATAATGCCTGGAGTGGCCTCCATGAAATGTACCATAAGTAAACGTAATCATTTACAGAAGAGGGGAAAAGCAAGAAGCCATCAATAGTGAGAGACACTGTGACAGAAACAAGAAAAAGGGTTATAACAAAAGTTTTTACCCACTGTAAAATACAGATAATGGTTAAAAAACCTACCAATACACTAGCAAACAATACCGTTCCATACATGACATGGAAATTGAAAAAGTATATCCACAGACTTGGAGTGATTAAAATACGCATTTGTGGCTGCTCTGGAAATCATGTACAAACAGTGGATTACCTTATAAGACATATTCTGTTAGGACCACGAAAGTATGAACATACAAACACTTTGTGACGAAGAAAAAAGTTGGTTACAAAAGAAGAGTTAATATCAAAAGAGAACATACTTCTATTTAAGAAAACAGTAGATAAAACATTTAAATAGTATAAGAAAGAAAGGAAAAACCTATCAAATCTGGTTTAATGTATATCTCTAAAGTATTTTGTGTATGCAATATATTGAATGCCAGAAGCGGTAGATGTAGGATATATAAATAAATTTCCTCATGGCAGGTACTGCTTTTGAGGAAAACTTAAAAAAAACTGTAAATATAATTTCAAACTCTTTGCGAACAAATGAGTTTGGTTTTATTTTAGCATTCTATTCTGCGACATAACATCGGTCTTTCCGGTGAAATACTATTTCATTCATAAAGCATCAAGTTAATGTTTTTTTTTCTGTTTAATTGTAAATGTGTTCATTTATCCGTTACAAGGCACATCAACGTATTGATCTAGATTATTATACAATAATTTACATTAATATTTCATTATATATTGCTTGTGGCTTTTATATCAACAGAACTGTCACTATTATATATTTAAAGTTTGAAAGAACTGAACATGAACTTCGAGTGGTGTTGTGACTGATCAAGGAGTGGGGAGGTTGGGGTAGGAAATGAGACGAATAAGGAAGTAACAATCGTGAGCTGCAGGGGTGACGAACCCGACTGCTAGACTCCACAGTTCCCAGGTTTTTCATCTGTACTGGTAGAGTAGAGAAATACGTCAGAGCTCCAGGATGTCAACACTTGGTCTGTTCTATATCAATAACTCCACACGTTTTTTTTTCATTTTTATTGAAAGTGACAGCGACAAGGTGTATTGAATTGGCTACAGATAAGGTGTTTGATTCTCTGTTTTCCTGCTGAGGGACATAAAAAGAAAACATCTCAAGGAGTTCCATGGAGCAAATGTAACAAGTTCATTTGTTCAATGTGTTATAGTGTGGTAATCATATTGGAGAATTTAAAAAAAAATACGTGTCCACGCAAAAAAATTAATATGGTAATTAGCAATACATTTCAAACACCTAGTGCTCTTATTCAGGTTTGCATCTAATATATATATATATATATATATATATATATATATATATACACTTTGAATTGAAATCAGACGGTCCAAACGGACAAATAATTAAAGTTACAGCTAGAGAACACAAGAAAAAGGACGAACACTCACGAATCTCGATAATTTCGGCGTCTTGCCGTCTTCAGGAGAGTAGAAAGAAAGAAAATGAAAGGAGAAAGAATGAAGGAATGGAGACGTAAATGCGTCCACTGGCCGATGTAAACTCACGCATTTACGTCTCCATTCCTTCATTCTTTCTCCTTTCATTTTCTTTCTTTCTACTCTCCTGAAGACGGCAAGACGCCGAAATTATCGAGATTCGTGAGTGTTCGTCCTTTTTCTTGTGTTCTCTAGCTGTAACTTTAATTATATATATATATATATATATATATCTGTGAGCTTTAAGAGCATCAGAGTGAATTATCTGAAATTGAATACAATATATGAATGATGAATTGCCCTATTGGGGTTTTCAATAAGGGTGTTAGTATTAAAAATGACTTAATTATTTCTGAGCCTTAATAAAACGTGATAACATACTGAAACATCAACCCAATTTATAAGTAACAAAGATATTTAATTACCTGCACTCTTGAGATGTTGGTCAACGGGACTGACATAGTGAGGACTAAGGGTTGAAGGGTTGAGTATTGCTAGGGGTGGGACGGGGTTCGAAGTAATATAGGAAGTCTTGGCAGGTATATTTACCTAAATGCACTTTAAACCACGGCTGTTTTGGAATTCCCCAATAAATCTAACATGATAAAATGCTTGCCAAAGAAACCACACGGCTACAGTAATATTAAATTAATGTTAGAAAACTTAATGTGAAGGACTGAAACTCTCGCTAAAGTCCAAGTGTGATTTCTCAAAAATTCATTTAAATATAGAGCCTAACAGTAAGAATAGTTGTAATGATGTTAGGGTAATTAGACAATGAGGAAGTTATCCTACGACCTGCTGAGTATTCATCATTCTCTAGGTTAGGTGCTTCCATACAATCTCACCCATTCGAGTAACTACTTCAACCTTCCACTTCTCCGTGAATGCAAAATCTTACTTAAGACCTATGTAAATTCATTTTGCTCTCTATTTATAATTTTAAATATATAATAGTAGCCTTTATTTTGATGATGTCCTTTGACAACTAATAGCTCGTATATTAGAGCAGTTTGTAGTTTTAAGTAATATAGTTGTTTAGTTATTTTTCGTTATTTGTGCGAACCCCAATTACTCTTAAATCAAAGAGTCTAAGGGCACTGTATGAACAAGTAATTCCGCTGTCTGACTTTTAAGTTATACTCCTAGTTATCTGTTAAGTCCAGTTCGTGCTAAATTATAGAAATAAATGTTAAAGAAAAAATGAGTAGCATAATACTTTACAAATGACCATATTAAAAAGAAAGAAAATGAAAAAAATTCTCTCAACACAAGTAAGGGAAATTAATGACTCTGGATTTAAAATCTATTTCTGATGTAGAATAAACGTAACTAATTTTTTCCACGAAAAATCCGAGTTCCATTTTTTATTTTTTTATTCCGGTTTAGACCATGTTTTTTATTTCACATATTTTCTTTAATGTCTTTTATAAGTATATAAAACAAATTATGTTAATCAGGGATCACTGTTCTCCAGGTTCAAAATCAAACTTTCAAAGTCAACGTTTTAATTTTCGTTATTAGCAGAAGTACGAAACTTTGAAATTAAATTGCAATCAACTAGTATATTTAATGTATAAAATAATAATTTTAGGAATATACGCTTTATAACAACTGTCAGCACAAACAAGAGTGTGGAATTATATAACTATGGGCAGTGTTAATGTATTATTGTGTAATATAAACTATGCTATTGATAATTTCAAGAATTACTTCTCTGCACGAAAAAAAAGTTGAATATGAAACTAACAACTCGTTTCGAACACTTCGTGTTCTTCTTCAGGTTAACATCTGCACAGTTCAGAGTCGATCTACGGGAAGGAGTTGGAATGGCATGTGCAGATGTAAACCTGTAGAAGAACACCTAGTGTTCGAAACGCATTGTTAGTTTCATATTAAACTTTTTTAGTGTGGAAACGGAATTCTTGAAATCCCCCAATATGAGTAAATACGAGTACCACACTATAACAGATTGCACAAGGAATGAATTAACTACACTCTACTGTGACGGTACACTGTGGTGTCCTTGTAAAACTTGACAGCTGAATTCAAGTTTCTACTCCTAAAATTATTTATTTTGAACGTCTAAAGTAGAGTTTTTTTTTATTAAACTGATTTGAGTTTTTGACTCTGACGAATACCACTTGTTAGAGTTGAAAGATCTTAGTCTTTTTTTCTCATTTCTTATTGTTGTTGGACGTTATTTTTATTTCACGTATTATTCGCGAAATATTGTTTTCTACATATACATATATATATATATAAAACTATATTATTATATAGTGTAACAAATGTTCTAAAAAGAAACTCTAGTTGATGTAAAAGTTCAGACTAATTTTAAAAAAAAATTTAATACTGATGAAAAAATAAATCCAATTTGTTGTACCCATCCAAATATTAATTTAAAATGACACGGTGTAGTTCCTTCAATTTTTATAAAGGTATTATTTATATCACTGAAAAGACCAGTTCTTGGTTGAAATCTTGAAAGTTATATTACAGTAACTTGTAACCTGCTATAACTTAAAAGATATAGAAGAAGAAAAAGAGATTGTTGAAGTAAAAAAAAGTACATTATTTATATAAGAAGTAAAACAGTATCAAAACAATGGATAATTGATATTGTAAAATCTTCTTTAATCTATAGAATATAAGTGACATATGACCCCACTTTCTCTTCTCCCAGTCGACTTCAAAACAAGGTATCACTTTTTTAGAATCACTCTTAATTAAATTTTCAATTACTCCAAAAGTTTACTGTTAAGTTTACATTGTTATAAAGTCTCTCAGAAGTCTGCATTTTAGATAGAAAAACTAATTATTTTACCTTAATTAATCAATAAATAATAATTACTTGCTTTTATACAGGAATACTTAACAAAGTCAAAAGTCAAACTTTAAAGGTTGTTTCTTAAGAAGCCATTTCAATGGAAACAAATAAATGATAGATATTTTACCAAGCGTTTCTTCAATCAAACATTAATTAAAAGCTTAATTAGAATTTATATTATCTGGTGATTGTTAAAACATACTTTAATACGATCTCAAAGTAAAGAAAATTAATAGAAAAGAAAAGATTAGTTCGACAGTTCCCTTTTCATTAATAAAAACAATCATAATACGATCAAGTACCAATGACTGTTTCTTTATTTCCTCCTGTTGTTCACCCTGATTAATTTAATCGTGAAGAGAAGGTTGGTTTATTGGTCTTATACATTTTTCTTTGTATTGACCAGGTAACACTTCATGTGATAATATATGCAATCAAAGAATTCAAATAGCAAACTAACTCTTTGTTTAACAAATCGTGACCATTTTCAAAATATTTCCTTATTATTGTTGTAATAATACGTCAACAGTCATTAACGTTTTTAAATCAACGTGCATAGCATGAAACAAAAATCAACGTCATAACCAAAATAAGAAGTTCAAAAATAGCGCCGAGATCTTTGAACTTGGTGAATTACTTGGTTGAAAGAGCTTGGCACTAATTCTGAATTATATATATATTTAGGGAGCAGATCTTCATTAATACATTTATAATTAAATTCCTTACCTACTTCCTTTCTCACACATTTTTTGAACTGCTTTTCCAAAGTTCTTATTACTTCTTTTGATTTATCAGGTGTTAAATGTAAAAGTTCACCAAAAATCTACTAGTGAAATTCATTCATTCTAGTAATTAAAAACCGATGTTTGGGTCTTCCTTGACCATCTTCAGGGTGTAAACAATTGTCAAATTTAATAAACTAAACATACGTTTTTGTGAAGATACCAGAGAATGGTTGAAACATACCGCAAATAATACCACCAAGAGATAACATTGCAGAAATATCTCTGGACCAGCCATCCTTAAATAGTAACATTCGCAATTCACAGAACAAACAACAGTGTAAATTAAAATTCAATAAAACTAATAACTGGAAGGAGTCTCTATGTGAAGAAGTGGGAGTCCAGTGTCATCACCTGTTAATCAAGAGGGACTTGACATGGAGAGAAAGGCTACTTTACTAGAAGACTGACAAGAGTTTAAAGAAAAGTAATGTTAATATTAGCAACCAACACCCGACTATCTTAAGAAACAGAAACAGAAAGTGAATCAGAAGTTCGCTGCAAAGTGAGGCTCATGTTCTCTGCCAATATCCTTATCTCAAACAGTCATTGTGCAACCTCAGTACAGAGGCTTTTCTGCGTAGTGAGTAACTGGGACTTTCTAACACCCACACCTTTGGACCTACGAAATTCTCTACTATCCTATTGGTCACTATTCAAAGAATTCATATATATATTGTTTAGCTTCAGCTACTCAAAGGGACTACTTCTGCCCGATGAAGACGAATGTCGAAATATCGTTGTGAGTCTTTTTTGCGCGTGTTTTTTTCTTTTTCCTGTCTGAACTATATATATATATATATATCAATGATCAAACCACAATATAAAATGGGAAAACAAGACTAAGATCTTTCAACAGTAACAAGTGGTCTTCGTCAGAGTCAAAAACCCAACTCAGTTACGGTTGACATATCTTTTATTTTTTATTTTTCCAATTTTATTTTTTATTTTATTTTTCCAATTCATATTGTAGTTTGATCATTGATAGTTATTTCAAGTGTTTATGTGAATTCTTTATATATATATTGTTGAATACACATTTAAATTAATTAAATTTAATTTTAATCTTTTCATATGTTGTATATCTCATTTTCAACTTGTCCGATTTCATTTTTCTCTTAATTGTTTGATGCTTGGGTTAAGTTGGTCGCCAAATTTTTGATTCATCATGAACCATCTTTATGGTTAATTTAATTCTTTCCACGTTTTTAAATATTTCAATCCATTGAGAAAAAATATAGACAAGGTTTTTAGTTTCTGAACGGTTTTCAAAGTATGTATATAAATTACAACAAATAGAAGATATTAATGGTTTATACTATTAGTATAGGTTACGATCAAGCTTCGAACAGTATTAGTCACATATTGCAACTTATTTAGGTAAATAGAGGTAGTGTTACATAACAGAAATACAGAGTCCTACAGGATATACATAAAACAATAGTGAAATACAAACTGCAACATGTTTGAAGCCTGATTGTAACCTATTCTAATAGTGTAAATCAATTTATTATAGGTTTTTCATTATTTTTATTGTTTTTCTATATTTCGATCTGTAATTTAGTTACTTTATATTGATATATATTTATACATATATAAAGATATAAAATATATAAATTTCTTTGGTTCTGAAAATAACTTTATCCTTATTTCTTAAAATAAAATGGCGGGAAAAGCTTTTTGATGTAATGCGGGAATGAAAAGTGCATTGTGAAGGCAGTGATTTGACAAAGAGAATGAATAGTGACATATTTCGAGTGAGAGGGAGTCGCGGCAAGGAGATCAATCTTTTGTCATCTCCTCTCTAAAGAGGTATCCTTTCTATCGAGAAGAGAGTTTGAAAGTCAATAAGATTGTATTGTCTTGGTTGAAATTTTAGGATATATTAAATATTCAGGAGTAGTCAAATAATAGTATACAGAGCTTAAGGCAATTCACCAATAGCACGTTACGTCGCAGCAATTCACCACCATCAATAGTTCATAATAACAGGAATGTTTGTTTTCCAGCGCCCACGCTTATAAGACTTTCACCTTCTAGTGCTGTTTTAGGGGTGGGAATTGTCGCTCAAATATTATCTGGCACCCGTTTTAATAATGAGCGAGTCACATTATCTGTTGATTCTAAATTGGGAGTCCTAAATTTTGCCTAAGTTTTTAACGAGTACCTGACATCGTACAGTCTCGGGGCCGACGGTTTAAGGGGTCCTCTCCGATAGATGACGTAGTCTGATTTATTCATCTCTCTCGTAAATAAATCAGGAGCCAAGTGGGTATCGAATCCCAGACTTATGAGTTCAGAGACGAGTGCTAACCACTTAGCTAACCTGACCCCTTATATAACAGAAATTGAACACTAAAGCGGCTTAGCGCTTGAATATTTATTGTCATGTAATACAGATAATAATTTATATAATCATTTTTTTAAAGTAAATTCTATTATATTCCTTTATGATTTTGTTTTAAAAAAATTATAAAAGAACGAAGTGCCAATAAAAAATATGTTTTCACTTAACTTAAAACGTTATAAACGTTAACTTATAAACGTTTATTAACTTTAATAACTTGTAAACGTTATATCAACTTTTAAATATTGTTTGACCTATAGACTCAATGTATATTTAGTACTGAAGCTTACAAAAAGGTTTTTACGAGATGAAAGTTCTTGTCAATGCTTCAGAAAGGTTTTTTTCTTTGAAAATTGGTATTTTATATCTTCAGCAATAAAAAATTTAATTTTATTAAATAAAAATAGTTCTAAGTACGTCTCAGTACTTAGTATTTTTAAATAAAAATAAATACGTCTAAGTATTCTATCTTCGTTATGAGGAGTTGATTACTCTGGGCGAGTAAGCAGACATGCGGAATTTGTGATTTTGTCATTGAAGTACAATGTGAAAACTGGGGAATCATTTACTGCTATAAGATGGATGTGCATTTATGAAGAAATTATATCCAGTTATTAGGTTTAAATTATCGGTGAAGTCTGCATGAAAGATTAAAAGGAATCGCGTGTAGATCAGTTTACTTCCTGACGCTTTATTATTCACCGTGTTTGAACCATTGCCTTAAGCTGATGCATTAATTTTGTTCGCAGCTATTTTAAAGTTTCAAAGTCCTGAACGTTTCGCATGTTGACAGTCGTCTTACTCAGTCAGGTTACTAGTCTAGTCTCGCTCATTTAAAGCATTGCAATGGCATGGCATCTATTAAACAGCAAACCTCCAATCATGCAAATACCGCTTCAGTAACCTTCTAGTAATATTAATTAAGACTGAGTCTTCCCGGCTGTTTCAAGTTAAAGATTGAAAGATTTCCAAGTATTACAAGTAAGAACGTCTAAAAATATTGTTTTTTTTCTAGACTCTGTAATGTTTTCATGCATTTAGCAGCTTCTATTATTTTGATAACCCGATCAAAATTAGGTTTTTCTACTGCTAAGGTACACTCAGACAACGCAGAGCATCTGAAGCCAGTTATCGTGGCATAGTTAAAAAAGTCAGTGAATCCATCAGTGTGGAGATGTAGCCACTCATTCGTTAGATGATTTCTACTTATTGTTATACAAAACGCAGATTCACTTCTCAGGTGAATGTTCCTAATTTTTAGTGGTTATACTGATTAGCTGAGTGACATCGGACGTTATACTCGTACTAGGTTAGGTTGCAGTGGCAGTTCCACGAGAGAACACACATAGGCCAAATATCGGCCCTTTGTCAACCCTCACAACGAAGTCAATGCATTGCAAGTTTTACATTTTGCTTTCCTCAAGTCTATTTGCAGTAGTGATCTTTAACGAGTTCCTGATATCGTACTCGGGACAGACTTGTTTACCACCCTCTTTGAGGAACGACCTGCTCAAATTTATTCACATCCTATGTGAATAAATTGAAACCATAGTGGCTATTAAACCTTGAATCTTCTAACCCAGAGACGATCTCGTTATATCCCCAATCGCTGTAAATGAAAGCACACGTACTCTTCCCATCACAGCAGTATTCTAACCCCGCAATATGTGTTTTCTCAAAAGTGTGCTCCTAGATGTTAATCAACCTGTTACTGCTATAAATCTTTCACTGAGAAACTCAACTTCCCATACATGTTTAATGAGTTGCAGAGTTATTGTATTTCTTCTCTCTCTCAAATGCTTTATTTCTGTTCTGGATTTTGATATAGTTAGAGTTGATTTTGAGGCACCTATAGTAATATGTATTTTCTTTGTTTTGTACTTTATGCACTCTTTTGTTCCACTTTATCGACAGTTTTGTTGGATCTTCTGTTTAGCAGGTCTTGCCTTCCTAGTTAACTAAAGAATCTTAACAATTATTCTTTGTTGTATTTCTAAATGCTTTTGCCAGATATGTCCGCTAACTTTAATACACAAAACACATGAACATTATCAATTAATACAAAGACCTAATGACTTGATGGAATCGATCAATCTAGATTAATGAATTCAATTACGGTGTTCTGGTAAATAATTCCATATCAACGTCTAAGTTTTAAAGGAAGTCCGTTTTAAACTTAGCACCGATCAAGATAGATATTCAAAGCGATTTAAATGACTGAATAGCATTCAAGATACAAACAAAGCGACTAAATTATTGCAGCACTGAGAAATAAATGAGTTAGGGGAAAAATAGTTGTTGATACTACATATAATAAAAATAGGATTTTTATATTATAAATATAAAACTAATATTGTATATATTAGTAGAAGGAGTGTAACAATTTACTCAGAGAACGGCGATATTATAATGCATTTGATTGCAAATATTTATTAGTTACATTTGCCCAAAATGAAGTGTTAAAGGCCTCAATGAACATTTCTCCTTCTGTGCGGAGCTTACTGATTTTTACTATCTTAATTATGAGAAAATAAAACAAGTAACTTCCTCCTTAACTGCTGAGTTAAAATAATTTTTTTTTCCAAAATTACTGCTTTAATTAATAATTAATATGAATTAAATAAATTTGTATATTAAGATAATTAAATAAAAGAAATAACACAAGTAAATACATGTGACTATGAGGTTAAAATACACTTGATAAGATAATTAGTTATGCAAATATAATCTAACAATATATGTAGTGTTCTGATTAAAATGTGAAAACAATAGTTCCATCTTATTAAAGGTATTATTATTTCTTTGTTTCTTTGCAAAGTCTTTGAAATGATAATAACTAACACTGTAAACTCTACCATATAGATTTGAAAACATATTGAAAATTAATTTAATGTAATTCTTAGCAAATGACTATTCTTAATTTTAAGTCAATGTGATTCATTTGATTTTTTACAAGGCTGTGACCTTGTTTTATCCATTAAAATTAGCATAATATAGATAACTGCATTAAAAGGAAACATTGAGTTAAATAGCTTGTCAATTAACTTAATATAATATTTACTTTTAGTAAAGAGTGCAGGATGACAACACATATTTTTTAATATAAAACATATTATTATAGACTAACCTGAAAAGTCAATTATCAGATGCCACTAATATGTGTATTATTTCAATTTTTTTTCTCTTGTTATAATTTATTTTAATAAGATAATTTTCTTATTGTTTATTATTTAATAATATTATAATAAATATAATTCATTTAATATTTAATTTTAAGTTTATTTAAGATTAATATTAATAGTAAGAATTATTTTCAGGAATGTATTTAGTTCATGATTATTTTCTGTCTATTGTACAACACTGGCTTAATTAAGAGTCTTTCATATTTGTTCGAATCATCACGGCGTCGTCATTCCTTTTCATTGCTATAAGCGTCGCATTCTTTTAACTGAAGTTTAGACAAAATGTGTTATGTATAGCAGTTTAAAAGTGATTTATTAATTAGATTACTATAGATGCACAGGAGTGAGATTATTTTCGTCTTCGTATAAGTGTTTGGAAGTTTACTACAGTGTTAGGAAGAAATCTGGACATCAAACAGAAGGTTAGTATCTAATTTAAAATTATCTTCTATATTTTTTACTACACTATGTTAAACTATAACTATTAAATGAAGACAAACAAAAGTAGATTGAGAAATAATACACCACATTATTGTAATGAAAAAATCGAGCCTTTCTTTTGCTAATTAGAATAAGGTTACTTTTAATTCAATAATGCCACTAAAACTTTAAAAACTTGTAAAACTGACTATATTGTAGTTACATAATATACAAGTAAAGTGTAATTTAAAACATCTTATTCCTACAAAAAGTTATGTAATATACTTCCATTTAGTTATTTCTAACTGTTTATGATATTACATAATTAAATACATGCATATTGTTAATACCACTGAGGTTAGTATGATTTATATTAGAAATAGGTATAACCAGCGACACCATGATCATCTTACAACGTATGACGGTTAACCTATTTTATAATATTACTAATTAATTGGTTTTCTATGTATGATCTTTAATATTAGAAAAAGAAGGGAATAGTAATATTGATAACTCTATTTATACAAAAACCAGAAATATTAGTAAAAATATGTTATGAAATGATTAGTGATTCAGTTTTTAATGAAATTATAAGTTTTATATTGTATAAAAACTTGTTCATAAAGTTGTAAAATAATGTTAACAACATTTGAGAAAAATTCATTAACAGAATAAGAATATAACTTCTTTTTAATGAATGTTTCAATGCAAACATTAAAAAACTACTGACTGATTTACAACCATTTGTTCAAACTAATTTTAATAATCTAGCTTAAACCTACTTTCATTTTAAATTCATCTTAAATTAAATTGAATGTATCTTGCAAGTAGTATAAAATAATTATTAACCTCATCACCTTTTTTTAATCTAATTATTAATAAACAAGGTTATTAATTTTAAATATTATTTAAAAGGTAACTTCTTTATGTAGTAATTCCTGAAGTTTCTTCTATGCATTATATTTGTTGTGTTAATTTTATTTCATTTTTAGTTAATAGCTTATGATTTCACTAACATTACTAAATATTAAAATGAAACTTATTAACTTATTTAAAATATAGAGTAATGAAAACTACAACATGAGTGGTGTATTGTAATGTTTTTTTCTGACATTAAAAGTCTACAAGTTTAATATATTTGTTTTCATTGTTAATACAATGAAGGTAAAAGAAAACATATCAGATTCCTTGATTATATAATAAAAAATAATTAGTTTATTATTAAAAAAAAAGGAGTGAAATGCTATTCATATATTATTTTCAAACTGACTACTTTTTTGCATGATATACAAATTTAATGACGTTTATTTTAATGAAGACTCTATTTTAATTGCTTCAATTCTTGCATTAACTAATGAACTGTGTTATTTCCATTAACACATAAGTAAGATTACTAAGAATTTGCCTTTTGAAAGTTCATTTGACATCATTTTCTTATTCTTAAAAAGTATTTCCCTTTTTAACTTTATTGTTGAATTCTGGCATAATAAAGTATATTTATTATAGGTAATTCATCAAAGGATTGTTCTACGGGAGAATATTTTTTTCGTCATTCAATCTGATTTAGCAAATATACTTATCGGCTAATAATAATATTATCTATATATTATTCTTAACGATATTCTATTTATATTATATTCAAATGGGGCATTATATATTACATGACCAAGGAGTTTAATATTACGTTTACTTGTAGTAAAGTGTATGCGACTCCAGATTTTATTATATGTAAATGAGACATCATATGTTATATAGCCAAGAAGTTTAATATTATGTTTAGTTATAGTAAAGTTGAGTGTAGACCACCCCAGATTTTGAAATATAGCTATTGTTTCTTTTCTTTCACTTGAGCTCTTGATAAGCGTTAAGATATTAAGTTTGATTGAGATTATATTCATGTTTTATCTTCACATCCTCTCTTTATGATGGACAGAAACATTGAAGTACTGCGTTCAGTTAAACATTTCTAAATAGACTCTTTAATGGGAATACATGTTTTGCGATCCTCTAAGTCCAATAAAATTACTTATGCAAACAGCAAGAAAGACAACAGGACTGCACTTTTTTTAAAGAGCATTTTATATGAAATATAAAAAGGTTTTTATGCTTTAATAAAAACTCTCTTCACAGTTCTCATTAAAGTAGTTCTGATTCTGCTTTTTAGCTGTAGTTTAATATACATAGTATATATTATACACAAAAAATGACGTTAAGGTCAGAAAACATTCCTCTTTAATGGAGAGAAGCAAACATTTAAAGAATTTTTGTTTAGACCTGTAGGTATAATTAACAAAAACCATTAGTATGCTTATAAATATGTATTATTTTACATGAATATGTGTTAATACACATAAAATATATGTATTAATGCAATAAATACTTATTTATACGGTTGTATGTGTAAGTACTGTGTAGATAGATCAGTACTACTTTTGTTTAGTAATGGAATTCTGAATTATTATTAGCTACGGTATTTATATTAAAATGAGCCGTCTTTTTTGTCCTTATATTTTCTCTTTAGTTTATTTATTATTTATTTTTAGCTAATAACATTTAAATTATTAAATTAAATTGATTAATAAACAAAGTGATAATACTGTATATTGGATTAAGTGTGCGAGTGAATAAACTGTTCCAGCCTTTGTTTGCCTGTGCACTTTCTGACAACTCTCTTATAACTTGTGAACTTACTATCATTATATTACAGTTAATTTAAAAAAAAATGATATTTATTTTTTAAAAATGTATATGCTCTAAAGTGAACTAATTCATTCATTTTTATAACAGGGTTGCAAATAAAACCATTTTTTAAAACCAACAACAAATTGTTTTTATTAATAATTTAATGATTTTATCGAAATAATTTAGATATTTCGTATAAAATTTTATTATATTAACATTTATATTTAAAAAAATATAACTTATTCCAATATTTTGAAATATTGGAATATTATATAATGGAATTATATAATATCGGATAAAATATTATAAAAATGATATGTAAAATATAATAGTTTATTTTTAAAATTTATAAAATAGGTTAAAAATAATATTTTATTTTGAATTATATAAAACATTTATAATTATTATTATAAATATATTATAATATATTTATAATAATAATGAAAGCGTTGTTCCTGGGGATTAATGATGGTTAATGTTTAAATGTTCTAGCGGTCTATATTTATTATTATAGGCCGACTATAACAATAAATTTCGAACAACAATAAAAAATAAAATCTATTGCTATAGATTTGTTGTTATTGCTATATTTTCTCATCATTTACTTTGTTATATCTATATGAAGTTTGCCTATACTGTAGGCTATTAATGCGTAAACGAATCATTTTTCGTTTTTTTCTTCTCGATCCCTTTTATAGTTGCGCTGGCGTTTTAATCAACATATGGATCAAATAGATCATTCCAGATTTTTTCAAAAGTCCCCTACTCTGTGTTTAACGTAGCGTGCACTGAAACGCTCCCCAGTTTATGAATAATAAATTAAATTACTCCCATCTGATGTAATCTTATGGTGTAGATTTCATCTGTTTCTAGTTAATCATATTTTTTAACACTTATAACAACTAGTTTTGACATTGGATTTAAGCAAATATTAGAAACTTTTAATGAAAAATTGTTAGAGATTTTACAATATGAAGATAAATTTTACACAACTTATAGTAGCTCAGTATCTGTAATATAATAGAATAGTACAACTCAAGTTCTGTATAAAATATAGTATTACAATGAGTAGATGCGTTATTGGAGTGCTAAATTTAGATATAAAATGTTTATTTTTTTTCTTTTACTTACAATCTGCATGAAGTGTAGGGAAATAAGAGTGCTGCATTAATGCCAGATTTTGGAATAGAGTTTTCAACGGAAATACATATTCCTAGATCCTCTAAGTCCTGGAAATGATGTTTTTAATTTAACAGCTAGATTGGAAACAAAATTCCAACTTTTTTTAGCGTTATTTTATATGAAAAATATAAAATATATTGGCCATCGACAGGTTGCAGACAATTGATTAAAAATAACACATGTAACAGTTACTGTTAGAGAGTCAAAGTAGTAAATGAAAGGAACAAAAAAAAATGCTTGCAAAAGAAATTTTAATCCCTTGCTCTATGGTTTGTCTTAGCTCAAAGTTTAAATTTTAAAATATTATGGTAAATAATTGAATACTGTTTTGTAAGTTTGATTTGAACAGTTTACTTTGTGTAATTTAAAATCTTGTTTATTTAAAGAAACAAAACATGTTGAATAAATCAATTATAGCTAAGAAATAGTCAATACGACAGAATTTATAACATTTTCAATGAGTTCTGTGGAGTAACTGTGGACATCTCGGAGTAACTGGAGGCATCTCGGAGTGAAAGGATTTCTTCAGCGAATAACTCAAAACGTTCTCAATGTCTATGTTGATCTTTGATCACGTCACGTGTCTTATGTGGGCTTTGCGGGTAAAACAGTCATATTTGCTGTGACCCTTGAAACACAAACCTTTAACTTTCCATAGGGTTTAAGGACCTTAAATGGTCATTTCATTTACGATATTAGTGTCTGATTTTGTCTTCATTTTTTAATGTAAAGTACATTGTGATGACCAATGTATAGATTATGGACAATAAGTCATCTATAAATCAGTAACAAAAGAGTGCAAAGATCAATCAAAGTTACTTTAATACGTCATATTGGTATTGTTTTACTAGTTTTTGCATCTTAATGCCATTCCGTCCCTAGAACAGCACTGAAAGATGAAAGCCTCATAAGTGTGGTTGTTTTCCTGAAAACAAACATGATGTTTTCCTGAAAGTTGAATAGTTTAGTTAAATATTTCTTATAATGAAGCATTTGTCATGTTATAATATGATTGTTTTCTTAATAAAGTTTTTAGTAATCTCATGTACAGTACTAAGTTAAGGTCTGTATTTTATTATTAGATGATTTGGTATTATTAAAAGGAGAGTTAAATGTTTGAGAGAAAGCTATAGTTATGAGGAATATTGTTTTGGACAGCGTGTCCATTCATGAGAGTGACCATCAATAACGTAAGTTAAATAATTTAAATTGCTATATCAAACTGTCATTAAGGTGGTTACTGCTATCAAACCGTGTTGTGATATTAAGCACTTGCATGTTGTCTTAAAGGAGGCAGATTAGGCGATAAACTTGTCGAGCTGTTCACAAGAAATATGTCCTTGCATTAAACAAGAACCGAGCTGAATAGCGAACGGAAAGCGAGTAGATGGCTGAAACACAGCCATTACTGGCGTTTACTGGTAGATGCACGCAGCTGATAAGAACAGACCGAGGGGTTATCATGTCAGCTATCGATCTGCTGAAATCGAGAAAACACCAGTATCACTGGCTCGCTTTAATCGAAGCTAATTTCTGTCTTTTGATAACTTATCGATCAGATTACGTTCAAAATATACAAATAATCAATCACCTGTTCGGATTTGATAACACGCTTGTAAAATATTTAGTTTTACTGACTTTTTTCCATGTCCTAATTGAACGAAACTTTAAGCTCAATGAGATAAACAGTAATAGTTATGCTTCTACAGCACTGATTATTGCTAGTCTGAAAACGAAAATCTAATCTTGTGATAAAGAAAATCGAAAATCTAAACCTAATGAAGTTTTATATTGCTTAGTTGGTAGCAGTTTTTACCAAAATAAATTACCATATCTTTCAAATATTACCCCCTCATTATATTGCTAAAAAGCTTTACATTTGTTGTTGTTGTTTAATTTGTATTTTTTTTTAATTCACCTATAAGTTAGTACAATTATTCACAGCAATTATGGCTCTGACAACATTTATTTAAAATCATTGTCAGAAATATAAAATGGAATACACAAACAAAGCTTGTTTTTTTAAGTAGGTTATTGTTGTTATCAAATGTTGTGTATTTCTAATTTTTTTGTTACCCATGTTTAGTTAGAAACTTTAGGGTTACACTGGAGTGGGGTCGTGCTTCTATTGATCCCGTGTAAAGAAATACTATCTTCTGCACTGCTGTTTGGTGAACAAGAGTCTTTAACTAGAACAAACATCTGCCAGTCAGCATGCTTCAGTTCTAGTGGAGACTGAACTACGGCACTCGTTACTCTAGGTTAGGTTAGGCTGTACTGGCAGTCGCTACGTGGAAACACACATAGGGCCCTTTGTGATACTGATTCTTAAGAAGACTGATTCTATATTGGCAGTCTTGAATTTTCCCTAACTCAAGTGTATTTAGAGTCGAGATCTTTAACATATACCTGGCGTAGTGCAGACTCGACACCAAAGGCTTAACGTCCTTTCCGATGGACGGCGTAGTCAGATTTATTCGTATCCTACGTTCGATTAAATATATCAAAGGTCAGAGTGGGATAACCCCAGACCTGCCAGTTCAGAGACTCATTGCCACTGGGCTAACCTACCCTCCCCCTACTCCACATCTCAGCGCGTGAGCCCTGTCCCGGTGTAGTAACCGAACTGATATGACAGTCCTAAAACTGAGCCCAAATTGTTCATTTAAGTTGATTTTTTATTTATTTATTTTAGCAAAATTCTATATAAGTTCTCTTATAGATAGTAAGCAATATTACATTTCTATACATTTACAAACATTTCAATATCTATAAATTGGTAGATAGGTTCATATTCCAAATATGCTTGCATTTCTTCAATATGCAAGGTTTAACTTGCCGACGAGAAGTAAAAGAGTCATTCCAAGCGTGTGCCAATCACCTACTTTTTACAGATGCCCGTTCTAATTAATTTGAGTAAAGTAACATGAAGCTACCTCTGCTATTAATTCAAACAAATAACTTGACTGACCTTTAGGTGACGTAGGTGTCAAACTCCAAATAAATTATAATATTCTTAATGTTACATTAATCTAAGTTTATTATTAATTTATATTAATTAGTTATTCTATTTATTATCTCATTTTCTAGCGATTTAGATATTTTTTATATAATAATTATTACAGTCTTTATTATCTAAGTAGTTAATCATTCACGGTTTCATATTTTAATCCCATATTTGTCTTCAAAACTAATATTTTATAATATCATCATATATTTGTGTAAGCAAAAGTAACATAACATGATGGTTTCGATTCTTGCAAAAATAACTATTTGAAGAACATTAACTGAAGCCGTAAACGTTACCAGTACTAAAGAATAAGATGGTGTACTAAAAGTACACCATTACTGAAAGATATAACATGTGCAATACCATTTACAATATTATACGGATTATAAATGGATCAATTTATAATGTTTTTTTAAATGAATTTATGTAATTAAAATACGTTAGTTAATTGTATTTTTCTGTATAAAGAACTTTTTGCATTTCTAACCCTATTAATGTCAGAAAATAATTTAAACCGTTTTCATTAAATGTGCTGAAGCTTAGGTAGTCATTTACGAATAAAGAATCATGTAGAGAAGGTTTTATCTTTCTACTTACTAATTAAAAATAAATACGGGAATAAATGATGCAGTGTGGATTTTAGAGTATACGTTACATCGGATAAGCCATTCCAAAAACTCCTTGTAAACAATAATCACACTGATATCACTAAACACAATAGGCTTAATTTTACGTTTGAAATATTTTGAATAATACGCTTATCATGAATTTTATCAAATACAAAATAGATTATTGAGAATTAGGTTCAAAAATTAATTACTTCAGATTACAAGCCGACGTTTCGCCGAAAACTGTTTGGCATTCTCAAGACTTTTTGAAGGAAACTATTTAACTATGGCTATATATATTCAAATATATTAGTATATATATTGTCAAAAATAAATTTATTTGATATGTAACTTTCTTCTATTAAGGATCAAACATGATAAGTTATTCAACACCGTCATTAACGTCTGTTTGTAATCTGAAGTAATTAATTTTTGGATCTAATCCTCAACAACTTGTTTTGTTCCGTGGCTCATTATCAATAAGCTACATCAACTGAACTTTTATATTATAATGCAACTACTTATATAAATGGAAATATATAATTTCCATTGGCATTATCAATACATTTCTGATATTCTTGTTTCTCTTTAATTGACGTTATTATTTATATATTTATAACACTACAATAAAATCTCGACACTGTCAGTTTTCCATGTCGAAATCAACCTCTCATATGCCGACGTTTTGGTTATTATTCAAAACGTTTTTACAGGCAGAAGTAAAAACCGGTAACCATAATGGTGTAACCATAATAGTGGCAGAAAGGTCGCGTTATATAGTATATTAGCCAGATATGAAGTTTGGCTGTTTGCCAATAGATCAAAATCGTTTGCTCATGAAAAATATTACTATTTTAATAGTTCTAGAGTGTATCAGTACACTTTCTCAAGTTGTCTGTTTTACCAGAACACATGTTGCTATTGTCTTTAGTTGTAGCCTGAGGGTTATTTTTATCCTTTTCCCCTGCCAAGAGATATATATCTGGTGGTGTTTTTCCTTATATTTGTGTTAGATTTCTCCCTTTCAGACTTCTACTCTTTAAAATATTTTTTGTCCTTATTCATCATTTAGTATCATTGAATATATTATACAGTTGTTGCCTAGGCAGGTCAACTAATTTAGTTAAGGGTTAACTTATCAAGAGGATGAAAAAACTATGATGGATGTTAAAAGAATTTTGCATAATTTCTTCGAGTGACTTGTAGGTCATGGTGAGGTAATATTGCTTTTAAGACTGCATCAATATTTGTTACAAATAAAATAGATTTTCATATACAATAGCAGATTCTGTAATTATTTCGATTTACTCATTGTAAGGAATATAACTTAACATTTTGATAACTTTCATAACATTTAGAATCGGCAACATCGACTTGGGCTGAGTTAGTTTTGCTCACTTTTCTCTCATAATATCTGCCTAGTTACTGCCTGAAATTCCGTAGGACACCGTTGAATCATAGAGATATATGGCTTTTGCTAAAATAGCTTGGTTTAGTTGCTGTCACTTATTGTCTCATGCCACTACTGTAGCATCATGTAAAGTGACTATTTCAGGTTGTATGTTTTGCTGCACAATATACTGATAATTCAGTAGTATCCTAGTTTCAGTGTTGATTAAATGATGTTCTGATTTCAGCAGTAATCAATGAAGCTTTAATTTCAATAATAATCTATGGTGTGCTAATACCAGTGCTTACAATTGTATTCTAACTTTGCTGATGGTAAATGGTGTTCTAATTAAACAATGGTGTTTTAACTAACGATAAACCATCCTTTACCAATCCTTGAAATGGTATTAATGATGAGACTTATAACTCATAGGAGTCCTATTTTCCCGAATCCCATGTAGAGTTTTAATTAGTAGCAATGATTTGCAATATTTTTAATTTGTGCATTTTTAATATCAATGAACTTCTTCAGTCCCAATCCCTATGTAAGAAAAAATTTACATTTAAGCTGGAAAAATAATTCTTTATGACATGTGTATGATGAAGAACCATATCTTGGATACTTTTACATAGTCTGATGAAAATGACTGAAAGAAATGATAAAATCACTTAAGAACAAAAATTAGTAAATAATTTGTTTGTAAAAAGATAGGTAGAAATATTTAGTTTTTATATTTAATTATGAGTACACTCATCACTTATGAGCAAATATGGACTAAGGCTGTTTAAATGGCATTTAACATTGTCAAAACATGAATTAAATTTATCTTCCAGTTATCAAAATTTTTTTTTGATTTAATATACTCATGTAAAACAAAGCCAAACTCAAGGAAACTTTAAATTGAAATTGTTTGTTCTATACATTTTAAACTTTGCATACTTCTATACAATTTGGTTTTTCGAATATTAAGGTTTCATTATTAATACATTTCCATTATTCTATTTTAAATTAATTCTGACTTCAGAACGTTTAGGTTTTATAACAGTATAGAAAGAGATCTTCATAATTCAAGAGATTTGCAATGTTAATAAAAGTTAAACTTTTCTAAATTATTTTAAAGGTTTTTTTTTATAAAAGAAAATTCAATTTCAGAATGAAATTAATTAGCATAAGAAATATTACATTATGTATTTTTTTTCTGAAAGTAATTTATTTAGTAACTCTATTAGTCAATATAGGTTGTCTTGTAATTTATTTGAGGTATCCAGAAATGATTGTGGGTGAATTATTAGATTTGTTTTATAATGAAATTGAAAAACTTGTCATTAGATTAATCCAGTTTTTATTTGAAAACCTGTTGATTTTCAAGGAAAGTTTAAATTAGTTCATTTCACTTTTAAATTAAAGTTGTATAATAATTGCATTATATATCAGCCCAGGATGAGTAGACTGCTTTTATAATCAGTGTCTTTGATTGGTTCTGCCAACATTATTCATGTTATGGTGAAGTTTGTACATTTCTATATATATATATATATATATATATTTAAAATAAACAGTGACACATAGACTGAAACATAACAAAGACTCACTTTTCAATTTTTCGACCGTAATGGCGGTCGAAATATTGAAAAGTGAGTTTTTGTTATGTTTCAATCTGTGTCACTGTTTATTTTAAGTGTTATCTGTCCTGCCGGACCGTTTTTTGTTTATCATTTTTGTTATGGTATATATATATATATATATATATATATATATAAAAAGATTTCACATAAACACGTGAAACAACAATCAATGATCAAACCACAATAAGAAATGGGAAAACAATTTTCTGCATCTAGTGTTCAGTTGGGTTTTTGACTCTGACGAGGACCGCTTGTTACGGTTGAAAGATCTTAGTCTTGTTTTCCCATTTCTTATTGTGGTTTGATCATATATATATACATATATATATATATATATGTAAACAGGAAAACGATCCAAAAGGACACAAACTTTTTACGATGAATTACAAAAACAGAAATAAGGAACAAACACACTTACTGTCTCTAATTTTCGGTTGAACCATGCGATTGGTATCCCTATCTCAACTCTCCTAATGACGGTTCAACCAAAAATTAGAGACAGTAAGTGTGTTTGTTCCTTAGTTCTGTGTTTGTGATTCCTCGTGAAACATATATATATATTTATATAACTAGAAAATATATTTATTTAAAGGGAAGGATATAAAATGTCACTACAGAACATACACGCTATGTGTAGTTAGTGTAGTGTAGTTTATGTGTAGTTAATATTGAGTCAGTTTAAGTGATTAAAGCTATAAAGAATAATTTTAAGAATAGACATTTTGGTGAAATAATATACTTGCTCTCAGAAAATATGACAATAACCTTCGGAGCATTGGAGAAATTAAAAAAATAACTACCATCTTAAAAACTAACTAAACTCCTATCTCAATTCATGGGTGTGAAGAAATAAAAATGATATTTATAATGAATTTAACAGCCTATTTTCGTTTAAATTACTGGTTTAGTTGCTTTGTTACTTCTGTGTTATAAAATATAAGCAGCTTGCAAACACAGGCGCACATACGCAACACCCAAACCAGTTGGCGTAACCCATGTTATTAAAGGCAAGGGACATTGAGACGTGTATTTCTAGTGAAAGCTCAATATTGAAATGTCGACCTGAATTCTGTACTCCTTTCATTGCTCTGTATCCCATATAAAGAAATTGAGCAGATATATTTGTTTACTGCAAACTGTTCTACACCTCACTAGTTTAGATTATATTAATTAATATTGTTCTGAGTACTCGTAATTATAATTAGCAGGACAGTCTTTGAACGGTATATTAAAAAAATTCAGAGATGATAAGTGTATTCCAAAATATTATTAAATATTATAAGATAGTAGAAAATATCATTATTAGTGTAGTTCCATATATGTTATTGGATTTGGAATTTTTTTTTTACTTTTTGCAGGTTTAGTTACTGAGCTCAAGTTTAAATTTAATCTAGACGTACTTATTATTTAGTACGTGGGTAGGTGGAATACACTTTTTAAAGCGAGAAAACTATGATAAACTCAAACGAAATTAAAATCAAATAATACCTACTTGCTACAGTATCTAAAAATATATGCATAATTTTATATTATCTGTATACCTGTATGAATACCTGTGTAGCTAGCCAAACACAGCTTAAGAGTTCATATCTTCTTTTCTAAGTTGAATTTGCAATCAATTCAATTTTATATTTTAAGTTAGACATACATAAATATACTGTCAAAGTTTTAGCTAGCTATGTCTTATGTAGGTTGAGTTTGCTTGTGATAAAATTTTTGGACAAACAGACAGACATTTTTCTAAGGGTGGATTCGATTTCTCCAACGTACAAAAATACGTAAAGATAATGTGAAATGAGTCAGTTCTAACCAATGTACAGGCAAAACCTTTCATATATATATACAAAACTAAAGTTTATCGGGACTCCACGGTCCGATAAAGTTTATTCCACGGTCGATACTTTTATCAATATATATATATATATATATATATAGAAAAGAATGTAAGATAATATCAATAACTTCTGGCCATACTCATGTGGAGCATATTGGTTCCCGTTTGATCACATGTGTTAAGCAGCACAAGTTCTGCTAACACATGGATGAGTGACATTATCATGGTGACATCAAATGGGTCACACTTTCGTCCCCTAGTAGAACCCGAAAGGCATTATGCTTTTTTGAGGGTGGAAAAGGATTTCCTTGCTTAGGAAATACTTGTATCAGGGTAACTATAAACTGTTCTGTAATTGTGAGCAAACCGCTTAGAAGTTTTCCATAATTTTATAAATATTATTTTATTTTTTAATACACTAAAATTGTGGAGAAATATTTATGAAGTAAAATTAAGTTCATAAACATTTCTGTATAATATTTTTTCTGTTCTAAAAATTACATTTTCTTTAATAAATTAACCAGTACATTTTTAAACAATTAGATGTTCTTTTTCACTAAAAAATATTAACATTTCACCAGTATATTATGAATTCGTTGGAAAACCATTTTTGCATTCAATACCATTTCATATTATTTTAAAGTCAAATAGCATCACAAAACACAAAATTATCCCTTTCTAACATTAACTAAACGTGTCAGCTGATATGCGGAATAAATTTTCTCCTCTATCATAGGTTCAATTTGTATCTCAATTCCCTCGGGATAATGAATGTATATGCTTCACACGTATTTATGGTAGTAATTCCTCTAAATTTGTATTCAATGCTTACAAATGAGAATTGTCTCCCATATACAGTTTGCATTTGATTGGTGTTTGAAAGATAGCACAATACAATTGTTATTAAAGTGATTTCAGCTGAATTCTGGTGTGAGTTTGAACTTCAACATATTTTTAAAGTAGGTTGTTTTGTGAAATAAATAGCTGTATAATGACTTACGTTTACTAATCACCATATTAATTTGTAACAATGATGATTATTTTTAATAATTCAACAAATTATCAACGGTATAGTCATCATGTTTAAAAATGGTATGATTATCAAAAATTGGTAAATATTAAAATGGTTTTAACCACCTGTAATCTTTATATGTGTTTTAATACGAAACGATAACAGTATTGTCTTTGTAAAATAAATTACCGTATGTGTGAGATCCAAAAGATTAGTTCCCAAGTAGTATTATTGCTAAGCAATAGTCAGGGCATAAGCATCAATTTGCTCCTATCAAGTTTTCTAAACACGTACGGATGATAAGGATGTTGAAGATTCGTAAGGGTTCCTTCCCATCGTCTACTGTTCTAGAGCTGCAATCTTACTACCACCAGTAGCATACTATTAATGTTATCGAACTTTTATAACTGAAAAAAAAATTAAGCTGAAACTTCTTAAATTATTGATATAATAAATAATGGTTGATTTTTTTGCCATGTCCTTTTGACTGTTTATGAAAAAAGTATGTGAATGAAGGGAAAGTCTTTAATAATATTTTATAGTTTTACGTACATATCAAATGTCAAAATGTTCATTGCTCAAACCTATCAAAGATGAACTCAGTAAGACCAAGCTTGCGGCCGATGGGCTGATACTTGGCAGTTCTGATCTGGCCTGCTGAATCATTCTGAAAATCTCAAGAATTATTGATGAACCAGTTTATTGCTCAAGGAGGAATCTATACTTGAGAAAATTGATCCAGAGCTGAGTAATACATTTTTATCTATTAAAAAAGCCGGGTATATCTTATATATCTTTTAGAGACGGCTGAAGTCTATTTTATGCTTTAGTTTTTATACAAGTTAATAGCATCTCCACATATTGTTTAAAGAGCAAATATATCAAGTTCTTTAAATTATGGATGCTGCATTACTCCCTTCCAAAACTGCCCTATATCCTATAGATTAGAAAGTGTCTATAGATTCTATAGATAATATGTATATGTATAGATAATTTCATTGATGTAAAAGCATTTCCTGTATAATTCTTGTCTTATATTCGGTTGCTATCATATGATGGTTTCCACTTTGGCATGTGATGGGATCAAAGTAAGAAATATTTAATGGCAAATCTTTAAACCACAACAGAATACGTACAGTACGAACCAAAATACATAGATGTTAATCATAATAGTTAAGCAGAAGTGTTGCACATTAGATATCATTATTCATATAATTATACTCAATTCCCATTAAAAAAGTTTAAAAAAATGCCAAAAGGCCAAACAAAATTTTCTAAGGCAAACACTAATAAAACAAAGCCAATTTTGAGGAATTTGGCGTAAAAAAAGCCAATATGGCAACCCTGGTAGATACTGAAGTATTGGGAGTAATTAGCATTGGAATGTATCTCCTCCAGATTGTGGTGCACTCATAGCATAAATAGGTGCTTAATAAATAAAAGTCACCTTTAGATCCCGCAAGGCGGTAACTCTCTATAATGGTGAGCATAGTCCTTCAACACATCGTTATGAGTTGTTTCTTTTGTCAGTACATATTCCATACACCCACGGTGGGTGGGTGATATGACAGCAAACAGACAGGTATATAAGTTATGAGATGAAAGTTGAAAAATAATTTAAAAGAGTAAAAGAGAATGGATTTGCGTTATTTCACAAGTGTTAACAAGTGAGTTTCACCTACATCAATTGTGGACAGTAATTACTATAATTTATAATAACATTGAGTACTGTTAGTTGGTTTTATATTAGAATGCTGGTCAACAACAAACTTCTGGCCAATTCTAAACCATTAAACCTCGCAAAATATCTTAAAACAGCATGACATATTTACACATCGACAGACTGATAAGGAATCTTAAAAGGTATGAAAGAAAAATGTGTAGAAATAAGAAATAATAAATAGGAAATATAAAATAGAAGATAAGAAGATAAGGGATGAACAGAACTAGAAGAATAGCAACAGCAAGAGAAAAAAGATGTTATAGTGAATAGAAAAAGGAACTAAGAGAGAGAATAGTGTAGTGGAAGGAAAGAGACAGAGTGAGTCAGAGAGAGAGAGAGAGAGTGAAAGAAAGGGAGATTATTGTTATGAGAAGGGTTGAGGTCCAAGTGAAAAAAACTATGAGATGACAAAAAAAGAAAAATTATTCGTTTCAATGAGATAAGGTAAAAAAAGTGATTTCAGCGTCTACGTTGAACAAAATATAATAATAACAACCTACAGATAAGGAAGTAAATATTATTTTGGGGGAAAAGTTTGAGCAAAGTAGACATTATTTTCTGGCATTACAGTACTCTCAATACAATAGAACACGAAACGAGTAACCTGACAGAAAGAAAGCTTCAAAAATCACAGATTAAACAAAATTAGTGAATGGCACGTTTTTTATATAACAGCACCTTCAATGGTCATATTCACGCCTCATTGTGTGTGTTTATTTATTTAAAAAATAATTGAGGTGCTCGTTTGCGAATCCTGATTGGAATTCTATCATTGTTTTACTTGCATTGTAAAGTTCGATATTATTCTTTTAAAATACAGCTAACAACAGTAATTGTTAATAAACCGGCATAAAATAGTTAAAGTAATATGATTTATTGTTTCTGTTGGAATCTATAACAGCTTCCTTTTAACCAAATCAGGAGAAAAGGGATCTGTTAGTTTTTGTAATCATACATACAAAATTTTAATTCTTCTAAAATTATCATATTGTAATATCTATTTTTGTATATAAAGCTGTTTTTTTTTATCATAATTTCAAAAGAATATTTTTAATTACTGTTTCTTAAGTTCTACTTGAAAGAAATTAAATTTTCAGGTAGTGTACTTCTCCCAAAACTAAAATGTGGCCGATTACCAAAAACCCAGAACATGAGAGACTTTCAAAGTATGTGATTGAGGGAATAGGAAAAAAAACAATAAAATAATTTTGACATACACATTATAACAATATACTGTAAAATTTGTACATAAGTTAGGCTGGATTAGGTTGCAGTGGTTGTAATACGAGAGAACACTCATGTGCCGAACATTGGCCCTTTGTGATACCACACAATAGACATTCTATTTTGGGAGTCTTCACTTTTGCCTAACTCAAGTGTATTTTGAGTAGAGTTCTTTAACTTGTACCTAACATCGTGCCGGCTTAGGACCGACAGCTTAGTATCCTCCCTGAGATGCGACGTGCTCAGATTTTTTACCTCTCGCTTGAATAAATCGAGGGTCAGAATGGGCATTGAATCCCGGATCTACCGGTTCAGAGGTGAGTACGATGCCACTGAGCTACCCTGGCCCCTCATGAGTTCATAAGTGACATTTTCCTTAATTTGAAAAAATGATTTTTTTTTATTAATGATATATTCAATTATTGGAAACTATGTCGAATTGTGACTGTATATAAGGGACAGAAGGGAGAGAAACAGAGCAAAACAAAAGAGAAGAAAAGAGACAGGAAGATAATAAGTAGGTGATGTTAGTCAATGCTAAGTCTTGACCCTTAGTGACAAAAATAAGGGTCTACCATTTATCTGAGCAGAAATCCTCTACCTCCCAAACGTAAATAAGTGGCCGACCTGTCTCTCACTATCATGACTCAGTCAAATGTTCGAACAGTATGCAACTGCACATTATACTTTATAATTATAAAGGGATTTTCAGTGTATTGCTTAACTATCGCAAGCAAAGTCCCTTAAAATTATTGAGGGCTTCAGAAAATTAACAAAAGATAAAGAGAATAATTGAAATTAACTGTACTGTGGTACTTTATAAGTGTAACAAATGATATAATAACTTATCCAACATCAGCTTAATCTAATGTAATAAAGTTACTACGGTATAATATATTATAATTTATTTACAATGTAATATTACTATAACAGCTTATGATATCATTAAATCATTAGTTGTGCAATCTGTAATTGTGTGGTATTTGCTCCACATAATATTATATTATTTATTATATAATATTATATTATTTATTATTATAATTTATAATGTAATAATTTTGAGTGATGTTAGTTGTTTTTATATGAGAATGCTGGTCATGAACAAACTTTCGGCCAATTTTCAATCTTTCAAACTCACAAAAGACCTTACATCTTCACACATTTCCACATCAACAGGCTTTCATCAATGTTTAAACCTTTAAACATCACAAAAAACTTAAAGCACCATCACAAACTTTCACTAAAGTATTTTATAGAAACTGGAGGAAATATTTGTATAGTTATATTTGAATTAGATCAATTTGAAGGGGAGGAGGAGGGAGGGGGCAATGATTCGCTGCCAGAGAGTGTTACCGTCCCCTGAAGTTTAATTTACACGTCATTGTATAAGCTTCATTCTTATATGTAGTCAGGTGTTTCAACATATGACGGGTATGCTTGCATTCTGTCTTGATATTGTTTGGCAGCCTAGTGTCTTGTTATGGATTGTTTTATTTCGTAGCTTAGTACGCAGTGACTAGCATTTCGTTGGCTCATAACAGTGGGAGACGCGTTGTTTAATCTGATTTCTTTTCCTGTATTTTTCCATTTCCCCAGCATTGCTGCTCTTAATAGGTGTTTTAAAAGCAAGGTAGGATATTTATGACTGAGGAAGGGAGAGCTGCTGTCCAGGCCTGCTTCTTTGGCTTTAAAGCCAGCCAGCTCATATCCATCTCTGCCCAAGTATGAATAATGACCCATATTTAACTTCTACATTTCAATCTGTTTTCCATCATACATATATACCACCATATTTATATCCACCATATTGCTTTAAATGGTTTGGATTAAACTACGGTTACGATTAATTTTTCTTAATAACTTCATTATGATTTCACCCTCATTTATCAAATGCTAAGGTAGTGTAAGCAGTTATTCTGTAGTATTCACTCATGGTAGAGTAACAATCTAATAAAATAGATTTTCACATATATAAGTCTAACAGGCTAAACAACATGTATTGAACTCGTAATGTTGGTCTCCAGGCAAAAAACCAACCACAGACTCTGAAGAAGAAAACTACTGTTCGAAACGCGTTATTTAGACTATTAAACTTGTAAATGTGGAGATTATTTTATAAGCTTTCTACTGTACAGTATATATAATTGTTTCTATGAATAGGTTTCAAGTTGTAAGTATAGTAACTTTTGCCTGTTTAGTGAATAGAATTGCGATAATTTATATTTGCTTTCTGTTATAAAAGTGTTTTCTTTAGAATCCACACAACAAACGCTGAGCTGACATTATTTTTTATTTTGCTGCCGTCAGTGAAATAGGAAATAGCCTTTGGAGACATCGCCTGTTTACTGTTTCAGTTATTGTTGAAAAGTCAGGGTCTTTGACCGGCGTCAGTACGAAGTTCAATATATCACGCACAATTCAAACTACTTCGTAATACTTACAGCGCATTTTTTTTTAAGTCATTAAAAAAATGACTATATTTTAGTTGAAACAAAATTATTTAATTATTAAATTATTAGTTATTTGCTCTGCCACATCTCCGTATTGTCTGGCAGAATACTAATGGTTTTTGTGTTATTATTCAAGTATTGAACCCTCTTCTAATTCATGACTTGTGCAATTCTGACGCCAGAACCAAAGCCAACTTTAAAGCTCAATTACTTTTATTAGCACAGGTATGCAACTAGTGTGTTTGGTTGTCATTTTGATATTGTCTTAACATGTTGATATATATATTTAACATCGATAACAACATGAACATTGTGTATGTGTGCGAGTAGAATATTCAAAAATAAATTATGTCCTTTTAAATACCCACATTTTGAGAATTTATTTCAGTTTCATGTGATTTTTTAGAAATCTGTTGATGCTATGCTGTTTAAAATTGCTGTAGTTTTGGCAGTTTAATTGACATTTAATATGTATAGGGTCTTCTCCGTGCAAAATTTATATTTCACTGTCAAAACTTTAGAAGATTCTTCTGAAGTAAGCAACTTTTAAAGAGCTCAAGCTAAGTTGATACTGATATTAAAAAGTAGCTTGAATATATAAATAATAAATACTGCAATTAATATTTGATGCAATCAGTGCAACTTTTACTTATTTATTTCGACTATTAATGAGTTAAATTATCCAACGATTCTTTGTAAACGAACTTCAAATACTGGCAGATGAATATGGAAATGTGAGAAAATATATAGTAATTATTTTTATGTCTAAATGTGCTTTCAGGTTGGAATAAATTTTAATTGTTAAACAATTGTAATTTATTGAAATGAGTATTTATAATGAGGTGACGGAAATCCGTGTGATATTTCATACCGGATTTTTTTTTTATGTAATTATGTAAAGAATATAAATAAATTTTGGTTTAATGTTTGATCGATTCTAAAATGTGTGAAGCATTGCATTTTTGATGTACGTTATTTGGAAACTGTACGGACTCGACTTGGGTACTTTACTGAATGTCTACTTTAGTGAAAAGCAGCTGGAAGGGACGTGATTAAAGCAAGGGGAGGTTATTCCATGGAAGGGGTAGTGCTGGACGAGGTGTTTGTTTCACCCCTCGAGTGGTATGTTTTGATGTGTTAACTAGTCTGTTTGGATTCCTCTCACCTCTGATCCATATCAAAACTACCATGTTACCTACCATCTGTCGACCTCCACCCCTTCTACACTTCTATATTCCCAAACCTCCCGTCCTCTCCACCGCCTTTTAATTATACATTCTGACATCAGTAGTTAGTTTTCTCCTTTACAACACGTCAAAATCACAAATATTTTAAATAAAATGTAAAAACCATATGTAAAAATTCATATGCAACAAGCGTACATAATCGCGGAAGTGAGGAAGTAGGAAGGGTGCGTAAAAGGAATTTAAATAAGACGGAAATACAGGTTGTCCCTAAAAATGTATACACACACCAAAATTATTGTAATGTTACAATAATTTATATCATAACTATATTCATAGTTTTGATCGACCGTCATGTTAACTCATCAGAAATTACAGTTTGCTGTGAATTATCATCAAAAGGATTAACTCAGTAATTGTTTTAACTCCACTGTGGCTGGTCTTGTTTACTTAAACCTGCTGCACCTTTCCAAGTACTTTTTTGATCTTGATCATCATCAATTAAAGAATGAGTTCAAGTGAAATGAAATTTTTTCAGTTAAAACATTTCTACAATCAAAAGCAAACTATTGAGTTATCAGCTGCTAAAAGATGTGCACATTTTTTTGGAAACCCTTCACATTATTGGCAGTATGCAGACCAAAGTGGAGTACAGTTTCAGAACAGGTGGCGACAAAACAATAACATGATGCTTGTTAATTTGTTTACAAGTTAAAACAAAATTAATTACAATAAATATTTAAATTACTATAATTTTGAAGTGTGGATATTTTTTTATGACACTCTGTATTTCCATCTTGTTTAAATTTCTTTTACATACCTTTCTTATTTCCTCACTTCCTCTTTACGAAGTGAGCCAAAGACTTGTTGAAAATTCCTTGACTAAAGAATGAAAGTAGAAAGTAAAGAAGTTAAATCGCTAGCTTTAATTCTTTTAATAGGTGTATCGGTGTAAATTTATGTTTCCAAGATAAATTGTATTTTAAAGTTATAAAAGTCTTTTCTTAACATCAGTCTATAAATATAAGATAAAATAATTCAGAAAGCTGAATGTGTCCTTAATTTTAGCATTCTGACCGCAGCAGGTCAGATAGACTAAAGCCAATAAAAGTGGCTGTGGAAGCAATCGTTCTCACTTTAGTTGTAATATCTTTCCATATTTATCCTGATATTTTAAATTACTCAATAATTTCAATTATTTTTTTGATTTTTTATATTATGCTTGTGACAGTAGCTGTTTTTCACTAAAGTAGTTCCGTTTTTTTTGTTTCTTCTGACAGCAGTACCTTGTAGAAATTAAGAACGACCTATCCTCCTCCTTCAGGAGCTATTCCTGTCTAACTCCTTACTCATGGGCCCTAATCAACCAATAAATACATAATGATCAGTTTTGTCAGCTTAATATAATCTATGCAAAGCATAAGTGCAATAAAATGATTTATAGTATGTTACCAACATGTTGGTAACATTGTCATCTTTGATATTCATTAGGGACGTGACATTTCCTAAACTATCAAATACATATGTGTTATCTTGTTATTAATAATAATTTGTTTATTCAGTATTTTTACTAAAGTTTTTAGTAAGGTGCTTTAGTTTTAACTAGTGAATAGTATTTTTACTACAGACTACATGAAAGATCAATTTCTCCCGGTCAAACTTTGATTATGTTATGAGAACTCCATAAAATTCAAATAACGTTTACTAAACTGAATAAGTAGAAGAGAACTCTTAAATAAACTATTTTCATGGTAATGAAAACCAGTTATATAATTTTTTAAACATTAATATGTTTCAATGATCCATACAATAGTACAATAAAATCTGTCTGTACACCAGTTAACACTATGAAGATTATCAAATGTTATTCACTTCAAATATGGCACGTTCCATTTTAATTGTAGTATATATGTACTTCACACAAGAAAGAGAAAAACAGATAAAAACCACACAAAAAAGACTCACAAGGATATTTCGACATTCGTCGTCATCGGGCAGAAGTAGTCCTTTTGAGTAGCTGAAGCTAACTGTATAACGGATATATATATATATATATATATATAAATATTGATAAAAGTATCGACCGTGGAATAGAAACAAAACTATAGTTTATCGGGACTCTTCAATAATTTATAGTTTATTTTATAATAATGTATAGTCCCGATAAACTATAGTTTTGTATATATATATATATTTCAACCGTAACAAGTGATCTTCGAATAGAGTGAAATCTCAAGTTTGAACTATATAAAACATATTTCTAAAGTAGTGTAATCAGTTATTATGTGGTATTTACTCATTGTAGGGTAAAAATCTAATGAAATGGTCTCCACATATAAAACTTTTAATGATATAAACAACTCGTTTCGAACACGTAGTGTTCTTCCTCAGGCATTAACTAAAAAATACAATGACACCAGAGAGTTATCTATAGTACAAAGTAAATAAGTACAAAATTAATATAAAATAAAATAAGGCAGAAAGTACGAATCTAAAGATGAGTGCCTCTGAATAAGACTGACTGGAAATGGGATGGACATGGGTGAGGGTATAGGGTACATCTGTTTCTTATTAGAGCAGGTACATTTTTCTCTTAAAGTTAGGCTGAGCCTTTACATTTTCTTTTAGACTAAGTGTAGGAAACATATTGAAAAAATAACACACAGAGCTATAACGAAATATAAACCAAATATATGTATAAGGAGAAAGTAGAACTTTTTTTTTTATTTTATTTTTATATAAATATTTTATTTTATATTAATTTTTGTACTTATTTACTTTGTACTATAGATAACTCTCTGGTGTCATTGTATTTTTTAGTTAATGCCTGAGGAAGAACACTACGTGTTCGAAACGCGTTGTTTATATCATTAAATTTTTATATGTGGAGACCATTTCATTAGATTTTTACCCTACAATAAAACAAATTTATCATACATAAGATATTCAATTTACTTTATAGTAAATCTATATTTGGTTGATATTTGGAGTATGTTAATTATATTTTAGGGAAAATTCGTATCAGTGGAATAAATAAATTCTATTTCCATTAATCTCTATGGGGAAAATGTCTTTGATGTATATTTTGTTTGATATACAACGATTATCACGGAAAAAATTAAATTCCCATGTGGATGCACCACTGTATTCGTTTTATTTTGCTTTTTACTCATAAAAATGAATGAAATAAAATCTTATAATCGTGAAGCAACAAACACGTAAATACAGTATGACCGCTTATATTTAACTTTAATGACAATATTATCGCTCTCTCGACCTATTTTGATGAGTAAACAACAAAAATGTATATTGAATGTTTTTCCATGAAAACTATTTAAAAAAAGAAATGCTGCTAAAATATTCAAAGTGTTGTTAATAATAATAACATCAATATTAAAAATATTTGCTTCAACGAAAATATTCACCTCCTTCCTTTAATAATAACTTATCTATTTATAAATTTCATTTTCCACTAACGTTAATTGGTATTTTTTGTAGATTCATTTATGATTATTAATATTTGAATTTCATAAAAAAAAGACTTTCATAAACTTTTTAAATATTATACCAAGTGGAAAGTATAATTATTTTCATATTGATTATTGTAGATAAAATTAACTTGCTTAAAAAACAGCTTACATAACGAAAGTTATTCTGGAATGAATTCGTTCGTTGTTAAATATGTGTATTTCAATCAGATTCACATGATATGTTATTGATGGAAACTTCCTGTAGGAATGAGAAAAGTGCAGGAGACTGAAATGTAAAATGTCTGGTATATATCTTTATTGACATTAACTTAGAAGTAGAAGAAATAAGTTTTTTTTTTTTAATTTTGTCCTGAATCAGGTCAAGAAAATAAATGGAAGGTTCTTATAAAGTTTTCAAAGTGGCATTTACTATTAGAATGGGGGAAACTATTTGAGAACCTGTGCTTTGGAACAGTCATTAAAACTTATCCCTTCTGTGTTGCGTGGGAGACCGTGAGAGTGTATGCTACATGAATCATCATGTTTAGCAAGATATGCATTCATCATCAGCAATTCTCAATCGTTCTTACTTAATAAGTTATTTTTTAAATGAATGTCATTTTTAACGAGAGTTCCAACTCTTTACGTCTTTAATCACATTATTTAAATCCAGTTTACTAATAGTTTTTTTATTTTTTTTAATTATAGAACTACATGCCCCGTCAGAAGGCATTACATTATAACAATCTTGAATGGTACACTATACTCATTATTAAGTTATGATAATAGTAGCTTAACAATAATTGATGACTTATAACAATCATGCAATGAAACAATATTAAGTCACAACAATAGTAGCCTAACAACAGCAACAATTCAATAACAATAATATCAAGCAACAATAAGAAACAATAATAACAACAACACAATGATGACAATTAGACACAATGACGACAGGGCGATTGCAACAACACCAAGTAGGTTGACATATTTTTTAACTTCTTCCTTAAAGCATCGACCAGACTCTCTTCCAGCAAAATTGCAAACGGTGGGGGCCACGCACCTCCAGCAGTCACTTTATTAATATTATTGAGTATAAATTTATGAACATCAAATACTATTATTAAAATATATTTTACTGCTTCGTGTAAATCTTTTGTGTATAGCATTGCTTACAAAAAAATATTTTATGTAAGTAATAAAATATCGTAGAAGCTGTAGCATCTACAAAAATAAAAAATTTCAGTTGTATGGGTGAAAGCACATGTGTGGCAGGAAGTAAGCACAATATGATTCAATAGACATAGCACACTCAAAAGTGCCCTCCTTATATATGGATAAGCAACGGAACATTAAAACTAAGGGCATCTGGAAGAATATCGGGTTTAGCTTTAGTAAAGGAGAACAAACTAGAAAATATATCCTCTATCAGTGATTTAAAATCAAAGTAAAATTAATTTGAATCACACATACAAGGGTACTATGGCATTAACAGGTCATGGAAAAAACAAACCTTTTTTGTATCGTTTTAGACTTATTAATTCTCCTGACTGTCCTTGCATTAAAGCTGAAGAAACTTTTTAGCATATTATGTTCAACTGCAGACTGTTTGAACACTAGAGAGTACTTTTAAAGCAAAAATTTATTCTCCAAGGAGAAATATGACCAGAAAAACAAGGAATTGATATCACCGAAAGATATTTTTCAGTTTTATTGATAAGCTATTCAATTTTTTATTTGTTTAATATTATATTACAACTGCCCTAAGAGGGGTAACAAGTAATAGTGATACATGCTACGTAAAAATGATATTCAACCATGTTAGGAAGAATTCATTTTAATATAATAAGAATATCCTCATTTAATAAAAGGAATAATACTTCAATAAGGGAGTACTAAATAGGGGTATATTCACTGCTAGGGTTAAATTGTAGGTTTGAGAGGGTGAATTCTAACAATAGTAAGTTTACAGAGAGAAGAAACACTTCTTCTCTCACTTTTTGATTAAAAATAAAAAAGTACTATTTTGATTGAATTGTTACATATAAATCAATATTTTCTTTTAATTAGGTTCTAAGTTGCAATATTCTACTATAAAAATTGTCCACCTAAGTTATATTAAAATAGAATGTATAATTTGTTTAAAGAAAGGATGACTTTGTGACAAATGGGGAATGGTGCATGACCGAGAATCCCTGCTTTAATGAAATTCATTTTACTCAATTCTCAACTGCCTTGCATCTGACATATCTCCATTTTGTAGACCTAGTTGAGAAGATTGAATAGGTTTAAACACAGTAAAATTTTATGGTTTATTAAATTAACACAAGGTTTTACAGACAAGTCATTATGTTGGTTGAAAAGTCATGTTATCTCTGAGTGAGTGGTGGGCTGTGTGTGACCTGTTGAGTTTCTTCGACAGCATTCCACATTATTCCAAGTCGAGGATAGCCAATCGAAGAATGCCATGCAATAAACCTCTTTGGGGCAACTGTCATATGTATATAATCAATTCTTTTTTCAGTAAATATTTCAAACACTGTAAATTTTTACTAGAAATATGCTGCCTTACCATTCACTCTTTCGTCATATTTCAATTGGTTTTTGAACTAGTGCATTATCAAGAGCAAAGCGAATGGTTTCTCTCTTATAGCGATAATTTTCTTCATTTTATCTTATAAGAAAACAGTTAAATTTCCCTTGAAACTTACTAATGAAGGATTGCACGAGCATCTAACAAACTTTCAAGCCTAGCTAGAGACGACTAAAACAAGCTTCTAGTTGTTATAGCTCCACATACACCAACAACACTAATACTGGGCACATAATCAGAAATATTAGTCTAGGTAGAGAACGACTTTGCGTTGGACTTGCAACATAACAACGTTCAAACCATTGTGTCGTATTTGGCAAAACTTCGTAAATTAAATACCAAACGTTTATATCGATTCGGCTATTGTATATCAAAATAACACTGCTTACACAATGCCAGTGATATACTGAGTGACTTCATACAATTTTAAGAACTCAAAGCCGTTTCAATGCATTTTCAAGTCATTAAAAATTATGAAGCAAACAAGTCTCTTGGCCACACAAAAGGTGGCTACAAACAGTTTGATAGGGTATAAATAAATTGCCGACAGTGAATCGCATTTGAGAATATTTCGACAAAATTGTATTGCAGAAGTATGAACCAACGTCTAAACCACAATTTAAAATCAGAAAAATGACTAAGATCTTTCAAACAAAGCAAATGATCTTCGTATAAAATTAGTATCAATTGGACCCTGACGAAGACCACTTGTTTGGTGAAAGATCTTAATCATTTTTCTGATTTTTAACTTTTTAAGCGTTCAATTTTATTTTGCGTGTATCGAAGAAATATATATTTAATTTGCTTTTGTCATCCTTTTTTCTCTGCCAAAATTTTGTAATTATTTTCTGGTATTAGTAACTAACGAGTAGTGTGATAATAAATTAAAGCAATTAAATACATTTTTAAACAATAAAAGGTATTGTTTGTTAGTGTTTTAATCTTTCTTTTTAATGAAACTGTTATGCTGAATAAAGTTGCGTGTTGGTTAGATTACAAAGAAGAACCCGGATGAAATGATTGTGTTTAGTGAGCAAACAGGGTGCGTTTTATTGGTTTGTGGGCAGAAAGCAGTGTGTTGCAGGTGGTGTTATTGCAAGATTCACACGTGTTGTGCCATACTACAATACATCACAGGGAAGATCGATCTCAGCTATCCTCACTCTGCCCGTGACAGTTAATATCCCCAGCTAATGGCTGCAACGCCAGATTTGTGCCCACTCTCTCACTATGAACGTCTAAACATTGCACTTTTAGTTTACTGTTTATCTCTGATGCTCATAAACATGTCCAACTGAAAAAAAACGTAGATCTAATATTAAAAGATAAAAAAACCTTTTGGATGGAAACATTCATCTTGAATCAATTATACTTAACATTATTTTTCTATTTCAGCTTCATAAATTCATCTGCTACTTAAACTAGGAGTACATCTTTAAATTTATTGGTGACAGTTTAAAGACTCACTTAGAGTTTATATAGTTAATATTAATTAATTTATTAATAACCGTATCAATAATAATTAATCCATTAATATTTGAATGTTATAAAAAAGATCCAATGTTCAAATTTAGTAAAGAAACACAGATAAAATGAACTAAAAATACTTTATCGTTGTTTCATTCGTTTGGGTTCTTTGGATATTAAAAATCATCACAGCACAGTTTCATCAGAATCTATTAGGTTATATAATCAATTTGATAATGATGTGAAATAAAAATTAAATAATTATTAGACTGCTGTTGGTTTAATTTTTTTCTTTTAAATTTTAATGTGATGTATAAAGAGACGTACCTGTACCACCAAGCAGGTGGTATTTCTTTAGGTTTTGATCACAATTAATAAACAATTTTTAATTTTTAATAGTATGGGTTAAATATTTGCCTTAGTGTGATAAAAGGATAAGAATGCGCAAAATATCAAGCTGTCATCATTGTGGCAGACTGTGTCAAAACAATGTTCTATTTTCCATTAGACGGTCGTGTCTCTTCGGAGGCTGCCAACTCGCTTCAAAAACCCAAACTTATTCCCCCCTCACAGCACCCCATCTCAGACCGACTTATTTCTTTTCGCTTTCCTTCTCCAATTGATTTCTTCGTGGTGTCCCTTAACTTTTGTCATGTCATTTCTCTCTTTTACAGAACGGATTTAGCATAGGAACTTTTGAAAACAGTAATAGACCCTTTAAAAGTTGCTGGGGAATCTTGTTTTTATTTACAACTATTTCAAAGTTTTTTGTTTTCAACTTCTAAAGAAATAACTCTTCATTTGTAAAAGAATAAAATAAGTAATTTCTCTTCGAAAGCAAGCCTTCATCAGAAATAACGTTTTGATGATGGTACTAACTAATTATTGTTAACAAGGCAATCTGAATCCATGAAACGTTTAAAATACTGTGGTTCATCAATTTTAATCAGCCACAAAATTAATTCATTTTAAAGATTTAAGTCTCTATTTTTAATTCAACATAGATAATAATATTTTGAAGTATTACACAAACTTACTATTTTTGTTTGTTTTATTATAACATTTTTGCAGATTGTTTCTCAATTTGGCAAAAAAAATATATGAATTTTTATAAGTGTTGTAAGCTCTAATAGAAGGAAATTAGGAGATGCTGAAACGAAATTGAAGAATTTTTAGGAATCGTTTTGTTTGAAATATATCATCTCTTAACTTAGTTACAAAAGAAATATATTTCAGAACATATAAAAATATAAATTGAACGTCACAGTTGTTTCAATAATTAATAGTTAGTTTTAACCAATGGTCGTTCTTGGCACATAATGGTCGTTCACAGACTACTGGATTATAGTGCTGATCTTGATTCAAAGCTATATGTATATTCAACTTTAAAGAGGGAAGTTTATCTAACAGCCGTTCTTGGTAGCAGGGTCATTCGGCATCACGGACTCCTGGATTATGGTGTAGATCTTGATCCAAAGCGATCCATGTTCTTAGGTTTCAAAGAAGGCAAATCCACAGATGGCTCTCAGCCATTCGTCTTGGTAGCGAAGTGCTTCAGTTGGGCCCAGCCTATTTGGTACAGCTGCGATTACAAATAGCCATACTCTGTTATTAGTCCGAAGTTGGTTGTAATATTTTTTGTGAGATGCTAGTTTATTCATATTTACTATAAAAATGGGGTTTTTGATATAACCAAAAATTTTTTAAACCATAACTTTTGACTTTAAAAAATAAAATTCGTACTGAATTTGAGGCAAATATTCTTTGAGTGTATAAATTCTTGGAACAGTTTTGACATCTGTCATTTACTTTCAGTAATATTATTAATATTATAAATCTATTTATTAGTTTTGAAATGTCATATACCCTACCAAATACAGCTTTTATATATTTATCGCAACAGTTGTACTTCAAATTTATCATTATGTAATTTGTGTCTGCAATGAACTAGTTTAACTGCAGACACATTCAGTGCTGACTGTATAACACAAATAACATCCCTGGGTCAGAAATTACTCATTAATTTCTAATTGGAGTCAAGCTCGTGTATTTGCCAGTAATTGCAGATAATGAGTCACCGCCAGGGCAGTGTTAACAGTTTGTTCCCTACCAGCGCATTAGTAATACGAAATCTAATTAAGTTGCAAATAGAGGCAGAATATATTTACTGATGCATGGCTAAATTAAACAGAGCTGGCATTATAGGTTCTTTACTGCTACCTCGGAATGGTCTCTGTAAGCTTACAGCATTTCATTTCTTTACCACCTCTGTTCCACTTCACGTTATATTATCTATCTATTAACTACACTTGATCACCTTTTCATCGGCATACTGTATATTTTAAATACATTTAGTTAATATCCTTTTTAAATATTTACTTTAAAATTTTTTCTTCATTTTTTATATCAATATTTACTTTTGGTATAGTTACATTCATTTTCATCAGTACTTTTCAATGTATATTTCATTAATACAGCGTTATATGCCAAAAAATATTTGATTAGCTTAATAATTTCAGGTTGGGAGTAAAGATTATAAAAAAAAATTGAGAGAAAACTTGAAAGGCCCATAGAGTTATACAGCTGGTTCTACATATTCATTGAATCGAAATAGTATTTATTCATGTATTTCCGACAATCAAAGGTAATTCATCATATTCAGGAGAATCTGCCAGTTCCTGAGAGCTCTGAAGATACGTTTGAACGCTCTGTAGATACGTTTAAAATTATTTGTTCTTTCGTCTACACTGGACGCGTTGTGAAGTTTATTGAATCAGTTATGTTGATGATTTTGTTGAGAGATGATAATAATGGACATGAGTTCTGAATACTTTTGGAAAGTAATCCTGTTTCATCTATCATAGATTAGTGTCACGTTAATCTGATGGTGTAATCATCAGATTAACGTGATGGTGTAATCATGTTAATTTCATGATGTAATCGTAAAATAAAATAATTATGCTGACTCTGTATTTATTCTATTATATATAGAAGTTTCTGTCTGTTTTCTTCACCCAAGGTGAAAATTATAGTTGTCTTTAATTGTAGAGTTCCCTGTTTTTATCTTTTTTAATGAATTAGTGGTGAATGATTTCTGCTATATTAATAGATAACATTCCTGAAAACTATACTATTATAAATAGATATAAATAAATTTATAATAATGTATGTTAATAAATAAAAAATTACTATATATATATTGTTTTCTATGAGTTGTCTGGTTAAAAGATGTATGATTCGTTACGTTGGTGACCAATAGAAGAGTCACCTATTGGCGGGAGCGAATTATTATGTGGGTGAAGCCCTCATAGCCCAGAGCGCAGCGCACTGGACTTCAAATGCAAAAGTCGTGGGTTCGAATCCCACAAAATTACGTACAGTTTTTATTGCTTGTAACGGAGGCTTCGCTGGGCAGCGGGTGACTGGATCTTTCTAAGAACAGCACACATAGACTTACATACTTTACTCTCTTATGGGTCACCATCATATCGAATCATATATATTAACGTGAGTATACTTCTCAACGCGAGTACCTTGCACTTATTTCTGTTGACGACATATGTCGAAATATCAAATTAAGTTCTGTAGCGACTTTCTCAGTTCTTTCCTATTTGTTAAAGTTTTTAAATATATATATATATAAAATGATAAACGAAAAACGGTCCGGCAGGACAGATTGCACTTAAAATAAACTGTGACACATAGACAGAAACATAACAAAGACGCACTTTTCAATATTTGACGTCAGACTCAATATTTCAACTTGAGTGACAGTTGACTGTTGTTCCTCCGTCAATTCACTTCTCCTGATGACGACCGCCATTACGGTCGATATATTGAAAAGTGAGTCTTTGTTATGTTTCTGTCTATGTGTCACAGTTTATTTAAGTATATATATATATATATATCTTATATATAAATAAGCATTTAACAAACTAGCATATGTTAATGATAGGTAAAAGAACCCATAGGGAAAGAGAAAAATTAAGTAATAAATTATTGAGTTTAAACAGATTAAATGCCCTCCTTTGAGTGTCTAAATAAAATTCCTTTTACTGAAGAAAGTAACGACTATTCGTCTATTGTTAATATGTGTACGTAGTCCCATTGTCACTTTTGATGGTAGGCTAGCTACGTGGTTGTTCTCTGCTAGTTGTAGGCAGTCTTACAATATCCAGACACTCGACCGTCAAAACAGCTCGATATCTTTGACAGTTTAGTCTTTCCTCTCTTGACTTTAGATACAGGAGTGTCAGACGAGATTATAGTGTATCTATATTCCCTCTCTGATCACACTCATAGCGAGTTATTGAAAACTAAAAGGAAAGATTTCATAAAAATTTAGTTCCTAAGAGTATAAAATTGAGCATGCCAATGATATTTTATAATTGATAATGAATTATGTATAAAAGCTCTTAAATAACGTGTGCCTCTACAGACAATTTTGAGATATACTATAAATTAGAAAATTAATTTTTATCGACCTTTATTAGAATTGTCTGTATTGTTTTTACATGACTCAGTAAATGTGTAAAATTGCTTTTTTTCTCCAACACATTTAAAGAATGAAGGTGACATCATCCTGATCAAACACTTTTGGTTTGCATTATGAATTTTAAATTCTTTGGAAATATTTTTCAAGAAAATTTTAAAATTGAAGACAATATTGCGTTAAAAAAATACAAAAAACAGAAAGTTAAATCTTGCCACTTGTTTAAATCACGAATGTTCTCTCGTTTAGCAGTTTTAAATTTAAGCAGTACAATTTTTTGTTACTCGTAGTTTCTGTTCACTTTATGAATTATGTTCTTAGTTTAGTTGGAGAGTTTGTCGTGTTCCATTCATTTTCACTTCATTCTATTGATGAAATGAATAGTAACAGTTACAGTTTGATCATTTTTAAATTTATCCTTTGTAATTCTTTTTTAAAGGATATCTTTTTGTTCTATTTATAGCAAGAATCGTTTGTATTTGTTAGTTTAAACTTAACAAATTTTGGTGAACAGTTTTTAAAATGGTAATAGAAAATCATGTATATCAAAATTTTAAAGAATGAGCTCCGTTGTTTTAATCAAAGATTAAACGGACTGCAATTGTCGCAATGCATTTAAATGGAGTAACCAATATAGGAAATTTGAAAAAAAAATGACGTACTATCAAACACAATTTCCTTGTTTCATAATACTATTTCAGATGAAAAGTAAATTGGTCGCTGTTTTTTTATTGTCCTACTCTCACATGTCTTACTACATGACTGTTCTAAGCTGACGCCAGCTTTAAATCAATTAAAAGTTCCTACAACAGCGTTCAGTTCTTACTTTGACACTTGTCAGTCTCATTCTTGAACTATCCATCAATATAAATCTGCTGTATTTGTAAAAATAGCTTTCGTTGTTGTTATTGAACTGATATTTTAAATTTATCCTTAATGATGTTTCCATGTTGTATGCAAAAAAAATTGTTGAAATATATTCTAAAAAAATTTTTAATTTGATGATTATATTTGAATGTCTTAATTTTTTTTTATGTGACGTATTTAATTTTTAGTATTGACCATCTGACTCTGCTTTTATTTCTTTACATCATCACATATGAGGAATAGTGTATGTATTTCAATAAAAGTTGGGGAAAGTCCGAGCAAACAAACAGTTGCCAACAGCTCCAGCAAAGCTAGCACTTTATCTGTGAGTTTGACGGGATTGGAAAGCTAATCCACTTAAAAAGGTTTGAAAACAACCGCATGGTCAAAACAGAGATTTCAAGTTTAGCGAAGAGTTAGGTTTAGTTGGAGAGTTTGCCTGAAACAACCCAGATCATCGCTGCTTCCTTAAGTCATTGATTTGAGAAACATCAAACAACATATATATCTCCAACAAATTTTAAATATAACTGACATTGATTCAGAAATCAAATCCAAATTAAACAATAAAGCTAATCTTTAAATTGAATTGACTTGATAAAATTAAGAAATTTTGGAAATTAAGGATATTGTAAAATGTTATAACAAACAAGCACACTTAAGCAGACACGGATCATCAAATTTAACCAGAACATGAGTACTTCTACATTAATAAAAACATAGAATTCTCCGACATTTTAGGTACAACTTATGCACACTTGAGAAGGTCAAGTATGGTAACAGGTTTGAAACAAGTTGTGCACTCTTAAGGAAGTTATAATAAAAATCAATGCACTTTAAATCTAGTGGCAGAGTTACAACAAGTTATGATTCTTAAGAAAGGAAGTTAGATTATAAATTAAGGCACTTAGATTGTAATGGGGAGTTAGTCACAAGTGTGCAACTGTGCAAGCACAAGGCTTGCAAGTACTAATTACTTAGAACTTATCCTCAATTAGAAGACATGTAATTACCTAAGAACTTAATTACCTAAGTACTGAGAAAATAATGTAAGGTTAGGAACAGTTTATACACATATGCAAAAGATTTATTTGAAATATTATATTTAATACCGAGCTTTTAAATGCATATAAGTATAAATGAATTAACAGAGCTCTAATATGTTCAATGGACCATTTTTTCTCTAATTTACAAATTACCATTGGTATATTAATAATGCTGTTTCACAAAAATGTTGTTTGATCATGCATTAGTTTCTCTTTGAATTTGATATAGTTTTAGGAATATATATATATACATATATTTTAATTTTAATTAATTTTTTTATATTTATTTCGTTTATAATAATTGTATTTTATTTCTGGAATAGAAATATTATTTCTTCTTTAAATTAGAATATTTTATGCAGTTTGTTTGAATAAAGCAGATTGTTTTGTGGAATCGTTTGATTGTACATTCCAAATGGACTATTAAGAATGGAGACTATTGCAAGGAAAATAGTCTCGATTATTTAGTAATTGAAAGCCTGTTTGCAGTTGAATCAATAATTGATTAAAAATGTCGGAGCTGTAGGAATACTTTGCTTCGCAGTAACGCAATGTTCTTCCCTCGGTCCTATTAGATATTTATCTGTCTTGGTAGCAACTCTTGAGTCCAATGTACACAGTCCGTTCCCTCTTTTAAGCTGTTTATAAATCTTTACTTAATACTTGGGTTTACATCTCGGCTTATCAATTTTAACAGTCATTCCAACCTTATTCAAATCAATATTGACAACTAATTCTGTTTCACTATTTAGATCCTTCACACAATGTTAATCATTTTTACTTTACTATACGTATAGTTATGGTGAAAAAAAAAATCAATTTTAAGATTTTAACGAATTTACATATTTTCAAGGAACCAATGTCCTTGTATTTTGGGAACACTACAGTCCACTATCATTCAAGTATCGAATTAATAATTTACACAGAAATGTGCCTCATAGTCTTTTTTAAGTCAATCGATTAAAATAAAAATGATGGTTGGAGGTTTAACAAAAAAAATTGAAATGATTGGATCACTTGATACGAGATGTAAGAATCAAAAGTCTTTATGTAACAATCAATCATTTCTGATTGATATCATATCAATTTCTGATATTTTCCATAGTTTGATGAATTTGGTTAACAAAATGCTCTAATCAATAAAAGTTGATTTAACGGCCTTAAAAACGTTTTCATGTGTCATAATCTTGGTATCAAATTTTTTCAAACAATACTTGGCATATAATAAAATAACTAATTTTATTAAAGATCAGAATTCTTAAATATTTTCTGCTCTTACCTCACTGTATTTTTTATTTGTTGTATTTTCTTTTCAAAAAACAAGCAACTTTGAGTAAGTTCCGCCTTATTTATTTCAATTTACAATTAGAATTTCTCTTGTAAAAAGAGAAAACAGGTTTTATACCTTTTTTGTTTTATAATCGTAATACAGAATTATGTTTTTTTCTCTTATATTCGTAACGATGATTTTATTAAGTAGTCTTCAGAAAGGCCTTTTATTAAAAAACTCTTTAATCTTCTTTTTATTTCTTGAAAGTAGCATTTAGATAGAAAAAGTAAAAAAATATTAAAGGTGTCTTTTTCCCCATGTAACAAACGATATTCATAAAAATAAGCAAAGAGCTTTTTTATTTTTTTAAGAGTTGTTCATAGAATATATCGTAATTTGTTTACTTACTGAAAAAAGTAAAGAGAAATCGTAAAGTATATTGAACAGATGTTGTTTGAATTTCAAAACACTAGTATATTTTCAACAACTAGTTTCCTGGGAAATCCCTGCAGGCATTTCTAAAAGACTGAAGAAATGTTAGAACAATTACTATTGTCCAGTGACGATTAAATATTTAATGATATGTTCCTGTTTTTATGGTTTGCTATTAATAGATAATTATTCCCTCTTACTGTCATTCATTTATTTTTTCTTTCAAAAGAGCAATATTACATGTTACTCAGTGAGCATCTGTAATGAACAACAATACGAAATGTAGGTGAGTTTATTCATGAAACGCTGGGTTATATTGAGACAAGGACACTTTAAAGAGATTAGAATACTATTTTTAGTATTTATAGCAGTAAAAAAAACCATACTTGTAAAAGATAATTGGAAAAATAAAAATGGCACAATTTATAGTCTTGGACATTAGTTGAAATGATGGGAATAGCGTCTGCGCAAGCGAGTTGGTGAATAGAAACAACTGTGACAGTCAAGTTTGGGAGAAAGCTTTGCATTTTATGAACAACTTAACCAGGAAGAGCTCATGGACTGGCGTCAAGCCAAGCTCTTTACTTTAGTCCTTCCACTTCGGTTCATCAAGTATTACGAGTAGGACTTATCTGCTCTAACTTAGCCTGATATCTGCAGCCCATTATCAGGACTTCTTCGATCTTAGCATCAAGCAAAGCAAAAGTCTTGTTCAATTTTTGTAATGAAGACCGTTCAATTGTTTTAAAAAATGCATATTAAGTTGTTTCAGTTGCTTAGACAGCAATAAGTGTAATAGCCAATGTTAATACAATATCTTTATGTAGCACAAGTTGTCCCATATTACCCAAAACTCACGCTCAACGGCTCACATCTTGCCCCTAGATGAAAAAAGTCCTTATATACTCGGATTTGTATTTTTTCTTACTTCCACTCTTGTTGAGATTTAACGACTTTTGTTATGTACAAAAGACGAAATTATACCCACATTTTGATTCAACGTTCAGTTTAAGTCAGCAAACTATGACCTGGGTACAGTATGCGAGTACAGTACTAGGCCATATCTGAATGATTTCGGCAATCTAACGTGTACCAGTGTATTCAACTCAATTGTATTGGTTAGCAGGTCATACATAATCATTTGCTGGTGCCTTAATAGAACGGTGAACCTGGTTCTGATCTTTAAAGAAGAATTTTTTTTCTACACTTTACTTTCTGTATTCACCCTGTTTAAACCCAATTTTTTACGATAATCATAATAATTGGTCACCTTTTATGCTTAATTCTAATTGTAAATCTGACAAGGAAAGTTAAAATTCTTCTCGATCTTATAAAAAAGTCAAACACAAATATTTATCAGAAAAAATTCAGTCAGGAGTTTTAAATCAAACTTCTAAAGCCATTCTTAGTTTCATGTAATACTTTTATTCATGATAAAATGTAGATGACAAAGTGAGAATTGTGTGTTCAAATCATCGATTTATAAATATAACTATTAACCTCCAATGTAATGACTCCATTTACAAAATGTTATACGTTGACCTGGAATAAGTTTTCTGGGAGTAGCCATATACTAGTGATGATGGTTAAACGAAATCTTGAAACGATAAGTGTATAAATCTAATTTATGCATATTTGGTATATTTTTTAGATCTTTGCTTCTCATTAACATGGATTTATTAAATAAGAGATAATATGGAATTCACCATAAATTTTATTAAACAGAAATCAATGCCTTATTCTTATATCAGAATTTCTTGCTGTATGCTTTATACACATATAACTGAAATTTACAAACAACGTCAGTTATAAGAACGAGCAGAACTTACCTGGATACAATATTATACAAAGCCGATATTCTGACATCATTCGCAATCTAGAGAGTAGAAGTGTATTCAGAAGAAGATTGGTAGCGTGTCGATTACATAGATCTTTGTGGGTTATAAAGGTGAACCTGTTCATGATTTATAATATAGAATTATTTTTTATACTTTATATTCGTATATATATTTAATTTTAGTATCATAATAATTGGTATATATATTATATAATCTAATTAAATCTATATATAGTTATTTCTCGTAAATCTATAGATAAATAGTAAAGGGACGAAATCACTTACAGGTTCGTCCATGTACTGTGTATCATAGTTTAAACTGTGAAGATGTTTGTTGTCATTTGTAGATAGTTTTCTATTGATTATATATATGTATATGACAAAATGAGAAATGTAAATAATTGCAGTGTATATCATAAACAAAACACAAGTAATAGACTCCTTTCAAAATGTTACCGTATGCGGAATCCCTCAGGAGCAAAAGTGAATGTTAAACGAATCATTCGACAACGTCAAACTGTAAGAATCTCACATGGTTATGGGCTATTAATGATATTTTTACTGCTTCATAAGATGAAAATTATTAAAAAAGGATACTAGGAAGTTCGACATAAATTTATAAACAAAATCAATGTTATTATATAAATGTTTTTGAGACAAGGTAATGAAAAAAAAGTCATAAGAAAAGAAATAATGGATAAAGAAACATATTGACATATAAAGAGAGCTGAAGAGTTAAGAAATCAACTGTGAAGTCATTAAAATATTAAATATAAAAAAATAAATATAATAAAATAATATATATATATATATAATATAATAACTATCTCCTAAACTATACGATTTATAATTGCAAGCCAGTTATCAGCTGTTCGCCCTACCAGGAGCCAAATAGTACATGTATATATTTTTAATATGTAACATTTAAATAGTTTTTTATATATATATATATATATACAAAACTAAAGTTTATCGGGACTCGGTCAGTTCTTCAGGTTCAAATTAAACTCTCATTGCGCAACGTTTCGGTCTTTATTTAAAACCTTTTTCATGGGCCAACAAAAACAGAGGAAATATAAGAAATAATACAATCATTCAAAAATCAAACATACATAAAAGTGCAATTAGTTACAATTAAGAAATTACAATGGAAATTTTGACTATAGGTTAGTGAGAAAACTTATACTTCTGTAAAATATATACTTCTGTAAGTTTTCTCACTAACCTATAGTCAAAATTTCCATTGTAATTTCTTAATTGTAACTAATTGCACTTTTATGTGTTTGATTTTTGAATGGTTGTATTATTACTTATATTTCCTCTGTTTTTGTAGGTCTATGAAAAAGGTTTTAAATAAATACCGAAACGTTGGCAATGAGAGTTTAATTTGAACCTGAAGAACTGACGGAGTCCCGATAAACTTTAGTTTTGTTTCTATTCCATGGTCGATACTTTTATCAATATAAATAAATAAATATATATATATATATATTATAAAATAATGATAAAATAAGAATAATAAATTGAAAAAAGAGAAGACGTTTTAAACAAAATAACCGGACCTGGTCAATGTCATATATTAGCTGAGTGAATTTTTTGTGTGACCCTAACGAGGACCGTCATTTTCATCCACAGTTGTTATACCAATTTTTCAATTTCTTATCATAGTTTAGAAGTTATTTATTTTTTATGTGTTTATTATGACATTTTGTTCAATATAAGAGAATTTTCTTAAGTACTATTGATGAAATACTGACACATTGGGAGCACATTGAGTGGAAGGCTTAGTTGGTTGTTTGGTAGGACAAGCTACTGAAGAAGTATGAGGCAGATTTATGAAAAGTTAATACGAAGTCGGTCAGTTGGAGAGCAAGCAGATTTGTTAAGACTTCATTTTCAAGGGTCTGTTTTCACAACCTGACTGTTTTCCAATATCAGCTTAATAAAGCTGATAACCATAAGGAAAGTAAAATCGAGTTGAGTCTCAAGAAAACTTTTAAAATTGGCAAAAAGAATTCCTCGGTGCCTAAGTTTTTTGACTACGAGTAGGCTACTCTCAATTCTGCTTATGTAAGTCAAAGTTGAATCTTTTCAAGTAAGAATCACTCTTTGGAAGTCAACTTCATCTGGTACCAATTTTCAAAAATATAATACACCTAAACATGTGAATACTTTTTATTAAAACATGAAATAATTAGTAAGAAATAAGATGGCATTAACACGAAAAGATGGTATAATGTATATATAAATAAAATAACATTTAAAATCTACATAATATAATTGGTTAAGAAATCATTAATTATGTATGTGCATATTTTCTCTCTGAATATTGCTAATGAGTTAGTCATTAATTGCAAGTTAATATGTAATATTGTATCTTTGTATAATAAGTTATTTAATATGGTAGTACTAGTTAATTTCCATTTCATTATCTTATAAATATAAGTTATTTTAAACTTTTCTCGGCAGAGCAATTCGATTTGCAAAGGGTTGTGTTTAATTTGCAAAACTGCGTGAATTTGACTTACAAAACCTCTATATGACACAAAAAAAAATATGACTAAGATTTGAATACAGAAATCACTCAGCTATGCAGCCCATCCCTAGCATAGGTGACCGCATTCATTTGCCCCCTGGATGCTTACTCTGCAAAAAAAAAGTTATAATTTCTCAAGTCTGAAATGTACATTTGTGTTTGCTTGGTGTACTCAAAAGAACTTGAGTTACTTGTAGAACATTGATTTGTTAAATAACATCCTTTATTAGAAAGGAATATATTTTTCTCTTTAATTGAAAAATATTGCATCTAAAATATGAAAAAGCACAGGCATAAGGTTGAGTTTATCTAATGCAGAAAACAAATCCGTAAAACTCCACATTACTGCATAAATATGAAAATTTATATTTGTGTATTAATGGGATTTGTGATTATTTTATTGCGACGTAATTTTTTAAATCCTTTTTTGTTAATCGTATTGTTATTTAGAAATGTTTTAGCACTAATTCCCAAGAATGTGATGTGTTAATTGAAAAATGTATCTTACAATGACAAATATCTTAAGTAATTTACTCAAAACAATGTCGTATATGATGTTTACATTTACTCGCCTATATTAAGATAAAGTCACTTAGTGTTGAAGCTCTAAATATTTATTTCGGTAACATAAGTTGTTTGATCGGAAATAATGAAGGTATTGTTTGTGAAGCATCAATCTGCACAGATGTGACCTGTTCGCTCCAGGTCAGTCTGTTTTCAACGTTTCCTGTCAGTTTCTAATTTAAGTTACTAATTGTCCCAGCAGAACAATGTGTTTCATCAGAATGTAAACCTCCTAATAACTTTTTCTTTTTTTTTTGTTGCAGGTAAGTTGTGAAAGTCATGCAATTTAAATTTCAATCAACACTCTGATCACCCCATTGGTTCTCAAAAGGTGCCACAATATTATACGAGCTTCCATCATAGTTTAAGACTCCGTCCCAACATCTCTCAAGTATATTTTGTAATTATTCTAATTCAGTTTAATTTTTTAATGTTGCATGTACAAATTTATTTCTTATATTATTATTAATATATTTATTGAGTATGTTTTATTTCAATTTTAATGTTTATAATGTTTTTAAATGTAAACCATTTTTAAAGGTATAATGAGCAAGCACATGGTAGAACAGTAGAACACTTATGAAAATTATTATGTTTAATTATAATTGAGTTATCCTCAAGATTTGAAGGGAAGATGAAAATAAATGAACTCTCTCATTATGGATGAAGAAAAGAGAAAAAGATGCATTATAAATACTTTTCCTATCACGTTAGTATGAAGGAAAAATTGAATAGTCTAAAATTTCTAATAGGGAGACTTTGATAAGTTTAAACAAGTTTTTATTCAATACCTTAAAATAAAATGCAAATTAACATCCTGACATTTGACCTACCTTCAAACAAGGACCAAATGAAAAAAGTTTCTTCGCATAAATTTCTCTTGAGTTTCTCGTTTTCTTCACAGTTTATTTGAAAGTATTAATATAGGAAACAAAGAAGCAATATTAATATAAAATACACTGAGCATTCAAACGTGCAATAATCTGTGTTCTAATAAAGTAGAATACTTTTCAAATTGCATATATAAATCATGGATCAATTAGTAAGAAATTCAGAATTGGACTAAGATCTTATGGTTTTTATTTCATTTACAGTGAATTCTTTTATATATGTTATCCACATCTAAACCACATAATCAGAAAAAGACTAAGATCTTAAAAGAAGCCGACTTTGTCAGTCTCACCAATACCGTGTCAGTGAGACTCTAATGAAAACCACTTGCTTTGGTTGAAAGATTTCGGCAATTTTTTTACCGAAAAAAAATTTACATTTAGGACTTTAGTAAACCTGATATAGCAATGAGTTTTTTTTATCTGTTTCATATGAGTATTCTTTCTGTGAATCTAAAAAGTTCAGCATAAATAATTAAAATTCTGTGGTTTACAATCATTTAGTTTGATGATCTAAGGATAATCATGTCATCGTAACATGATATGGTATGTCATTGGCCTATGATTGACTTATGTATGTATGTATTAGGAAAAGTGGTAAATGTTTTGCAAAACTTGTTTTAAAAATAAATGGAATAATTATGAATGTTATTTATTGTATGTATATTAATTGGTCATATATATCTATCTATATAGATATAATTAAAGTGACAACTAAAAAACACAAAAAAGAGGTTTGATCACTCACTCTTTCGGTTCTTGATCATTTTGGCTGTATTGTCGTCTTGAGGAGAGGAGAAAAAGAAAAAGAAGAAAAAACACAGGACTGGAGATGTAAATAAAAAGTGACAACCGTACAATTTAAGCTATCAGTAAATGAAATAATAGAAATGATAGTTAAGTGAAAGAGGAGAGAAAAGAAAGAAGACAAAGGAAAAGATGAAACCATAAATTAAATATTAAAAAATATAAATATGAAAAGTATATTGGAAATATTGAAAAGTAGTAAGAATAGAGAAGAAAAAATGATGTAAAAACTAAGAGTGCTGAATAAGCTATACTATAAACTAAGTATAGAGTGTTAAAGAGTGAAAAATATTTTAGTAATATACATATATTTTGAAATCTCAATATATTAGGGAAAATGTTGTTGTGTGAAATGCATAATATATAAACGTATATGTTACTCTAATACTATATTATGAATTATACTATATTACTATATTATATATTTATATTACTATATGTAATATAAATGTATATTAACATATAAAATTATCGTTTCTAGATGATTAGAGATATGAAGTGGCGATGGGGTTCACAGGCGGCTACAGAGTGTCGCTCCTTGTAGTCAATGAAGAGATTGTGAAACTCGTGAAGGAGTTGAAAACAAAAATAATAATCATTGGCAAAAAAAGTAGAATATATAATAGGTTAACTTTTTCAAATAGTATAGAGTATATGAAACGATATAACAGGATTCTGAATGAACTTGCAAGCCAAAATCAAATTCAACAAAAGAGTCAGGAACTCTGGAATAAAAATCCAAGTTTGGAGGTAGTAACAGTTCTTGTTTTAGTTACAAGGTCAACACAAATGATCAAAATTCTGTGTTTTACAATCATTTAGTTTGATGATCTAACGATGATCATGTCATCGTAAAATGATATGTCATTGACCTATGATTGACTTATGTATGTATGTATTAGGAAAAGTGGGCAAACTTGTTTTACAAAACTAAAGTGGACAGGAAAGAAATAAACTGACTACATCTGTTCTTCTTCTCTTCCTTCTCCTGATGACGAAGGTTGTTTGAAAGGTCAATCTCATTAAGTAATATGTTTTATTCCTTATTCTACGTATGCACGTCCAAACTACAGTAAGAAATTCAGAGAACAAAGGTCTTCCGATCACAGAGACTGATTCTCGTTAAGGTCTTACATATTGAACGAGTTACTGAAGTCAACAAATTTTAGCCCCATTTCGAAATTTTTTACTTTGCTTTACCATTGATTTTCATTTCCTGAGTTAATTGCGAAATCTTCATATAGATTCTCGCAAAGAATATTTGATTATTATAAAATTAAAAATGTTTCAAAAAATTAACTTCGGATGTTGCTAAAATTCTTCCAATTTATCAAAAAATCTTGGATATTGTTTTGTCGAATGAACCGTCCTCACGAAAGTTCGTGCAGATAAAATGATTAAAGACAGGTAAATTCAAGTTGTAAAAATTTAAATCTGTAAATTGTTTTTGCAAATTTTCGTTTTATTTTCTTTTTACTTTTCAAAGACTAAATTATTGATACCGAGTGGAAATGATGGGCATTCTGTGCTTGAAGCAGACTGCTGCCTCTGACTGACTAAAAACACACTGACAGTTTGGCTCTAATTTGACAAGTTTTGTCAGACTCAGATTTTATTTGCTTCAATAAGTCTCCCATTCATTTTTATGGTTCTGATTTCCCTCAAAAACACTCTCAAAATTGTTTTAATACATTCAAATAATTATACTTTTGTTAATTTTCTGGTATATTTACTACAAAAAGGATAATTTACCATTTCAGATATTCCTTTGAATACTAAAAGTGTTGAATTTATTTTACACTCATTTCCTGCTGTAAAATAAATTATTCACTGTTTTCCCTAATGTCATATTTTCTTTAAAGTACTTTTAAAAGTGCCTTTAAATTTGTCCCCAATTTGCATGCGAAATAAAAATCCTCATTTAAGTTACTTTAAGAATATAACAATGTAATCAAAAACTTTGAATCTTTTAAATTTTCTTCTAATTTCATTACATAGTGAAAACCTTCATTAAGATGAACTCCATTAATATTATGAATACTTATCATTTATTTGACGAATATAAATTTTTTGCTGACTTTTGTTTCATTCAAACCGGCTTCTTTTTATAGTTATGATGAATAATTTAAACGCAATGTTGTTAAAACCTTTTTGAACAATAACCCTAAAGAAGTTCCAAGAAAATTTAAAACAGGCAAATCCCTTTCATGGGGTAATTTGATCTCATTAGTGGCAATTAGGTGGGAATTTTCTTTATGGTGGCAGCGTGACCTTTCGCTAATTCAAGCCTGTTCTCTTTCTAAGGAGACTTGTTTAAGTCAGTAATCGCCGAGATAATACCAGAGCCATTTCATTACTGTGTACAGAAGAACATCCTTCTTTATCTCTTGCTATATGTTTTATAAATATTTAAGGTTTGCAGGCAGCATCTGTTTTATTTATAAGAAACAATGTAAGTATAGAATTAATACATGGTTCTCAGTAAAGACATAATAGCATTTTTTTTTTACGCAGAGACCAGGATTGCCTATGGAATAGTAGATCAAATCAGATATTAAGCCGTCGGTTCCGAACCTGTACGACTTCAGGTACTCAGTAAAGTCGCTACTTAAGTAATACATTTCAATCAGGCAAAATATCTCCCAATATTCATTCTATGGTATCATAAAGGGCCAACATTTAATGTGAGTGTTCTTGCGCGACGGCCACTGCAACCTTTGTGTAAGTTTTCTAGATAATTCTAGCAGCTACTCTCAGCTTTGATCGAGTAAGATAAAAGATAATGTTATATGGAAACAATCGACTGCTGAACCTATTTTTGGAAACCATAGAATATCATGGATCACAATTCACGTTTCATGCCATGAAACACTGCCATAAATCTTCTTCTTAAACTTCATTTATATGGAACCAGAATTTATCTTTCCTCATTTCAAAACATAAGTTTACGTTATTTTAAATCAAACTTCTAGATAATCAAATTTATAAATCCATGAGGTCACTGGTTTTCCTAATATCACATTTTTTGTAAAATTATTTTATATTTTTTTTCTTATATTCAAATCACTTATTACTTTTGTAGTTTTAAAAGAGATCCAATCTGAAATATTCTCCATATGATTGTTTTCAAGATGGTAGCAATACCTGTGCATCATACACATGGAGAATAATATCCGTTAAAGTGATCAAAAAATCTGTCAAACTCACGGCTTCTAATCATATAATAGTGTTTTTTTAATTATACATCAAGTAGTTTTTCAGTTCTTTTCACACTAAAACTCAACTAGCAGATATTTTAAAAACATGAGACATCCAACAATGAAATTGGATGACATATGAACATTTATATTGAACTGACAAACATTCAAACATCTGATTTTGATATCTATAGTTGGGTGTAGTTTTACATATAGAAAACAATAAAAAATAAATGCAGTTCATTTGTATTTGGGTTGTTTGACATAAATCAACGCTGAAATCTACTTTTAATGTTATTATATATATTTATATAAAAAGATTTCACATTAACACGTGACATAACAATCAATGATCAAACCACAAAATGAAATGGGAAAACAAGAATAAGAACAAGCGGTCTTCGTTACAGTCAAAAACCCAACATTGGGTCATCTCTGACAATTGAATGGGGTTTTTGACTTTGATGAAGACCGCTTGTTACGGTTGAAAGATCTTAGTCTTGTTTTTCCATTTTCATATGTGGTTTGATCATTGATATATATATATATATATATATATATATATTGATATAGTTTCTCGACCATCTGATATTTCAAATTCACATAAGGGGTTATTGAGGATTTTGGTCATAAAACATACAACTCCTGATGTTTTATCAGCCCGAAACGTCGGCTGATCATCAGGAGTTGTATGTTTTATGACCAAAATCCTCAATAACCCCTTATGTGAATTTTATATATATATATATATATATATATATGTGTGTGTGTGTGTGTGTGTGTGTGTGTGAGTGTAAGTTAACGATGAACTTGCAAATCTTCTTTAGCGTTTCAGTAGGGCAGGTAATTTAGTCTTGATATTTTAGATTTGAGCTGTTGTAGTAGTAACCATTTACTCTTGTAATATAACTTTCTCGATAATTTTTCTGATATTTTCTGAAAACTTATTGAGATTCAGGAATAGTATTGACATTTTCAATGAAAGAATTTGTCAAGGTTTTTCTAAAGTAGCATCTTGTTGATTGATAAAAAGTATATTTTATATAATTGAATATAATAATTTATAGAAAGGATTAGTTTAAACATTAACTTTGAATCGATTTTGTCAATAAACTCTGAAATATTTTACAGCAGTCTAAGGTTATGTCTGTCATGAGATTAGTATTTATCAGCACATTTTTCAAATAAGAAATATGATGTGTTTTGAAATAAAACTGATAACTGTTTTAATACGGTGCAATAGATCATTTCTATTGACTCGAAGTGAAATTAAAACCATTGCGTATACAGTCCTCATGCAGACTACAGCAAAAGCCAGTGCAATGAGTCTCGGTTATACGGGACGGCTCTTGAAATTAATCGACAGCTTGCCATTTCAATTTCAACAACAACAACAAATATTCATCAACAAAAAAATCAGTTAAATTAAAAAATCTAGAAATTTTTCAATTTAATGTTTCATTATTTATCGACGTTCCAAGGGTCAAATATCAATTATATCACAGTCAAATATCACAAATCAAAGGCAAATGAGCTCAAAGACAAAGCTGTGCAGAAACAGAAAACATGTAAATGTGGGCATTGCGTTAAAAAATACACAACACCCTTTGTATATTTGAAAGCCATTTTTTTTTTGTTGACCATAATTTAAGTATTAAATATTATTTAAGTAGTATTTACTAAATAAATGATTGTCTGATGAATGTTATTATATGTAAAGGAAACGACAAAGAGAAAAACTTTACAGGAACTCATTTTGATATTTCAACAAATTGTCCTCGTCAAAAGTTGGAGATTTGATTCAATGTGAAGTGACCGCACACTTACGGTTACCTGGTTTATCTGCACACTTCTGCCAACATTCAAAGGCTTGAAGAAGTAAATGAAAAGATATAAGGTAAAACTAAAATTGCAGAAATCTAAAACAACAAAGTCACCAATAAAATAAGGTCATTATTGTAATATTTGTTATCAATTATCAGTAAATTGAATATATAAAGAATTATATATACAATACTTAAAAATTAAATGTTTAAATATCTTAGTATTTTCTATGAGTGAGATTTGTTGTTTAAAGTGCTTAACTAGGATTTTGGTTGGAGGGGTTGCTTAAGGATCGGTAAAGCTGAAAGAAGGGCAGTCTTTATTCGTTATTTCCAGTAGAATACCTCTTGAGGGCTCATTACTCATGACATCTCTCTGTCGTACCTACCTACTAGCCCACCTATTCAGCCCTCTTCTATACCTTCGAGTTCATTACGTATTATTCTGTCATTGATAAATATGTTTGTATTTTCTGACTTGTATGCTTAAAACAAGTATATTCCTTTGCATTTGACACTGTCAAGTGTACTGCGACGACCCATCAGAGTGTAAGAGTTATTTTCATAATATACAAATAGTTCAAATTCAAGAGTAAGCAGTTCTCATATATTCTCTCTAGTAAAAGAGAGAATATAGTCAGTTTCATACATTTTTTTAGCCGATTTAGTCTTTAAAATAAAATCTATTATAAAAAAAATTTAGTCTTTTTATAAAATGCTATTATCGTTACTTAGAGTTATTAACCGTAAGTTGCTTTCGCAACTCAACCGATTTTTGACGTACTTCATCATCGAGAGCAAACCCCATGATATTTCACTCTATTGTGTAAACTCTCTCTTTAAGAAATTACTGTCTTCCTAGTTGATGCCTTCTTCTTAATATTTTTACTTTACTTAAACAATGAATCTGTATTATTTTACTTACAGTTTAATTTATTATTTATTGAGTTATTTGTTCAAAGGAAAATGAGTTTGTTCATTAAGAACTAAACCGATTGTATCACTATGACAAATTATGAGATTATATATTTGTCTTATTTATAATATTTATTTTGGTTTAATTCGGTTTTTTGATCGAATTGTATCTAATTTTACTTAAAAAGTTGAGTGTTTGTATTTCATTAAAGCAAAATATAGTATTTTGCATAATTTTTTTAATCCATCTAGTGAAAATATTTGCAAACTTCAATGAAAATTTAAAAATAATATTTGATCAACGAGAATAAATCAAAAGACTCATCAAAGAATAATTTGATCTTTACTTCTTAAAGTAGGTAGAGTATTAATATTTTTTTAATTTGTTTTTGATGTAAAACCTTTATCTTTTTTTCTGCTCTTCATTTTTCCTCATTGAAATTAAAATATAGCGATAATGAAAGATAAAAGCTGAATTTGAGATTTGGATGGGTTTACACGGGTTCATGTTCCCTGACTCCATTTTTTGTTTTTTTATTTTTAGCATTATGTCTGAAAGTGCATATTCCTGAGTGAGTCTCAATATATTAATCCAATTCATGACTTTTCTGTGTGTGAACAAAAGTTAATTTATTCTGATACATTTCAGTAGAAACTATCCTTTGTACCAAAATAAGCCCTGTTATTTTTGGGTGATTTTCACCATGGGATGATAGTCGAGTATATTTTTAACAAAACAGCCAAGTCACCTCCCCTCCCTATTTCATCAGCAGTAATTATTCATTGTTTAATTGATATTTTTCTATTGTAAGTTTTCCTCAGCTTGGATTATTTTAAAGCTTAACTAACACTATGACAAATATCATTAAGCATCTCATCAGATTTTTTAACATAAAAGTGGTTAATGTCTCGGGTTTGAATAGACGCAATATTTATTACAAATAAACTTATCTTTCATAGAAGAATAATAATTAATAACGAATTACCTACAGTAATACTGTTAGGAACACAGAGGTCAATAAAAATCTTCATATAATTATAAAAGTCTCGCTTACTTCCTGAATCGTTTCTGTTGTCCGACTGGTTTCTCAAGTAGTGATGATTAGTCCTACTTGAAAATGCACTTCAAGTAAAACCTGTCGGACGACTCAACAACAGTTATTCAACAATGAATAACTACTGCTGATGAGGTAGGGAGGGGAGGTGACTTGGCTGTTATGTTATTTTTGTTAAAAATATACTCGAGTATTATCCCATGGTGAAAATCAACCAAAAATAACAGCGCCTATTTTTTTACAAAGAATAGTTTCTACTGAAATATATCAAAAAAATTTAACTTTTGTGGTTCACACACAGAAAAGTCATGAAGTGGATCAATATATTTGATAAACAACAGTTTATTTGAAATATACATAAAATTCAATAACAAAATATGTACATTACAATTTTCTTTTAAAAGATAAATTTAAGAGAAATTTTCAAAACATATAATTTATTAATAATATTATCCTTTATTTATCAAGTTCTTCTTTGCGAAATTCATCTGAGGCTCCAAAATCTTAAAAACTATAAAAATTTGAAGACAGGTGTCTCCAGTTCGTTTACGTTCTGTTATTCATTTGTCAATGATACTGATATTATTTCCGAGATATTTTTGAATAAAAATGTCTCTGAAAAGTTTCTAAAAAAAAGTTCTCATAATGTTTTTTTTTCATTTATAGTTATTTTCATTACTGAAATTATGATCGAACAACAATTCATGTTCAAATTTAATCTCATTTTAGTTCATTCGTATAAACATAAAATAAAGATAACTTTTATCAAAATGTATGAAATACGTTCATTTTTATTTCTCAGGTTAATACAAAGTAGGATTTACTTTAAATTTGGCAAAGATACTGTGAAATATTGACGCGGCTAAACAGATATATCAGTCTTTTAAACAAAAACTCCGACTAGTTGCTATTTTAGTTTAGGTGAATGAAATTCTATCTCAAACTTATTATTTCTACAGAATTGTCATAATGGTCTAATTAATTAAAAAAAAATAAACGCTCTTAAAAACATGTAGTTTCCAGTAAAATCTTTTTAATGTTATTAGTTTGGGTTCTAAGTTATTTTTAATTGCACTACATTTATAAAGAAGTAAATAAATAAAAGTTTTTAACGGAAAATATATCATTTCACAAATAAGAAAATTTTTGTTTACAAACTTAAATTTTCATGATTAAGTATTGTTTTTTTTAAGAAAGATGGTTACGATTGATTATTTAAATCCCATTAACATAAAACAGAATTAACTCATATGTAGCTACCTATAAATATTTCTCTTCGTGGTTACTAGATGGAACTGTCTCAACCATTCGAAATTGTTGAAATAACACTTACCATTCATTACTTGTGCAATCTATTAGAGTGTGGTATTTACTCATTTTGAAGAATTCAAAAATTACGTCCCCACACAAAAAAAAGTTTAATATGATAACTAATAACGCGTCTCGAACACTAAGAGTTCCAAACGCTTTGTTAGTTTTCATATTAAACTTTTTTTGTGTGGAGATGTAATTTTTGAATTCCCCCAATACATTTTAGTATTTTGAAGCACCCAAGAAATTTGTATAAATTGTGTATTTATTTTCCTGGTTAAATGAACCGTAGCAATCAATCGTATGGAATGAATCGCTCATCACTTCAATTCCTGTTGTGGTAAATTTCCGGTGATCCATTACCAGTGATGAATTCCTGCGACGATAAACTGCTAGTGGTGAATAATTGGTAAGGAATTCTTGAGGCCCCATGTAACCTATATCAAACAAATACTAGAGTGAGTGTGGGAGAAAGACGGGAACTTCGAAGGCTTATCTAGGAATCATCGCCATTAGGATGCTGGCATTAATCTCATCGTCTGATATAATCGAGGAGACACTATAAAAAAAGTTACAACTGTGAGCATGCAACTCATTTGGTAAAATAGGAAAAAAATACACTAAGGTTTTATGAAATTTTTCGATGCAAGAAACCATTTTTTTTTTTAAAAAAAAAAACTCAACATATTTCTAAAAGAGAGAAAAACAAACTTCTGACGAACTGGTAATAGAATTTTTTCCCTTAAAACTCATTTCGCTTAAATAAACAAGAGTTCAGTAACTTCAATTGGCCGCACCCTTTGCTGTTTGTCTTACTTAGTTTTTGTATATTTTAGTCGAAATATTTTATAATAACTTTTCTCTTGTTTTTAGAAAATATCTTACTCTTTTCTGTGTCTTTTTCATTAGGAAAATTGTATTAATTCTAAATTCTAAGTTTGTTGGCTGTACATTGCATGGAAAGTCAGAAAAGAGTCTTTTATAATTCATATACTACAGGCCACTTGAAGTAGTTGATTGAATACTTTTTCTGTAACGTTGACAACATGCATTACCAACGACCAACGACAGAACACTGTTATGAGGTTGTAGTTGTTGGTATTGAGTGAAACCTTTCGACTCTTTTTCTTCCACCAGTTCTTCATTAAGTTTATAAAGTATGTCAACGTTATTCTATAAAAAATAAATATTATGGTGAAAACAATGTTAAAGATGAAAGCCAAAAGATAACTTTCAAATATAAATGTAATATGAGAGTGAACAGTGATGTTATTATACCCTATGGGTAAATACATTAATGAATCAAAGGTTTCATAAATTATTCTAATTAACCCATTTAATTGAAGCTATCTAGACGAATAACTTTTGCTTCTATCTATATCAATTTAATATAATTCCTTTTGAAACCAGATTTGAAATTTAAAAGCTCTTTACATTGTAAATTATTACTTTTTTCTTTTGAAATTAACATTAAAAAAATAGAAGCGATCTACACTGATATTTGCTTAACTTAACAACAACAATTATTTAACATTAACATTTAACAATTATTTATTTGCAGAAATAATGAACATTAATTTAATTAAATAATTTGTGTTGTTTGTACCAATTTGACCCACCATAATGAAAATTCAATCGGTATATTGTTTAGATGTATTAGATGTCTCTCTGGAGGTATCAGTTCAATTGAAAATATTCATTACAGAAAAGGAACAAACAACAGCATTAATTTGAATGATTCAGCAAATAAAATTACTAATCATTAAATTGGACAAGAAACGATGACTAATCAGAATCGAAACACTCATCAAAACATAATATTAATCAAATCATTAAATATAATAGACGACATTAGCATTTTTGGTTGTCATATAACAGGTGTGACAAAACATAAACAACTAAAAACAAATATATCATTATTTCATCCAATTTTTAATCTTATTACATTTTATATTAAATAATTTGACTTTCTATGCAATTATCTTCAATTACTGATTAAAAATAATTATTTTAACTTTAATAAAAGTTTACTTGTAATAAATAACTGGTATTGAGCTATAAGGATGGATACTTTAACTAATGTTTTTAGTTAAAGTTAACTAGATTAAAGTTGGACCGTAGCAGAACGTCTTTTTAGTGGGGTTTTGAAATAATTGAAACTTCATAAAAATTTTGTCATAAGCTGGACACACACTATAAATGGAATATTTATTTTATCGAATAACAAGAAAATATGTACTACATTCATATTTATATGATGTATAGAACGATAAATGAACCTTTTCCATGATGCGATATTGGTAAAAATCAGAAGGCACATTTCTAAGAAAAGAATCTTTGACGAACTTGATTAAAATTTGTGAAAACTTATGATATATATATTGATAGGAACTCATACAAATACTTATTCGTGCACGTTGATGCATCGTCTTAGAATATTAAAAATGAACTTGGGGAACAAAAAAATCTGTCGATCACTATATTTTTTGCTTAGATTAAAGTCGTAAATTAATAGACTTTTATTTATGTTGGTTATTTTTTTTATGATTTTCTTTAGAGTAAATTTTATTTTACTTTTAAAGTAGTATGTACTGTCTTAAATGTTTTGTTATTCTTGGTTTGTATTTTCAAATAGTCATATTTTAATAGTTCACGCATTGTCCTAGTTACTGCATTAGGTTGAGTTCTTTCAATTTCCTTTAGTTGGAACTTTTATTTTTTCACTTCAGATAATGTCAGTTTTGAAATGGCCTGGAGTACATCTTGTACTTCAGTTCTTTTAATTTTAAATAAACTTAATTTGTTTGAAGCACAATTTGTATTTACGTAGTTTATATTGTTTTTTTACAGTAACTTATGTTGTATAGTATAGTAACTTATTCCTCCATAGTATTGTCGACACCAAGATACAGTGAAAAATGTTAGATTCAGGTGTCATTATTTCATTTGTCTATCTGGCTGCCTCTTAATTCAGCATCTTACATTGTAGCTTTCTTTAATTTTTTGGTAAATTCACAGTTAGTTCAGTTTACGTATCTCGTATAATACGAAATATATTTCTTTCAAAATCAGCACTACCATAAGAAGATAGAAATGGTTTTAGCGCATTTTTTTATGTTTAGATATTTTTAATTTGTGGTTCATAATTTTATATTGATTGTGTTCTAAGTGATTTTTTCAACAAATACCAAAAAAAATCATAATATTTCTTTTGTTTAAAGGGTTTATTTAGGAAGGTTTACAGGTCATTAATAACTTTAATCCATTTGAAAAGTCTGTTTGACTAATGGTTGCCCTTTGTTTATTTTGGTTGGGTGGATAGAAAAAAATCTGAGCCTTCAAGAATTATGAATAGATTTTCTCAGGACGAATTCAATGGGGAAAAGAACATTTGTCAAAAGAAGAGGCAGTACGCAGCGGCTTTTGCTTAAAAAAGCTTTCTGCTGTTTGTTGAACGATTAGGCAAGTGCGGAGAAAAACTTGGGATTTTCAAGTTTTGAGTCAATGGTCTCAATGACAACTCTCAAGGCTTGGCTTACTGATTAGTGTAGGGAGGCAGTGACGAGTGACAAATCCACTATCCTACAACTAAAGCAACAAATACAACTTTTAGGAAAAATATCAATTTCCTGAAAGCACGTAAACATATTTTAAAAAATGGTGTTAAAGCAATATTCTAATACAGAGATGAGGGTGAGACAGGGAATTTAAAAGTGTGGTTACATATATATACATACATATACATATATATTTGTATAAGTTGGCAGCAGATCTTCATCCAAGCATACATTGTTGAAAAGAGATTCTGCATTCACGACTTTTTTAAGTAGCTGTTCTTTTTTCCTAATTACACTTTTATGTTGTAGATTTTTAGTAGTTATTTGATTATGTCTTTTGTCTGAAAATGTCGCTGGGAAATCTTCTATTTGCATTGCCTCTGCAACATAGAAGTGTAATTAGGAAAAAAGAACAGCTACTTAAAAAGTCGTGAATGCAGTATCTGCTCTGCTTTTCAACAATGTATACATATATATATGTACATATGCATATACACGTCATATCTACTTTTCAATCATCATAACAAATTCAAAAAACTTACTCAAGGCTAGCTTCTAATACCAAACCAAGAAAGCCGTTATCTGTCTGTTAGTTTATAGCCCTGAGGATGTCTTAAAATAAAGACAAAACGTTGGCGAAAAGGTGATTCCGTATATTAACCCTGATCAAATTCCAAGAAAAAGAAAAATGGTTTATTAGTAATTTGTGGTCAAGAAAACAATACCTTATATATATATAACTATAGTAGGTATATAGTAAATAAATAAACAGACTGTCATTTACGTGTAATAATTGTAAAGTTTATTTATGTTTTAATGAACACAGGGTTACTACATTCTGGATAAATAATGGCTGCTAAGGTTCTGCCGACTTTTACAGGTAGCTAAATATAACAAAAGAGTTTCTCTTTCGTTTACAAAATATATTGTTAAATATATTCGCGATGTTAAACATAAACATATAAAGTACATAAAAAGTATTCTCTTAATTAGTCGTTGGATTTGAATTGACCTAAAATTTTCTCAAAAAGTTAAGGTTGTAATGCAAACTTTTATTTTCTGAAAATGTTGTACTTCTCTTTATAAATGTATAGATTTATGCATGGTTGCAGCAATATTCCTACAAGTACAAAAGTTAGAATTTGTTTTGAGAACGGATTTTTTTTCTTCAAACAAGTTTTCTCAACTTTGTTTTTTACCCTGAAGGACAAGAGCAAAAAGGTAAATATCCACTTGAATAAATGTTATGAGAGAGAGAATGAAAAATAAAAATTCGTAAAACGAAGACAAGTAATAAAGTTGAAACAATTGTAAAAATAATTGTGAAGTTAATATAATAGTCAATTAAAAAAAGTTTTTAATTAATATCTCACTCATTTTTGAGGAAATAAAAGTAAAAGAGAATGAATGAAGAAATGTTCAGTTCAAATTGAAAGACTGAGAGCCGAGTTAGAGATTCAAACTTACTTATTTACCGGTGAGGTTTTAAATGTTATGTAGGGTGCTTGTTACTAATGCTGAAAATGTTGTACATCTTATGATTGTTTATTGTAGTGATCCTAGATCTTCCTTTTGTCATGTAGGAAGGAGAAATATCTTGTGCATATTAGCCATCGATGGGATTATTAAGATATCCATTGTTACTCAGGCTATACATTTGAAACCTGTTAAAGAAACATGCACTGGTGCTTCAAGAACACAATTAGTTAATAATATTATCTTTAAATCTTTCCGCTATAACTGTAATTATTTGCTTATGATAAGAACTACATCTTATGATAATTTCAGCTTATATAAGTGGTTTTCAAGAGGACGATGTACGTATATACATATATATATACACTTTTTCGTTGGAAATACGATTCAAAACGGACAAATATAGTTCAATATAGACAAAGAAACATAGAGAAATCGATTTCTCTATGTTTCTTTGTCTATATTGAACTATATATACATATTATATATATATATATATATATATATATATTTTATGAGTTAGATATTTCACATATTTTTAACTCTTTCCTATGTAGATTTATTATTTCCTGTGTAAGTTGAAGTCCTGTCTGAATGAGCACATTAGACTAAATTAAACCAGGTTGTAGTAGCCACCTTTAGTCCGTTTTCTTCTTTACCCATTATTTCATTGAAAACTTAAGGATGATGGGGAATGTTGAACAAAAACTCCTATGGTCACAGAAAGTTTCTTCTGCTCCAGCCTTCGCCAATTGATCCTCTGCTTCGTTCCCCTCTCTATTCTCACGTTCCAGGTACCCCAAATGGAAGTATCTTAGGTATTTTTAATGACTCTTTTTTTTAAAGAAATCAGACATTCCGACACTAATTTTGAATGGAATCCCTTATATTCGAAATAAGTGACAATGCACTTCCTTCATGACATTTCCTTAATATATACTCGTATATTAAATAATACTTAAATACTATATATATCACTAAATTCCTTCTGAGTCTGTGACATGTCTCTCTTCTGGGTAACTTTTCTAGCTGCTTACCTGGTGTGAGTGACATTTTCTTATCTAGAAGAGTGACAAAAACTCAGATTCAGAAGGAATTCAGTGAAATATGTATCAAGAGAAATCTATATATATATATATATATATATATGTGAGATTGCAGCAGAATATATAAAGTGAACATTGAAATTATTTAGAAGAAAACAAAATTGATATATTTAAAAATAAAGGATTAAATCAAAGCAAAAATGAAATATACTATCAATGATAGTAACTTTTGTTAAAATATAATTTAAGTATTTTGGACAATTTTCTCAGATTTTATTGATACTTAAAAATATGTAAACTGTTTCGATTTAAATCGAGATTCACATGTACTTTATTTTTTTGCGCTACTAGCGGACAACCTTGATGAACAAACTGGATTTTTGAAGAACATGATTGTTTTAAAAACAGAAACGGTTTATTTGGAGGTTTTTTTTTAGATAACTATGATTGACTAATCAGGTAGAAACAAACTGTACAGCTTCATGAGTGCTTCCATCCTGATGATGGGTATCATCGTCAGAGCTACATGACCGAAAATTGTTGCCCATACACCATGACAGTGTTAACCGCATTGACTTCCTCTTTTCACTAACAGTTTACTGTTAATTCAATCAAACTCTGGTCTCACTACATCGATAGACCGTATTTGTTGTGGCTTTTCCTGTTCACTTGTTAATTCCTTCCTGAGGTTGGCCCTCGTTCCAACTTGTGTTTACTTACACTACCTTTATCTGGCAAACTCGACACGGATGATACAAAGAGCTTTGCTGATTGGATAACATGACATGTAGTTAACACAAAGGGCACCTCTTGGCCCTTGTCCTCGCGCCTCACTGCGTCCTGACAAACAAGCTCTTCTCAATGCGCCCTTTTCTCTCTCTCCTATTTTGTTTATCTTGTCTCCCAAACCCTAGTCTATTCCATTTATTTCTATTCTACCTTACATTCAAGCAACCTTTTGCCCTCAAGGCAATCAATACTGCAGAATTAGAAAAGTAAGCACCATCCATCAGTAACCATATTATTTTACCGTCTTTCCTAAGTAAATATTTACGTTGGTTCACGTAACCATGACTTAACAGAATTAAGCATGAATCATAAACTACATATATATCTATATTTATTGCAGCTTTGGTTTCAAATACTTTGTTTCTTAGTTTGGTAGTTCTAAAAATAAAGTTATAGCATTATTTGCATAGAAAAATAATAAATTTCTCAGTAACAACGAAGGCTATAGTCACAACAAATACATACATGTAATATTTTTTTATTGCCTTGTCAAATATTAGTTTATAAATATTTGTCTTTTATAAAATAGATTTAGATTACACGAACAATGAAGGTTTGAGGGTCCAGGTTTGAGGTTTGAGGATCCTGAATCTGATTCAAAGTAAATGACTAAACCATTTAAGACAAAGTTAGATATTTTTACTTAAAAAAATGTCATATGTTTAACTAAATTTTTATTAATATTTATATGTTTTATTAATTTTTTAGGTACGATGAAATTCGTACAATTTTTTTTAAAATATAAACTGTGTTCAAAAGTGTATAGCACTATTATTTATAGTAATGAATTTAGTTTACCCGTAAACATTATGTACAAAGTAGAATTATGTACAAATATATTAGAGAACATAAATACAAATAAATATAAATATTAATCATTTTTCACAACATCTATTTTGTTTAACTGCTCCTTTGACATATTCAAATTAAAAAATTGCTAAATTAAATTACATTATTTTTTGAACCACAGATGTTTTGAATGATATTAAAGAGATATATCTGACGAGTTTTCAGACTGACCGTAGTACAAAGAGAACGTGCGATGTGTGCTGGTATATTTTTTTTATATCTCAATGAAACCTTACATATTTGTATATTTGTAATCATCAAATGAAATTTGGTTGCGTTGTTTATAACTTTAACAGTAAATAAAAAGAAATTATAAAATCGAGTAAATATTTTTTGTTTAAAATTGATGCCTGTCTTAAACAGGGGCATTTCAGTGAATATTGAGGGATGGCAAATTTCTTAATCGGGCCCTTTTTGCATTAATATTCAGAGTACGCTGTGCATCACAAGAACTTTAAACGACCACCACAACCTGGGCTCCATTTTAATAATTTACCAGTTGTTCATTATGATAACTGAAGACGAAAGAGACTGAACTTTAAAAGAATTGTCACTCATCGGAATGTAGACACAATAATCATTTAATGACAATGTCATATACTTTATGTACATGCATATAACACTAGCAGAGCTGCCATGACAAAATATTATAATAAAATATAAAGATAAAATTAAATTTTAATTTTAAAACGAAATAGATAAATTTTTGTATATAAATATTAAAAACTGCAGGAAATGAAAACAAACTTGATTTAAGAAAATTCCGTATGTATGGGGAAATCAGGAGAAAAGAAAACATTTTTAAACTCTCCCATTTCACTCTCTTTACATTAATTTACTCCCTGTATGAAATATAAACATATTCTCTTTATGAAATATGGGGAGTACGAAGATTTCAACTCGGTTGAAAATATCGAAATCAATTTGTCTCTTACCGAAATTACACGTTCTGTCATTCTCAGTCTTCAAATTAATATGTATTGAATTTTTTTTCCACCTCTGTGTGTGTGTGTGTGTGTGTGTGTGTGTGTGTGTGTGTGCGCGCGTGTGCGTGCGTGTGTGTGTGTGTGAGAGAGAGAGAGAGCGTGAGCGAGATTTCTCAAAAACCTAAAAGAACTATGACGACTGAAATTCATATTAAGTCCCTGGTATCCCTGAAGCTAAGTGGCAATTTTATAATCATTTTACTTCTTATTTTGGCTACTTTCAATGAAAAAAATGTTTATTTTATGTAAAAATCTGTAAACAAAATTGTCATTAAGAGTACTTTCAGTCTGGTTATTTAATAGAAATTAATCTTTATTGCATATGATTCGCATAAAAGAAATTGTTCTTTAGAGTCAAAAGAATAAGTAAATTATATTGGGGGGAAAATGATAATTCAGTCTCCACACAAAAGAAATAACACACAATTACGGGTTGTACAACTAATGAGGTATTACAATTTTTCTTTAATGGCGGTAAACGAACTTTTAAAGCGTTTTTATTTTCATTGATACGGATATTAAACAAAAGATAACAAAATGTAAACATTGGTTAGATAGATATGAACAACGAAATAGATGCAAATTGTTTAAACTGAGACAGTAAAATATGAGAAAAAGAACAGATCAGAAAGATACAAAATGAGCAGCAATACCGTGATACAACTAGCGCCGCCGTAGCAAAACTGCTACCGTTTTTAAATAGCTAAATGAAAGTTGCGTGGTATCTGATATCCCATATTTTTTTTGAAATTTGTTCTAACTGATACAGGCCGGCATAAACTCTGAGGGATACAATCTATGTATGGTATATCATTACTATCAGTCATTATCGTAGGATATTTTACAAGGGTTCTAGCATTCTGTGTTCCTAATCCCCAAAGTAGGTCTAGAATTAAATAAATATAGCCTTTATCTATGTTTATTTTTCTATTTAGTTTATCTAAAAAAATAAACTTTTTAGCTATCTATTTAGTTTATCTTTCTAACCATTAAATATTCTGTAAACTTTTCAAATAATCTTTTTCAATATGATTCTTAAACTATCTTATGAACTAAACTAAACTATCTTCTTGTATGGCTTTAAGAAGTTATTATTTCTACGAATAATGTATATCAAGGATTGCCAATGAACTTGTAAAAATAACAGTTTAAATGTAACATTGTAGTCTGTATAAACAAGTATATAAACATGCATGTTAAATTAACAAAGCCTAAAAACAACAATCAACAAATGTTTTTTTTTTAATTGGTTAAACAAAGGTTTGCTCGAATTAAGAGCCAACTACCAGTGAAGAGAGGGAGTCAATACGTTGAATATACCAAAAACTGTTGAGTGGGTGTACAGCGGTCAACTCAGTGTTTAAAGAGAGACAGAGAGGAGTGAATGAGAGAGAGTGAGAGATAGAGAGAGGAGAGAGAGAGAGATAGGAAATGAAAGAAAACAAGAGCAATTAACCAGCTTTAGGGGAACAATAAATAATAATAATAATTCATTGGGTAGCTTTTTTCTTTTGTTTTAAATACTGGTATAAGCATTTTTTTATTTATGTAATTAGAGTATCAAAGTTAAATTTGTTAACGAATCAAACAATTCTTTGAATATCAAATAAAAACGAATATAATTTACAGTAATTGATAGATGGTTATTTATGAATTTAAGGATAGCTATCAATTTGGAAATGTTTTTTTTTGTTATATATGCTTACACATGCAATTTTACCGATGAAATAAAATAAAACAAAATCATAAATAATAAACTACATTTTATTATTTAAGTATACATAGAAAAGAAATTACCACAAATTCAATAGATACAAGCAAGATTTCTATAATTTTTGAGGTAACTCATTGAAAAACAACTTCGCAGACCACTATTTGCCGACAAGTTATCTTGTAAGGCCTTAAAACTTGTCTATTAATAATTAATTTGACTAATAAATTTTTCAAGATTTCACTAGGTGTATAGTTGTTTATTGCATCATTTCGGATTATAGATATATAGGATGAAGATTTCGGAATCAAGCCCAATACATAATAAGTACCTAAAAACTTACTTTTAAGTTTTTCACATCCGTTGTCATCAAGAGAACTTTCATGGTATAAGAACAAAACCAAATCAGTTTGCTGGCTTCATACACTATTTAATAGCTGTGAAATCTAAACTATACAAAGGTTGTTCATGCAACTAAAAAGTTTCTACTAATACAGTGGTACCTTAAGGTGCGAGTTTAAACAACATCCTTATAACATTATCTGAAATAAAAAAATAATTTTCTTATACAATCAAAAATGAATACTGTAATAATAGATTCCACCAATTAGAAAAAAAAATTAACCAAAAGCTCACGTCTTTCCACCAACCGCAGTGCAAGCCATGCTCGTGTTTCAAAATTTAGATGAGGTGTCAATCAAAAATCCAGCTCAAATATTCAAAAAAAATTCTTATCTTAAGCGGCTTGTATGCCAAGGTACTAATAATTAATTTAGCCCAAAAATTGCGCTTCAGCTATCTGATATTCTGTTCTCAGCATAGTGACTGTTACATAACGCTGAAGTATCATGGTCCTGTTTAATCGTTTTTTTTAATACGCAAGGAGTTGAAGAATCATAATGTTACTATCTAAATGTGTAACAGTTACATTTGAGTAACTTTGGGGTAATATTCAATGTATCAAAGTTGAAAACGTTTGTTTCCATGTTATCAAACATTTCGTTGAGTCTTAAAGATAAACCTCTAACGTCTAAACCATATTAAGACATTAAAAAATGGAACAAAGATCTTTTAACAAAAAACTAGTTTCGATGTTACTCTGACTAATACCAGTTATTTTCATAGCAAACCTTAGTCTGTTTCTCAATTTTTAATTGATCATTGATCGTCAGTTTTGTTTTAAGTGTTCAATGTGAAATTTAGTTATAGATAGATCTACATAACTATATATATATATATTTATATTTCAGTGGTCAAATCACAAAAGATATGAAAAAAAAAGACTAAGATCTTTCAGCCGTAACAAATGGTCTTCGTCAAAATCAAAAACCCAACACAATTTGGGTTTTTGATTTTGACGATGACCGCTTGTTACGGTTGAAAGATCTGAAGTCTTTTTTGTCCATTTCATATTATGGTTTGATCATTGATTGTTATTTTACATGTTTACGTGAAATCTGTATATATCTGTTCCTGAAGTGCAGTTAAGTATATTACAAGTGCGTTCTATAATGACTTCATTTGTATGATTCTTTGTAACAAATCACGTTACTGGACTTGAATCACTTTAACAGACTTTACTCTCTGTTTGTCAGCCAATAATAAACAAAATAGTTATCGTTAATTACTTACTTGGCAAATGCTAAAAAGAGGACTTTTCAAAGAATTTGTACAGTAAACTGTAAAAGATAAGAGAAATTTAGCAGAATATTCAATTTGAAATATTTTAAAAATAAATAACGTAGACTAAATATGTGGAATAAAAATTTTATTACCTTAAACTTTGATTAGAAAGTTTCCTCTGACAAGATCTAAGCTTTTAAAATGTCAGAAAAAGTAAGAGAAACATAATAATGGTGTTTGCTATTTATTTACCTTTAGACAATGACTTGTCAAAGTGAAGTAAAGTGAATGACTTGCTTGTGACGCAAGTGAATGACAGGGCAGATGTTCTTCTGATCAAGTTGTAAACTACTTTCACAAATTAGTAATGTTCCGTTAATTAGCTTTCTTCGGTTGGTGATATTAACAACTGCAAGTTAATTTATGCTAATTGCTCTCAACGTCAACAGTTAGAGCCTTTAGTTTTGTTCTAAGGACAGAAAGTTGGCGTCTTTTCCTATTACGCCCAAAGTTTAGTTAGGGAATCCACTTTTCCGAATCAATGGTAAATGTGAACAATAACTCTTTTTAGCCCTACATTACCAAAATATAATTTTATTTATTAGAATGATTTATATTCGTTTTTACTTAATACATTATTTTTTTCACTTTTTTTTTACTTTTAAAATTTGCTAAAAACCACACGTGTAACGGTATTACAAACAATAATAATCACTATTATCCCTTGCTTTATAAATGAATTATTTAATTTTATTCAGAAATCAGTTTTAATTATGATTTAAGTTAATGATCATTACTATTTTCTGCATTATCTTTTATTATGAATGATATTAATTGATAATGGCGAACTCGCAGCGTTCACTGATTGTCTTCCATGTTTCTTCGAAAGCCCTTTTCGTGGTTTCTGCAAGAGGCAAGTGGCATTTCCTTTCCAATACGAAGCAATCAGCTAAAGGAAGTTAATTGGATTAACATGTTATCCTCTGACTTCATCAGTTTGATTGGTAAACGAACCGAACATCAGCCGTAGGCTAATACAAAACAGCTCATGCTTTGATCACAAAGCGCTTCTTAATTAATTTCAAATTGCTTCTAATTCCCTTTCATACGTCTCAAGCTATATTTGTTTTCAACTTCATATACGATAGTAATTAACAATAGCAATTTAAGTATAAGTAAACCATAAAATCAAAAACTAATAAGTCTGCTATGAAATTTAAACAGTATTAAGGGATAATAATAAAGTTCTTCATGTTAACTCAGTAAGAAAGTGTCAGTTTGAATGATGACAAGCTACGAGAAGAACGATCTCCTGGCCAATATAAACATTTGTACTTATATATATATAAAACAGTCCAGCGGACTTTTTTAAAATAAAATAAATTCAAAACGAAGAAAACACACAGAAAGACACAGACATAACTCACATCGATATTTCGACCATCGTCGTCATCAGGAGGTGCGAAGAGCGAAGAGTCCCGCAGGAAGACAGGGCGGTATATATATATAATTCAATCTTTTTTCGACCACGAAAATTACAGCAAATAGCAGAGGTTATTGAGGGTTGGTCTACACAAACAAACACTACACTTACGCCAACGTTTCGCTATATTTTTATAGCATCATCAGAGCTGTACAAATAACAAGATATACGTCCGACAGATAGACACAACGAAAACAGTAGTAAATATTAATATTGTACTGTTTTCGTTGTGTCTATCTGTCGAACTAGATCTTGTTATTTGTACAGCCCTGATGATGCTATAAAAATATAGCGAAACGTTGGCGTAAGTGAAGTGTTTGTTTGTGTAGACCAACCCTCAATAACTTCTGCTGTTTGTTATATATATATATAAGACTTAAAATAAACAGTCACATAGACTGAAACATAATAAAAGACATATGTTTGTGTATTTAATATATATCCTAGTAGAATACACTGGATTATAGATATAATCACATAGAAAATGAACTGGAGATTTTTACATCAATCAGTGGATATCCTCCAAGTGGACGGACAAGTCTCTTAACCGGCGATTGACAGACAGCTGATTAGACCAATCAATGTTTCCTTCAGGTGGATGTTGGATCTTGGAACTGATAGCAGTGGTTTCCGAATTCACATTTTGTGTTTCAAGAGGATTTCAGAAAAAAAAGAACGATTTCCAGAAAGAAAAAATTGAATACTTCTGGAGAAGCGTAAAATAGGAAATTGCTGAAATGCTTTCGAATATATATATAATATTATTTTATCATCATATACGTTGTTTTTAATTTTTTTTCAATTTAATATTTATAATTGTTTTTATATTTCTTATATTTTCTACTTTCTTCCCTTTTATTCTTCTTTAAATTTCTTTCAATCTCGACTCCTTGGCTCTTTTTTTTTTAATTTCTCTTTCGCTGCAGAACTGCTTTAGCTCTTAAACCAGAGTGTTCTTCAGTTGAATGTCGTCTCTCCATCAATTTACTTTTTCTCCTGAGGACGATCACCATAATAGTCGAAATATAGAAAAGTGAGTCCCATTTTTAAGATTCTTTCTATATGACACAGTTAATTTTATGTCATATATATATAATTATGAATGCAACAGTTACATGCACATGGAGAAAAAAATGACGTATTTTCCTTCAATATTTTGACACCTGCTATGGTCAAGAGGGAAATAATCAACGAGGTGTCTAGGTGCTTACTGACAAGCAGTTAATTTATTGGACCAATTAGCTGTTTTCAATAAAAAAAAGAGAAGGAAGATAAAAACCAGTGAGATAAAGGGAAGGAGACATGATATGAAGAGAAACTAAAGAAATTCATAATAAAATAAATACTAATAAACTAGGGTAATGAATAATATTCGTGAGTCATAATAATACAATGAATGAGCAACAACTGTATGAATAAAGTAGATTTTTAAAAAACAGAATTACATTATAAATTATTAAAAAATAGTTCAAGGATAATAATTAAGTCGTTAAGCTGATTTGGTAACAAGGAGGTTAAAATTTGAAGGAGGCTCTTCCCAATGATGATATTACTGCCTTAATTCTCTTCTTCCTCTGTTCTTTTTTCTATTTACATTGTAATATTCGTAATCTCTATAGCGAGCATTACTTACCTCCTCGCAATGTACCTACTATTCAGGCTATGGTTGCTCTGTAAACATATGAAAGCTTTGGTCTTTCATCTTATGTCGACTATTTCTCACAATCTTTTGTTCTTAGTCGAAAATACTCTGTTGTAGAAATCATTCAGTTTCCTCTCACCTATTTATACCAATTTTCTTTTTTTTATGGTTACCGTGAATGTTACTCTTTCTATGCTACTATTAACCACTCTGAGTGTTTTGTTGTTCTGAGATAATATCAGAGGAATTATGGCAGATTTCCTCCTTCCACACCTTCTACCTCATTTCTCGTTTTACTGGTGAAAATTATCATCAAACACAATGGCTGGTGACTTGATATGAAATATTACTATAGATACACTTATAGACACTTGCTTTACTACTTCATTTATAGTTATAATTTACTAATCATTAGTGGATCAATAATGAATACGTTGACTCAAGTTAAAAAGACTATACCTTGATCTCTCTCTATATTTATCTACCAAATGTATACCAAAGTTTTGTTACCATATTACTACTATTATTATTATTAAAATAAACATACAATTGTTTAAGAACAAACTTTCAGAATGTTTTTATTTTTGTTTTTTTGGCAAATGTCCCGTTTTGCTACTTTAGGAGCAGGAGCATTGTTACATTTCTCACTCCTTCATTAGAACTTACAGAGGTGTCCAAAATCTTGGCACCATTATTAAAAAAAAATTGTTTTTTATAATATAGTCCTCTTCCATTAACCCACCTACCTTAAATGAGCATCAGTCAATTTTTTACCAAAACCTTAACAACCTAATATCATATTTTCCCCTACTTCTCCGACGATTATTAATCTTGTTAAGACATTGGAGCGATGTGGATGTCGTAGCTGTCACTTGTCTATTATTAACCCAGTTCTTCTTTCATTTTTCTTTCCAATAATAATTCGTACCACATCAATTTTAATACTTCGCTGTTTCCTATATCGGTATATTGACATAACTGCACTTGGTGTTACACTTTTCATATCGGTTTGGCTTTTACTAAGATTAGCTTTGGTCATAGAACTTCCATCTGTCAGTCAGTAACCTTCCAATTTCTACCCATTGGAAGGTTATCAAACCGTTGGAAAGTTATCTTATAAACAGCTTTAATGACTCTTTCTACGTTCAAGTCATTGACACATCTGAATTTCTATCTTGTGACTTTTTCTCTCTTTTATTTTATTTTTTTTTTTAAATAGCAGTTGGTTGTAAAATGATAGAACAAACTAACAAAAATGTTAGACTCCTATTAGCTCCAAATTTGAACTTTGAATTGAATGTAAGTCAGTGATACGACCTTATGATCAAGCTGGGTGGTCAGCTCAGCTGTCAAGCAATACTTCTTGCAGACCGTGACCAAGAAAATGACCACGACTGAGTGCAATCTGCAAGGAAAGGAAGAAGTAATTTAGTGAAAACCACCCTACACGCAGCCCAGACCGTGTAAGTTAGTCTCGAAAACTGAACCACAACTCTTTAATGTTATTTATTTAAGGTTATATATCAACAATATTTAATTGAAGGCTTACCTCTGTTAACATCGTTATTTTAACAATTCTTCTTCTATATATTAAGTGGTTAAGATGTTACAAAATATTTGTTTTATTCGTATCCCTACTATCATTATAATCGTCAATTTTTCTTCATGTGCATATTTATTAATTGTTGTATAATTTTGTTTCCTTTTGTTTTTTCGGCCTAAGAAAATTGATTTAAATTAAAGTTTGAGAGTTTGATTTGAACCTGTAAAACTGACCGAGTTTCTATTTATCTTATTACTAGATATATACAAATCAAATGAAACGGTTCACAGGACTTTCGATAATAAGTATTCATCCGTGCATTTTAGTGATGTACCACCGCTCTGCTCCCTTTCTAGATACTTTACCTCCCGATGATGACTATTTCTAGCTAGGCAACAAAATTTAAAATTAGCATCTGCTTAGACACAGTGGATGTAAGCAACTTAGTTAAATGATTTAGGGACTAAGCATGAAGAAGAGGACTTTGCGAAGCAGATATGAACTAAGTGGGCGCTTTGAATGTGTTTTCTTCAGTAGTTTAACTGTCAAGTGGCGCTTTGGGTAATAAAAGGTGGTGGTTTTAGGTGTAAAGTTTGCTCGTACGTCTCCATAAAGCCTCGCTAAGTGGGCCTCTACAGCAAAGGCAATATTCTTATTAATGTTCTCACGCTCTCATCAGCCTATAACCACCTGTCCTTAAAGCCATATCTCATGCTTTATTTCATCTCCATTTACTGAAAACTTTCCATCAACTTCATCTGAATATTGCCTAAAATTATCAGTCTGCTACCTCGACTTTAATTAAATTACTGTGGCTTGCCTGATCTCAGTGGCACTGATACAAATGCCTGACCCTGCCATTCGGCCTTGTCATTCAATACAGCTCTTCAAGCATACAAGTATTGCTAGCAACTCTTTCCTTAATATATATATATAATATATATATATACAAAATAAATTGTTATCAGAACTAGGTCAGTTCTTCAGTTCGTCAAATTAAACTCTCATTAGCAACGTTTTGGTTTTTATTTAAAAATATATTCAGGAATCGGTCAATTCTTTATTTAAAAAGGTTTTATATAAAGACCGAAACCTTGTCAATGAGTTTAATTTGACACTGAAAAACTGACTGAATAACATTTTATTTCCTTTCTACTTTACGTTTGATAGTTTTATCAATATATATATATAAACTTAACATATAGAAAAGAACACAGAAAGACACTACAGAACTCACTTCGATATGTCGACATCCGTCGTCATCGGAAAGAAGTGCAAAGTACTTGCGGTGAGAAGCAAACTGCTACTCATATATATAAAACCAATTAAATGAAACTGTTTCACCGAATAAATATGATGACATTCATTATTTATATGCAAAAATAAGGTGCAACGTTTTTCATGCCTACTTACGTTGTATTGGTATTGTTTTATAGGTGTCTTTAATGATATAGATATTTTGAAATAGGTTTAATCTGTTTAAATCTATGAATAAAGATGATTTACTTATAAAATTGAATTCATTAGACCCGACAGTGCACTTTAAAATGGAAGAAGAAGTCAGTTGTAATTTGCCCTTCTTAGATGCCCTGATCCATAGGTTACCTAAAGAGTTGCGCTGTAGTGTATTTAGAAAACCTATGATTGTTCTTGCATATGTTCACTTTTATTCTTCGCATCCAAAAAATGTTAAAATTTCTGTTTTTATAAATATGTTTTTGAGGGCGTTAAGGGTGTTCTCCCCTCAATTCCTTAATGATGAGATCAACAACATTAGGTCAATTGACTTTTCATTAAAGTACCTCTCTTCTTATATCAATTTAGCTTTGAATGGTGCTAAAAAACTTCTCTAATATTTCAACAGAGCCCTGTTCTTTGTCATCCTCATGTGGATGTGTGGGTGTCTATGAATTACGTTTTCAAACATTCCTCAGGTAGCATAGTTTGAAAAATCCTAGTAATGTTTAACAAACATATAGCTTTCAGTGTTTAAAGTTTTTTAGTGATATTGAAACATGTGAAAGTGACAACGGGTAGTAATTTATTCTTATTCTGGCCATTCCAAAAACATTTGATATAGTATTAACTTTAATTAAAATTCAAATTTGCGCGTTAGAAATATTAGGTGTTAAGAATATTGGAATGATGAAAAAAACCATAAAGTTCCATCTGTATCAACATCTCAGATTCGCTGTAAATATCATTATATTATCATTGTGGTATAATTTATATCTTACCACATTATAATAAATGAAGTCATTTAATTAATTATTAATGAAATGGATAATACATTGGTGTAATGATATGCCTGCAGCTAAATTTCAATGTCAATTAATGAAATTGATCGGCAGTTGGTCCACTATCATAAGTTTGCTACTTGTATAGTGTTGAGTGTAAACCATTCTATTTTGTTTGCGTGATCATTCAGTGACACCTCATAACTGTCGTGTTATTTTCTGCTTTGAGCGAACATTGAAGAAGGTTGCCAGTCCTTTTTCCAATGTTTTGGTGCAGTATTGCAGGATAATAAAACCTCTTAACTTTATATTGAATTAGAGGTCCTAAACATTCGATGAAGTACATTCATTCATGAAAAAAAGTTCATTAGCCATAAAAATTGTGGTTACTCTTGTCATAGAACAATGAAAGTTCTGTGTCAGAAGCATGCAGGCAGTCTTAGGTTGTTGAAGGTACAGAACAACTGTTAAAAGCTTGAACATTTACAAACACCCTACAGCTCTTTAAAATATAATTGTTAGGTACATTTAAGAAAATGTTTTCTGAAATTCTTTTTAAAAGGTTTTTTATAAATTTGTTAGAAAGCCATTACAGTGTGAAGCATAAGGAAGCTAGTGTAATGTTGACTGTGAGATGAAAGGAGACAGTTAGGTAGTATGAGAGAGAATTGGACAACTTAATGGGGGTTCATTTTTCTTAATGGAAGGTGAGATATGAATTTGATTCAATCGATAAAAATCCCAATAAGGTGGGATACTTAAAACTTTTACTCCCTTTTAAGGTTTATATATTTTTTTTTCTGTTCTGTCTCCTTTCCTTGAGCACTTTCCGTCGATCTCAATAAATTTCATTCAATATTATCTTTTTATTCTCTCTCTCTCTCTCTCTCTCTCTGACCTTCTCTACCACCATATCTTTGTCTTAAATTATTTATTTACCTGAATCAATCCATAAGAAAGCAAATAACTCACAAGTAGACTAAACTATCAGCAATTTTTCCAGAATACAATTGTTCAATTTCATAAACAAGTAAAAGAAACAAAATTGAGATTATTTTATTGAAATGAAATACCAACTTAATTTGTATCTCTAAATTAAATTCATTATTTTTTTTATAACCAAATCGTATAAATTATTAAATGTCATAATGGCTAGTGTTTTGACTGGCATTCACGACTCATGGCCTTACATAAATAAACAGTAGATTTTTTTCTTTTAATCCATTATAATTCAAGACTGAACCGAGTAAAAGAGCCCAGAGGAAGGCCTGTTTCCGCCGCAACTTGGTCTTTTAATGGACAATTACTAGGCAGTTGAAACACCTCTCCAGCTTGCCTTCTAATTAACAACGTTATACTCCAGACTGTAGAATGCAGAAGAATGCCTAACTATCTTACAACAAAGAAATAATAAAAAACCTTTTCTGCTTTCAAATCTAACAGGATCTTTTATTCATATAATTTTAGACATCAACATACATTATTTTATAATTTATGTATCAGTAAACATAGTCAATTGGTAAATTTGTAACATTAAAATATAAAGACTTTCTTAAACTGATATATTTTTGTAAAAATCATTTTTTTGTTACTCATTTGATAGTAGTTAAATAGTTTCTATGACCACTTCTATGTGTACTATTTCTGTCAATCTAGTTTATTTATTTCCAAATATTTAACACTTTTTCTTTTCTATCGAGATTTGGTCTAGCTTCAAACAATCAACAACTATAAGCCGACGTTTTGTCTATATTTGCAGACATCTCTAGGGCTACTTCAATACAGAATTTAGTTACGATAACATAAAAAAGTGTTTATTAGTTACATTATTTGACTAATATACGTAATTACTTTGGTATTTTGCTGTTGCAAGGAAAGAACTACATAACCATTATATTCAAATCAGACTATAGTGCTCCTCCTTGCGACAGTTTTACGAACATTCTATACTAGACTGGATAAGTCAAAAAATTTTTTAAAAAACCAACGAAACCACATAAAAAACTACAGACATACTTTTTAAGTACTAATTAGTAGATTAAATATTTTACTGAAGTTATCAGTATCAGTTTTTTTTATATGCATTTATTGTTTTCTGAATGTGAATCATTTCTTTAATAAGCCTCTAATATTTATTTATTTTAAAGTCCTCTAATATATCTAATATTTATAGATCATAATCTATAATCTTCATGTCGTCTAGATTGAAATTATGCATATTGACCATTGAGTGAGTTTACAAATCAGGTGTCCGAGAGTCATAATGTGCTAACTGAGTATAAAATGTTAGCTGATAACATTAGTTAGCTAGTAACTTGAGTTATTAGCTAATAAATTGAGTGGCTGCTCTGGTTAAATGAAAGAAACACTGTATTTACGAAAAGTAAATCACTCATCAAATTAAGCATTCGACTTAAAAAACAGAAGCCATCATCAGGATAGAAACAAAAGAAGTACAGGATATTAATATACGTAAAAATCGAACTGATATAACACATAATAAAAAGGGCTACTTAAACAGTTGACAAGAAAACAACCCAATCCTGTGATTAGGAGGTGAAAGTGTGAATCAGACTGCAAGGCAGGTGCCGTCAGCTGAATACTTGCTTCGACCTGCCAGTCCAACCAGCATCTTTTGACCAATGTTTAACTAACAATACTTTTCAAAATTTCTATGACTATGAATAATAATCATATCACAACTGTGGCAATTCATGGAAGGGATCCGGTATAAGTCTTCTAGTATCCTTAGCTTGTTAACATCGCTGTTAGATTGAAGTATGGTTGTTCCACTCTCTAGCATTTAGCATGTTAAGGCGGTGTTGGGGGCTTCTCTACCATGCCTCTTAGAAGCTCCTGCATTGAGATGAAGAGTAAGGATAGGTTGATAGTTGTCATGCCAAAATAACTTAATTCCACAGGTTGCTGACTGGTACTTTAAATTGATATATCAGATGATTTGTTTGCATATTCGAGACATTGTTCAATTTCGTCCGGTTTCTTATGAGAATATATATATATATATAATTATTGAGAGAGACAGAGAAAGTGAGTGAGATTGAAGAGAAGCATCGCCTGGTAGATGAGGGTGAGGAGAAGGGAATGCGATATAGTTTGGTTAGAGCGAGGCGGGCACAGGGTAACAAGACTCTATTGGTGTGTCTGAGAGATAGGACTGCTCGCACTGCGGAGGCGTCTGGCAAGAAAACCCTTTTCCCGGGCTAAGAGGACGTCGCCTCTCTTATAACAACACATCGTAAATCATCCCACTAATGTTAGCCGAACTTTCAACACAATATTTTATAATATTTCCCTACCAAAAGAAGTGATATTTCATATTTTTCATTTGTTAGATGTTATATAATGACAATAGTTGCATGCATATATTAATGTTTTAGATGATTAATTTATTTTATGGAATAAAATTTGGAAAAAAAAACATTCAGTAAAATTGATATAAAGTTTATCTAGTTTTCATAGCAATATTTCAAAATATTGTGTCTTCCTCAAAACAGACCTACTTATCTGTTATATATAATACTTATGCATTGGGCATTATTATTTATTTGTAGCCGTGATAGATAAATGACGTGTACATGCTAACTTCAAAATTGCTACTACATGTATCATGTAGACATGATTTATAGTTTTGAAATTAATCGCTGGAAATAAATAAATTATTATTGTTTGCTTGTTAAAGTATTATCACAGTATGTAGTTGAAAATTATTTCATCAAAAGTTACTTTTTTATAATAATTGACACAATTTCAATAGTACCTACTGTTTCAATTGTGTTTGTGTTTGGATAAACTAAAATTTACATAATAGGAAAAAAATGTGTATTTATAAAACTCATTAAATAATTTAATGCAATTTTCGAAAAGGTATATTTGGTCTTTTGAAATATAAAAGCTAAATTAGTGTTTAAAAATGACTGAACCAAATATTTCTGACAAGTTCTGGCAGGTAGCTCAGAATTCTCTTGACAGAGGAATAAGTCATGACTTACAACAAACATATGGTATGTTATTTGCTCCATGTTACTTCAGTTATATTATTATGGTGAACTATTATGTTTAGAGTAAACCGTGCTAGTTGTTTGTAAGATTATTACAGTTTGATGGATCTCGCGACATGTGGTTTATTTCACATGTTTGATGGATCTCATCTGAATCATATACTCTCGGTATAAATGTAGCTTGTGATACATGTTGAGGAAGATTGTGAATCAGTGTATAAGAAGTATTAAAAAGTGTGTACTAAACGGGTTGGTATGGTAGATGTGACATATCCTAATGATGGTTATTACTTGCAATTTATACAGAGATATGGGAGTTCTACAATCATATCAACATTTTAAAACTGATTTTTTAACGGAAATACACGTTTAGAGATCTCCTGGGCTTAAAAAAAGTTGCAAAATGTGTGTATGTATCACATCTGTATGTGAGTGTGTAGACAAGACATATCATAAACAAATCGATTTACAATCATTAAATTTCTTATTCAAATTTCTGATATCTGATATTTCTGGAAAAGAACACCAAGCCTGGTATTTTTTCAAATAATATATGTCAGTGAATAAATGTATTCACTCCTTCTTCATTTTACGTTAAGTTGCAGAGACAGTCCCTATAGAGGACAAGCATAGTCCAAACGTCGGCTCCTTGTAATACTTCACAATAAACATTCTATGTTGGGATCCTACATGTTGCTTAACTCAAGTATATATAGATTAAGGATCTGTATAGAGTACCTGACATATAGAGTATCGTACAAGCTCTGGACCGATGGGTTAAAGTCCTCTCCGAGGGACGATGTGTTCAGATTTCCTCACCTCCCATATGAATAAATCAAGGGCCATAGTGGGTATTGAACCATGGTTCTAACAGTCCAGAGATGAGCACTTTGCCACTAGACTACCTCCTTTCTGAATTTTATGAATTAGGATTATATGTTCTATTAAATGTACTGCTTCAATCCTGTAAATATTATTTACTGTAACAGTGAAGCTGTTTGGATGGACTTTATATAAAGGACAATTTTTTTGTTCGTTTTACTAAAAATTTGCACACATATTTCTTAAAGGATGCAGTGCTTTTGCCCTTTATGTCGACTTTTAATATACAATGAATGTGATACTCACAGGAGTTGATGCAAGTCAATGGACTTTTAATGGATTTTTCTTTGCATTATTACGGATATTAAACAAATGAGAGTAAAATATAATATTAATATCCAATTAAATGGTAATTCATTAAACTGAGAGGAAAAGAGTGAGAAATTGGAGGAAGAACATTTGATTGAAAAATAATGAGCGCCGAATGCATTAACTGGGGCACAGCTAGCGCTACCCTAAGAAGTATGCTACTGTTTATAATTGCCGCCAGCGGGGGCTCTCAATGGGATGAAATTCACCCCCCAGGGGGGCGACCATTGTCAATTTACAGAGTAGGGAAAACAATATAGGTTTTGACCTGTAAATTATAAATTAAAAACTACTATTGTAATTCAATTAATAATTTACATATGTATTAATATTATAAATTAGCATTTCATTTCTAAAACTATTATAACATACTTAACGTAAATTTGTAAATATTTAAACTTTGAATTGAAAACAGACGGTCCAAACGGACAAATAATTAAAGTTACAGCTAGAGAACACAAGAAAAAGGACGAACACTCAGGAATCTCGATAATTTCGGCGTCTCGCCATCTTCAGGAGAGTAGAAAGAAAGAAAATACCTTTGTAAATATTTATCAACGTCTAAACCCCAGTAAGTAAAAAAAATAAAAAACTAAGATCTTTCAACTACCACTAGCGGTCTTCGTTTAAATATGTACTGTTAGAGTTAGCAGCAGCTTCTGCTCTGGTGTACTGGTAGGCTGGAGTGACAATGTATGATTGGCGGGGATAATAGTGTGATCTCTGAAGCGGAGAATTTGTGTCTGATTATCAATGCAAGATTCATATTTTTTATTGAAACTAGACACTTTGTTTTATGAATATAAAATCTGATAAAATTATTACATTCATCAGCAAATAAATTACGTTTGGCGTCACGTACGTGGCTGATATTCATGTTAAGAAAGAAACGTTAAAAACAAATTTTAAACATGTATAAAATTTAAACTTTAGTAATAATGTCACGTCTATAGGTGACCTTAACTACAATATTTGATATTATGTAAACTTATGCTAAAGTTGAGTGAACTCCTGAATTCGTAATTTTTGCACCTTAAAATGTTTCTACTATTTATTTTTTAATTCTTATATCCCTTAGTAACAACTATATAACCTCCTCAGATCAGAGCCTCAGGCAGTTAGAACCTTCCACTTATAACTCCTTCACTCACTGTAAAGTATGATTAATTATTGTCATTTTTTCTGAGTTTTATGTGATGTTTTTTTAGCTACTAATAATATATTATATATTTTCCTGTAGTATTGATAATGAAAATGTAAATTTTTGAAACTGGAAAACAGAGTTAAGTTTTTGACCAGATAATCCTCAAAGAGTCCAGCAACATTACTTCAGTATTATATATCATTGGTTTAATAATTAATTAGATAAATTAAACCCACAGAAACCCACACTTAACAAATTTAACAAAAACTCACTACTATATTTTGACTGTCTTGTCATCAAGTTGAAAGATTATTTTTCTAGAAAAATACTTTAGAAAAAACTTTTACGTGTGTTGTTTTTCTAAAATTATTTTCATAAAAATATGTAAATATAATTGACTAATTCCTAACATTTATTACAAATGATAAAGCTTTGGTTAGATTTGAGTTTGCAAAACTGACTAATTACTGATATGTTTTTTTCTCAATATCTATTTACGGCACCTTATAAATGAATATACGTGTTTCTAAGGCGTTATTTTATTTTAATTAATTTATGATCATCTTACATAAATGAAAAATTTTATTAAAATATAAATAAATTACTATTTTTACATTTGGTATGGAGAATATAAACAGAAATATATTAAGTAATTTGATTTTTCCAATTAATTTATTTACTTAATTTTGTGTTTTTTGTTCTTTAATTTACTTAACATAAAAACCATTTAAAATGAGATTTAGTAAATAAGATTCAATGATTTTGGACACCAGTAATTTGGATAAACAGATACACTGTACAGTATCGGGACTTTAAGACAGCAATATAAATTAGACATTCATGATTTAATGAGAAAAGGAATAAGTGAAACAAATTTCTCAATTTCTAAAAAAGACAAGAAAGATTTTAAATAATAAATAAATAATTTTTTCCATAAAATGTAAAATTTTTATTTGAATTTGAAAGTAATTGTGGAGACAAAAATGACTATGTTGTTAACCAGTTTGATAATTTTTTACTTCAAGAAAAGTTGAGTGTAGGCTACACCAGATTTTTTTAAACTAAACAAAATAGGAAAAGAAATAATTTCCGTTTTATTTGCCTTTATTTTTGTTGTACTGTTTTCCTGTATATTTCAGTGTAACTAGATGGTTTAGGCAAAACAGGTAATCTGTGCAAATATTGCTAATAACAATCAAAGTGTGCATTCAACCTAAACAAATAATTCTAGGTATCATATCGAGCAAACTGAAGAGACAAAAGGATCAGTATACAGTATTTATAAGTTTTGTCAAATATTGTCAGAATATGTTGAATCATATTGAGTCTTGTGATATATTCTAGAAAATATATTTACTCCCGATTTATTTTTCAGCGTTTCATTCCCAATTTATTTAAGTTTCATTAACATTATTAGTGATATGAAACAAAGCAAAAGATACTATTTAGTGTTTATTTAATCTGTAACATTAACTTTATCAATTTTGTTTCATCTTTGCATTTATTTATGTTCTATGCCAAAAGACAGTTAATTTTATTTAGTATTTTTACATTCATCTCCAAGTCGATTCAAGTAGTTTTATTGAACTTATCTACAATTTATTAATTATTATGTGTACAATTAAATTAATTTTATTTAATATATTGTTATTGAAATTTATTGTTTAACAGTATTCTATATTAAATTTATCTTCGTTTTATTGATTTCGTCATGCATTACGATGCCATAATCAGATACTGGGGTATAAGTTATGTACTTGTGGACATAAATTAAAGATAATTAAATGGATAAAAATGTTAAACAAAAAAAATTACTGAAAAGGAAATATTTAGAACTTTTGAACACCATATGGGATGTGAGAATATGTTCATAAATCAATCTAACTGCATTAAAATTCACGGACGGATAACATGTTTTTTAAATTAAGAGGAATTTTCTAAAAATGTGATTTATTATTGTATACTGTTTCTTTTTACTTTACTATAAGTAAATTATAGTGATCGTGAAAAAATTCGATCTCGAGATTTTGACGGAATTACATGTTTTGAGGTCCCAGAAGTCGTTTTATGAAGTTTTTACGATGATGTCTGTGTGTGTGTGGGTGGGTGGGTGGGTGGGTGGTGGGTGGGTGGGTGCGTGTGTTAGCATTGCTTGTTACCACGCTACGGTCCAGAATCTTTGATGGATCAAGTTGATATTTCACACAAAAATGGGCCCCATTTAGACGAAGATCCCTATTGTTTGGGAAGAATTATGCATGATGGGAAAGTCACTTTTTTTGCCAAAAACCGTTTTTTTTTAAAACATTTATTTCTCCTAAACTAATAACCCTAGAGTTTTGAGATTTTGACATTATCTTTGAGGTTACAAATGGAACAAACGAAAAATATATTCAAAATTTTATATCAACAGAAAATATTTTTTTTTCAATAAAATGTACAAATTTTGACTTATAAATCAATCTCAAACCTTGTGAGAGCGATACAAGCCATACTGTTTGACGGACAAGAATGAAACTATGCCTATAAATAGAACATTATATGGACAATGAGTTGAGATATTTTTTTCTAAAATTACATTCGCTAAAGGGGCGTTAGAGTACGATTTGTGTTTTCAGAAAATGTTTTTTTGACGCTAAACGGCTCGTTAAAAAATTATGAAAATTTGACCAAAAATGGAACAAAAAATGAGCAATTCATAAAAAAAAAATCATCAAGTTTCAATTACGGAAAAGAGCAATAACGATATAAAAACTCTTTGTTTATCCTAGACTAAGAGATCACCTGCTATACTTGTCGAATTTTTTATATTTTTTTTACATTGTTTACATTGACTTAGAAATTTTTTGAGCGAATCCACTGAGATAAAATTGATGTTTCTAATGGAAAAATGAAAATATATTATTGACTTATAAGAGACTAGCAAACGTACCCGTCTTTGACGGAATCAAAAATTCTATTATACTTGGTATTCCAAAATATCAATTATAGTATTATACTAATACTACAATTAGAAGTTATAGAATAGTAGAAAATACCATTATTAGTACAGTGCTAAAAAAAAGCCTCTGTATAAAAAGATTAGATTTTAAGTTAGACATACACAAATCTACAATCAATGTTTCAGCTTTATATGTCTTATGGTAGCAATATTTTGTGGACAAACCGACAGACAGAAATTATTCTATGGGTACATGTGGCAACTCTGAAGTATGAAACGTAAAGAAAACTTGAAATGAGTTAGTTCTAATTAACGTGCTCCCAGTCAAAAGCTAGCACGCAAGCCACTGGGCTACTCTGGTTCCATACCTTACTTTATTACCAGTGTTTATATTACGCAAATATTAAATTAAAAAAAAATATTTTTGTTGTGTTTATTTATAATACATTTGCACTACTGTCATCGGCGAGCAAGCAAGCTACTGGCAACCCTGGCTAGATCCCTTTACTTTATTACCATCTTTTATATTATCCACATTTTAAATTCAAAAAAATATTTGTTTGTTACATTTATTTATAATACATTTGCACTACTGTCATCGGCGATCACGCAAGCCACTGGGCTACTCTGGTCCCATACCTTACATTATTACCAGTGTATTTATTAAGCAAATATTAAATTAAAAAAAAAGTTGACAGTTATATATAATACATAGCAAACGTACCCGTCTTTGACGGAATCAGAAGTTCCTGTTTTGGTTTATTGCCGTGTGCCTATTGCCTTTCGGCTATACCACGGAGGAATCAGAAGTTCCGTCATTTTTGGTATTTCAAAATGTCATTAGAAATTATAGAATAGTAGAAAATACCATTATTACTACAGTGTTAAACAAATGCCTCCAGCTTATACACTACATTAGCTGTCTGTTCTTCAGGTTCATGGTAGAAGAAAGAGTTGAAACCTCTGACCGTTGAGCATGTAAACTACATTTGACCATGTGAGAAAAACTTGGTTTTGCTACCTTGTATTCCTGCGTTAGATGAAGTCTCCCTTTGCGACTTAGTTAACGTCATTGCGAAATAGACTCTGACCCGACTTTGCAATCATTTCAACGTAAACAGACAGTGGCTCGGAATCAATGGTATGTGAAGTATACACACAGACTCCCCAATACCACATCCAGTCATTATGTCCGCCTCTATGGCATATCTGTGTAGAGCACGAACTCAGAGTCGTGTCCCGTTGCACAGTTTTGGGGCACTCATGTTTCGTAACATGAAATTTGTTACTGCTACTAAATTGTAGCATGATTGGTGCTCTACTTTAAGTTTTTACTCATGAGCAGGCAGTCCAGGAGAAATAAATTCAGAGTCAAGAAATTCAATTAGATAATGAACTGCTTCTTCGTCACTAATCCAATCTCTTTACTGACTTGTAAGTTCTTTCCTCGGCTTCATATAGCGTAAGAACTTGTTTGTTGATTTTTCCTCCCTGTTCATATTAAGAGTTGAGAATTGCTCGTTTACAAAACATTTATTCTCAATAGATAGTACATCCTTAACTCTGTGAAACACCATTTCAATGATGTCAAATACGTAATATATTCATATGCTCAATTGAAATTAAAATCAACTAACAATACCTACTTGCCACACCTGTGTATTTTCAAAACAAACTTGTCTGTGAAGTTAGGAAAATACAGCTAAAAGCCCCATAACTTCGCTTCTGTACTGAATTAATAATCTATTTAGAGCCCATATTTTAAGTTAGGCACACACAAATCCAGTGTCAATGTTTCAGCTCGCTATGTCTTATGGTGGCTGAGTTTACTTGTGACAAACATTTTCGCGTTAAACGTCCATAACTTTACTTCTACGTTGAATTTCCAATCAATTCATAGCCTATATTTTAAGTTAGACCTACACAAAACTACTGTAAAAGTTTCAGCTTTATATGTCTTATGGTAGCTGAGTTTACCTGTGACAAAGTTTTGCGGACAAACCGACAAACCGACAAACCGACAAACCGACAGAAATTTTTCTAAGGGTGGATTCGGTTTCTCCAATGTATGAAACGTAATGAAAACTTGAAATGAGTCAGTTCTAAGCAATGTACAGACAAAATCATTATTTTATTTATAAAGATGTAAGAGGAATAATATTGTGCAGGTAAATGATAACACTCATTAAAAAAAAAGTCGTATATATGTTATTTGACAAAGGGGAAGGAAAATGATCTTATTAAATACTAAGAAGCCATAAAATTCCCAGTATAATAATTCTGTTAAAAACCAAAAATGTAAAAAATAATTCAAAATATAATCTTTCGTTTAGAGATTAATAACTGTAATTATCGTACATCTTTAATTAACAAATCACCTTAAAACAACATTTTCTTCACTGTTTAAGATGTTTTTCAGAGAAAAGAAGGGTATTTTACTGTTTTAAATTTGAAAATTTTACATTAATATTCAATGTAGAAGGATGTTAAGTAAACGATGTAAGAAATCTACTGGCTATTTGAACAATAGCCATGTTCTCTTGTAGGATAATATTTCGTTTCAAGAAATGTTCATATTGGTTTTTCAAAAATGATATTACTGCTGTAGTTATACTAATGAAATTATTTGCAAATAATAAATTATTTGTGATGTACAAAAATAAGCTTATAAATTGATATGTCCTTCAATCACTATCTGTACTACCTCACGAATGCAATGCTAATAATTATATCCCATTTAGATATTTATGTTATGGTTAAATGATACGTTATGTTTTATATACTCAAGAAATTTGACATTGAGTTACTTATAGTAAAGTAGAGTGTAGGCCACTCCAGATTTTTACTTTACTATAAGTAAAGTATAGTGATCGTGAAAAAATTCGATTTCGAGATTTTGACGGAATTACATGTTTTGAGGTCCCAGAAGTCGTTTTATGACGTTTTTACGATGATGTCTGTGTGTGTGTGGGTGGGTGGGTGGGTGGGTGCGTGGGTGGGTGCGTGTGTTAGCATTGCTTGTTACCACGCTACGGTCCAGAATCTTTGATGGATCAAGTTGATATTTTACACAAAAATGGGCCTCATAAAGACGCAGATCCCTATTGTTTGGGAAGAATTATGCATGATGGGAAAGTCACTTTTTTTGCCAAAAACCGTTTTTTTTAAAACATTTATTTCTCTTAAACTGATAACCCTAGAGTTTTGAAATTTTCATATTATCTTTGAGGTTACAAATGGAACAAACGAAAAATATATTCAGAATTTTCAAACAACAAGAAATATTTTTTTTTCAATAAAATGTATAAATTTTGACTTATAATTCAATCTCAAACCTTGTGAGAGCGATACAAGCCATACTGTTTGATGGATCAAAATGAAACTATGCCTAAATATAGAACATTATGTGGAGAATGAGTTGAGATATTATTTTCTAAAATTACATTCGCTAAAGGGGCGTTACAGTACGATTTGTGTTTTCAGAAAATGTTTTTTGACGCTAAACGGCTCGTTAAAAAATAATGAAAATTTGACCAAAAATGGAACAAAAAATTAGCAATTCATAAAAAAAAAATCATAAAGTTTCAATTACAGGAAAGAGCAATAACGATATAAAAACTCTTTGTTTACCCTAGACTATGAGATCACGTGCTATACTTGTCGAATTTTTTGTATTTTTTTATATTGTTTACATTGACTTAGAAATTTTTTGAGCGAATCTTCTGAGATAAAATTAATGTTTCTAATGGAAAAATGAAAATATATTATTGACTCATATGAGATGTAAGAGGAATAATATTGTGCAGGTAAATGATAACACTGAGTAAAAAAAATTCGTATATATGTTATTTATTTAAATACTAAGAAGCTTATTATTATTATTATTTTAAAGATTGAAATTCCCAGTATAATAATTCTATAGAAGACCAAAAATGTAAATGATAATTCATAATTGGAATCTTTCGTTTAGAGATTAATAAATGTAATTATCGTATATCTTTAATTAACAAAGCACCTTAAAATAACATTTTCTTCACTGTTTAAGATGTTTTTCAGAGAAAAAAAGGGTATTTTCCTGTTTTAAATTTTAAAATTTTACTTTAATATTCAATGTAGAAGGATGTTAAGTAAACGATGTAAGAAATCCACTGGCTGTTTGAACGAAAGCCATTCTCTTGTAGGAGAAGAAATCGTTTCAAGAAATGTTCACTTTGGTTTTTCAAAAATGTTATTACTGCTGTAGTTATACTAATGAAATTATTTGCAAATAATAAATTATTTGTGATGTACAAAAATAAGCTTATAAATTGATATGTCCTTCAATCACTATCTGTACTACCTCAGGAATGAAAGGCTAATAATTATATCCCAGTTAGATGTTTACGTATGCTTAAATGAGACGTTATATTTTATATACTCAAGAAATTTGACATTAAGTTACTTATAGTAAAGTAGAGTGTAGGCCACTCCAGATTTTTTTTCTGAATGGATTTTTCAATTAAATCTTGTTATATGCCGAATAATATATTTATCCATGTTGATTCTGACATGGAGTACAGCAGCTAGTTATTCCATAAATAGCCTACAAGAGATTGAATTGGCTAATATATATATGTGAACCTCTTATGAAAACGATAGTCATAAGAGAAATCTGCATCAATATTTCCCTTCTATTAATGATATTAATAACGTTATTGATGCTTTTTGTCTTGTAATAATTGATTACATACTCTTTTACGGACTATATAACTTAATAAATCCGCTTCAGTTGATTATATTTATAAAAATTGTTCAAAAAGGTTTAGTTATATAAACAGTTTTATATAAGGAATCGAATTCTTGAAGTAAAACATACAATTCATTCATTCAAAACGTACAGATCAAATTTAAAATTTAGTTTCAAGAGCTTAACTGTTTTTTCTTTGGTACAGTGCAAACAAAAGCATTCTAAAAGTTTGTTTACCCACCAACTAAAAGTTTTTTTTAAAACTTTAATCATGCAGGGCAAACACTGCTTCAATTGCATCATACATTTTAAATTTCAACTAAAAGCGACGGTGACAAAGAATTCAATAAAAATTGTGTGGCTAGATTATTATCAAACTACCGAATAAAAACGTGCTATATTGGTGTCAGCTTCCAGTTCCGTCCGATGACAAACAGTAATTTAAATATGATATTTGGTAATTATACTGTTTTCTAGTTTTGAGATATCCAGGTCACAAACACGCATGCACACACACATCACACACTCAAACACGCACACACGCAGACCTGCTGTTGTTCAATATCCGTATAGGATTCGCATGCGAATCATTTATAAAGTTTAAATAAAAAGACAGAATCACAGCTTTTTTAATCCATATTTTATAATATATATATATATATATATATATATATATATATATATATAAAGATTTCACATAAACACGTGAAATAACAATCAATGATCAAACCACAATAAGAAAATGGGAAGCAAGACTAAGATCATTCAACCGTAATAAGCGGTCTTCGTCAGAGTCAAAAACCCAACCCAGTTGGTCAGCGGCTGCTGCTCTAAAGAAGTACTTCTACCTGATGACGAGGCCTGTCGAAAGACAATAGTGAGTCTTGTATCCCAATGTTTATATTTTGCTATTTTTAATTATTGAGTCGGTAGTCTTGTTGGATCATTTAGTTTTCTTTATATATATGTATATCACATATCATATATATATATATATCACATATCATATATATACATATATATATGTATACATTCAATGATCAAACCACAATAAGAAAATGGGAAAACAAGACTAAGATCTTTCAACCGTAACAAACGGTCCTCGTCAGAGTCAAAAACCCAACTAAGTTTTTTTTTGACTCTGACGACCGGAGTCGACTTCGGACGACTTCTGACGACTTCGAACCGTTTGTTACGGTTGAAAGATCTTCGTCTTGTTTTCCCATTTTCTTATTGTGGTTGGATCATTGATTGTTATTTCACGTGTTTATGTGAAATCGTTTTATATATATGCATATATATATATCACATAAAAATATCTGATATATATGCGTATATATATAATTAAACTTACAGCTAGAGAACACAAGAAAGAGGACTAACACTCACAAATCTTGATCATTTCAGCGTCTTGCCGTCTTCAGGAAAGAAGAAGAAAATAAAAAGGAGAAGGAATAAAGGAACGGAAACGTTATATATATATATAGGTGTATAATGTAATCGGGATTCGGTCAATTTTCCAGGATCAAAATCTAACTCTCAACGCCGACGTTTCGGTTTTATTTAAAACCTTTTTCATAGGCAGAAGTCAGAATTTTTGAATTAGAAAAATGATGAAATTTACATTATATAAAATGAAGTAACAATAGATAGTTAGTGAACTAACATCTTAACTGATCAAAAACTTGGACCAGACTGACCAGACCAGAGTCTGGTCCAAGTTTTTGACCAGTTAAGATGTTAGTTCACTAACTATCTATTGTTACTTCATTTTATATAATGTAAATTTCATCATTTTTCTAATTCAAAAATTCTGACTTCTGCCTATGAAAAAGGTTTTAAATAAAACCAAAACGTCGGCATTGAGAGTTAGATTTTGATCCTGGAAAATTGACCGAATCCCGATTACATTATACACCTATTCTATCCAACGGTTGATATATTATTGAATTTTATATATATATATATATATATATATATATATATATATAATATAACTTTAAATTACACAAAGCACGACACAGAAAAGATAATAAAAAGAACACTTACAGAATTCAATATTTCGAACTGTTGTTCGTCATCAGGAGAGTAGACTAGAAGAGAGGACGAAGTGAGAGAGATCTCCCCACGTCGAAGAACGGAGCGCGAAATATATATATATAAATATAAATATATAAATATATATAAGATATATATATAAGAACGAGAAAAGGTATTAAAATATAACAGTTGAAAGAAAGTAAGAATTAATAGAGAATGTATAGTTAGAAATAGAGATAAGAATAGAAAACGTATTTTCAACTTTTCTTTCAACTCATGTATTTTAATAAGGTATATATATCTCCCATAAAAGTATTTCAAATTCATGTTTTTTATAGTGTATTGCATTATTGATAGGGGGACATTAATAATTAATGATATTTATATTAATATTTAGTTATAATAAAATTTAACAATTATGGAGATAAATTTGGTTAATATCCATAATCAAGGCAACAAGACTCCTTTGAAAGTTTCATTATGACTATTCCAGACAAGTTTTAAACTTGTGACAACAAAGTGGAATTTCTCTGCCGATCGCATGCTATCCATAGTAAATGTCAGAGGGATAAACCAATTTATGAAACCTTTTTTATTAGAGTTTGGTTTTATCAAAAACGTCTTTTTCACTTGGAAACTCGATATTAGAAGTCGTCTGGAATGAAATATTTGCATTACTCCTTACTTTATATAGAGAGTAAAGGAAATACCAAAATCTGTGAATAAATATAAACTAGCAGAGAAAATAATTAAAAGAGAGTCTCATTTTATAACGAAACATACTGCTTAAAGTAACTATTAGAGAGAGTCACAGAAGCACTGGACATATTTCAACACTAATGAATTCACTAAGCCATAATTAATGAACAGCCCAACCACCTGTGTGGACCATCCATCGATAGATTCATTAACATCATGTGCAAAGAGATATGAAAAATACAAGAGATTAGATACAAAAAAGATATGTATTAATTAAATTAATATATGACCAATTCAATGTTATATCAACTGTGTGATAGAATAGATGTATTATGCAATCCGAATCCTATTTACTAGGTTTAAAATCAAACAGTCAATGCCAGTGTTTCAGTTTTAAAACTTTCATCATAGGCCGAAGTAAGGATTTTTTTTTTAAAAAAGAAAATGAAATTTACATTAAATAAATAATAGACCTAACAATTGTTTTAAAATTCTGTATATATTTTTCGTTTATAGGATTTGTAAACTCAAAGATTATGCAAAATTTTAAAACTCTAGAGTTAGTTGTTTAGGAGAAAAAGATGTTTTCTAAAAACCGGTTTTTGCCAAAAAAAGTAACTTTCCCATCATGCATAATTCTTCCCAAACAAGAGGGATCATCTACACTATAGGGGACATTTTTGTGTAAAATATCAACTTGATCCATCAAAGATTCTGGACCGTAGCGTGGTAACAAGCAATGCTAACACACACACTCACCCACCCACCCACACATACACAGACATCATCAAAAAAACTTCATAAAACGACTTTTGTGACCTCAAAGCATGTAATTCCGTCAATATTTCGAGATCGAATTTTTTCATGATCACTATACTTTACTTATAGTGAAGTAAAATATCAGAGACATCAGAGAGTTATCTATAGTGGTACGAAAATAAATGGTACGAAATATAATAAGAAAACAGGGATGTACATACCCAAAAGTGAGTGTCTGTGGTACAACTGTCTAGAAACTGGATAGAAGTGAGTGTGGGTATAGAAAATAGAATTTTTGTCTTTATATAAATAATTTGAGATACATATATTATTAATCTTCTATTATTTCATTAACTATTTTCTTTACATTTTACCTTGCAATGAGTAAATACCACATAATAACTGATTGCACTACCGTAGAATACAAATAATTTCATCTATTATAACACAATTTCTAATAGTTACTTTAAAAAGTTACTGCTTACATTCTAGTACTAATGAATACTAAGAAAATATTTGAAAAGCAATTAAGAAAAAGTTTAAAAAAATACCCCAAAATAATTGAAAGAAAAAAAGCAAATTATTAGGAAAGAAGTGAAAGTCAAAGAACGCCTTTCCTTCGGAGGCTGACGTGGTTTCAAATTTATATCAGTGTTTTTGTTTATTTTTGTGAAGTCTTTTATTTTCAATCATAGTTTTTTTCTTATTGCTTTTCTTAGTTATTAATTTCTATATTTATATTTTTAGTTATAACTGCAGTTCTACTCAAGTTTTTATGGTTTTGATAATGTTGGCATTATCTTTTAATTAATAATAACAATTAATGCTGTAACTTGAACGCAGCACCCTAAGCCTATGGTATATGAATAATAACCAACGTATATATTTATTGCACTAAAAATAAAATTATGAGTGTGAAGTTTGTATACAATCCGAAAATTGTGCTCCTAACTGTTGGGACCTCTTCACTTATGTAGAGTGGACACCCAATGTCCAGGTGTATATCTATTACGAGGCACTTTCTTTTAATGTAACGTACTGCCTGTTCTCCTTGGACTTATGCTGCCATTGCAGTGGGATATTTTAATGACCACCTGAGTTCAGCCACACTTTAAGTTTAGGAGGGGTCCACTCCATTAGGACAGCGCATCTGTCAGCTCTGACTGTAGCGCAAAAATGTTGTTGTGCGACCGATAGATTCCTCTCTTAGGTTCTTCCAGTCATTTCAGAAAGATATGCTAGCGTTCCTTCTAGTTGTTAGTTGAGCTACTAACACACTGGTAGCTTAAGCTTTTATGATCCCTCCTGACAACATGGTGCCTATGTACGACCCACTGTGTTGGTGTGTGATGAACAGTTTTCACTCTTTGGACTTATCAGCCATTGCAGAATGGCATGCTGTCATAATGGATTCAATTCTAGTTGTAGTATGCTTTGAGAGTATAGCCTACCCAGGATTTCAAAATATGATATACTAACGCTTTGAATTAAATGCCCGTCTTCTAATACGTAAAGAGTTGAATATCTTGATGCAAATCTCAGTGGTGATGAAATGTCATCTGACAATCATGACCAGGGTTAATGTCATGAAGTGGTGTTTCAGTGATTAAATGACTGTATTCAGTAGGGACATGCATTCAGCGTATATTCCCAATTTAAATTAGGTACGAGGGGAGTGTAACGGTGACGTCGTGGTAATTGTGGTACTGGGTAATGTTGAGGGTAATGGTCCCAGGTATTTGCAGGTGTACTCGATATTTGTTTCGTCCTCAGGATGGTTGCGGCTCTGTACGTGCATTAAGCTGCACTTGTCTTGTGGGGGTTCATTGTATCATAAATATTTCTCCACCCGAGCTTATGTTAGCATTTTTTCATTTAATCTCTTTTTATAAATCCTTTGTTATTTAGTTTTATATATGAATGTATAGTGGATTAATTTTTGATTAACCGGTCATTGCTCCAGATTCCTTCATTACTCTGTGAAAAGTAGTATTTTTCTTTCACAATCGTTTCGGTTAATAACAGATGATGAGCCCAAATCATTGCTGCTACTATACTAGTAGGTATGGATCAGTGGGCACGGACTTTCCTGGACCACAAGTACTCAGGTTCAAACAACTGTTGTAACAGAAACACATGTTCATCGGAGCACTTGATCCAGTGTAGCAGACACTAGCACTGAATCTACCTGTAAAGGCTTTTTTATACCACTGGTACCGAGGACCACCTGAGCCAAAGTAACAAAATCTTGTGGACAATGTTTTAGACGAGTGATACTCAAGTTCAATAGAGTCCTAGGTCCGGAGTAACAGACACTAGCAATTAACCTGCTTCTCGAAACTTTTTTAGACCACTTGTATTCAGGTCACCTAAACCAGTGTAACAAACAGTAACTATGGATCTGCTTTAAGTGATTTTTTAGTTCTAGGTCACTGATAGTCAGTTTTACCTGAACCGGGTTAACGGTATCGTTAAAACCTTTCTATACCACTCGTCATTGGGTTTACCTGGAGCAGTCTAACAGACACTAGCAATGATTTGCTTGAATAAACTTTTCAAGATCACTGGTACTAGTACCGATTTGCCTGAATCGGTGTAATTGACACCAGTAGTGGATCTGTCTGTAAAGGGTTTTCTAGACCATTGGTTCTCAGGCTTGATTGAGCCGGTCTAGTAGACACTAACAACCTATTCAACTGAAAAGACTTGTCCAAAACACTGGAACTCACGTTCTTCTAAACTGGTGGAACAAAACCTGTGGAAATTTTTGTACACCAATGATAATGAGGTTCAAAGATCTCTACATCCGTTGCAACCGACTAACTGCTTGCAGAAACTTTTTTTATACAACTGATGTTCAGGTTTGTCTGAACAACTGTAACAGGTGCAAATGTACAAAGGACCTGTCTGTTCAAAGTTTCCTAGATCACTGATACTCAGGTTCATTTAAGTGGATGATCTATTGTAACAAACACAAACAATGGATCTCCTAGTAGAAACAATTTTAAACCACTGGTACTCAGGTTAACCTGAGCTTTTGTTTCGAGTGAGTACTCGAAATATATTATATGTGAGTACCTCGATGTACCTACCTATCTACGAGAGAGCACACATAGTCTGAACAATGGCCATTTGTGATATCACACAATGAACATGCTAATACATTAGGATACTTAAATTTTTCCAACTCAAGTGCATTTAGAATGGAGGTTTTTAGCGAATACCTGACATTACACAGGTCCGAGACCGACGGCTTAACGTCCGCTCTCAGAGAGCTATTACATAATATTACTTATGTCAAATAATGATAAGATGATTATTTTACGATAGCAAAATGTTTAACCAATCGTGGTATTTATTTAAATTTGATACTTTTTCTATAAAGAGGAATTCATTTTTTTTTTTTTGATAAAGTATTCGCTTTCACTCTACAAATATTTCCATCCATTTTCTAATCCATTAGTCCCAGGCAACTAAAACTCTGTCAATCGAAATATCCCTCCTCCGCTACACACAAACTAAATCGAGCAGTTTCAAATTAAATTCAGTAAAATATTAAATTATCAGACAGCTTAATAACAAAATGTTCCTGTCGTAATTACCAGGCAAACTAATAATTTAAAAACTTTATTTGAAGTTCAAATAATTAATTATATATTAATAGTTAAATTTATACTTTAGAATTTTAGATATATAGTTTGCTTAAATTACTTTTGATGATTTCAGTGGCCAGTTAGATTTATTTTCCTTTGAAATCTTAGCAGTAAATGTTATGCCGTCTTATAGTAGTGTTTACTTAATGCGTACCCCACCTTGGTATGTCGGCTAATAGGAGCATGCGAACCATTGCAGGTGGCCGCCTTGATAGGTTTCCTCTTCTTACCCTCCAATGCGTGATTAAGGAGTAGACGGTTGGTGGTATGCATCCATTGTTTTGTTCCCCATTGAGTAAACATTCAAGCATTTCATTCTCATGTGTTCACCCGGATAGTCATGCTCGCTTGTATTTCTCAAAATCAACACCTTTATGTTTCTGAGTAGAATTTGTTTGACTTCGTTGTCTGTTTCAAATCTTTCCCACTTTTTTCGGTTTGAAGCCGAAATTTTCAAATTCAAATTTGTTGAACTGTTTTCCAAGAGTTACTGTCTCTTTCTAACACATCGGCTTGTAGAGACTGAGTGGCTGGAGTTCATGTTAAAAGTTATCTTATTGTGTGTGTTTGTGTGTGTGTGTGTGTGTGTGTGTGTGTGTGTGTGTGTGTGTGCGGGTTAGTTCAGATGTAGGGGCTAGGAAGGAGGGAAGGATATCGTAGAGTTATCCAAAAGTAGGAGGCCTACTGCCAGTAAAACTGATTCTATTTTTTCCAGCTCATCTATTTGTACCTAGTTAACTGTATTCACTCTCGTGAGGGAATATAGAGTGTCTTACAAAGTTGCAGAGATATTTGTATTTATTTATCCTAAGTAGTTCTGCAAGCAGATATCGTTATTTTTCTGTGCCTGTTTATTTGACTTTGCGTACTGTTTGTTTTATGTTGATTTTAAGTCGTGATATTAGCATTGTGGGAGGTGGCATCCGCGAAGTCCACCTTGTGTTCATCCCAGTTGCTTGGATCCCAATCCTAGGTCTGGGATAATGTGCAGTGAAAGAGCTCTCACGTTATAAGGTCTGGTTTGTTTGTTGAGAATTATAGCCACAAGATGAAGGCGACGCTATAATGATAAACAGTTAACACATTTAATGGATTATTTTGATATTGTTTACAAAAATAACTCTTATTGTGTGGATGATGTCCATAGTTTTTGGTTAATATATCTTGATGATAAGTCTAAATTATAGTCCAGTATGTGCTATCGCAGCCATATTTTTCTCAAAAACTACCAACCCTATATAACTCAAATTTTTAAATAATTGTGCAACTATTATTAAAATTAGTTCAAACAATTTTATAATGTTTTAAACAATAAAGCCCTTTTTAATATAAGTATAAAAATGTTGAGCTATGATTGAACCTTACTGAAGTGAAGTGAAATAGGTTTCAATTAGACTAATTTAAAGATAAACTACTCACACCGTTTGACGAATCATAACATTGAATATGAAATTGTTTTCTTGTAGAAGAATGAGTTATTTAGTTTTTAGGCTGAATTACTTCAAAGAAGACAACAAATATATTACAACTTGTGAAAAAAATATTATTTTCTACTACTAAAACTATAACATTGATACTTTGTGATTGAATCTACTTGTATATTTGGAAAAATATATAATTTCAGATCATTGGAAGAGTTAGTTAATATTATTTGAAATATTTAAAACTAACTTCTAGATGCTCACTCTCTGCTGTCCCTATCTGCCTGCCCTACTTCATGGATTCGTTCTACTAACTTAGAAAAACTTTTGAATGTAGGGAAACATTTTATTAAAATTTAAAATATTTGTGTAAAAGACATAGTTTATTTGAAAAAGTTAATTGGATATTTAAAAAACGATAAATATTTGAAACTTCAAGTAGAGTGAATGTGATGTTGACTTGCAAATCTCATGACTGAAGATGATTGCTCGAGTTCTTTTGCCTGAGAAATTACATGCATGAGGGTTATGATTCACACAATATCTTGTAGTGAAACTAAGTTGTTTTATTAATATTTCTTGTTAAAATAGGTATTTTTGATAAGAATTTATGATGGTTATCAAGCGAAGTTAAGTTCATACCTGACTTAGATTAAGATAAGTAAGATAGGCACATGACTACACTAAGACAAGATAACAGTTGCAATCTGATATCAAAGTACTTTATGACTCTCAGATTACTAAAATGAGTGAATGTACCTTATATGTGAGCCCAGCATATGTTACATTTTACGGATGAATAAATTTAAACTATAATTTTTTTGTTCTTAACATATATCTGATGAGTTTTTGTTCATTCTTATGAGATATGGTGATTATGAAGAAAAGTATATTTTTAGACTTTACAGACGGAATACATCTTTATGACGTCATCCTGCAAAACGGGTGGGTTGATCTCCATCAAGCAATCATTAACACTCCACTAGTTCTATTAATTGTTGGCTGTATATAAATATTCCGTGCTAAATGAATATTTACGAATAAATTTACAATATTTGAAGATGTAATATTCTACCAAGAATCGCAGCTATGAAGTTCCTTCTGCAGTAAAATGTCATTTTTTTAGAAAAATAAATCCAATTTTATCATTTTTTTTTATTTCTGTATGTTCCACATTGTATTACATGCATTAATTAACTTTGTGTACAAAAATTCTCATTTTTACATTATAATAAAACAATCTTATCCTAGTTTAATATTTAATAATACAATTATACAATTTGATATTAACTGACGAATTGGATTCAGCCGTATCAGAAAAGGTAAACCCATTACATTGATTTTTTTATCAGTTCGATCATGGTTTTGCCCCAGAACTCATAACATCTATATAGTAGTGAAACGAAGGACCAAAAACTTAAATAATTGTCATCGAGTTCGATAATGTTTACTTCTGCTATTCTGCTAGAGCAGAATGATAATACTTGAAGAATTATAATGTATTTGCACTAATATTGATAGGTTTTGCTGCTCATTCTGCTTTGCTGCTCACTCTGTACGAGTATGCAGAATGGTATAGTAGTAATATTTTCATTGCTACAAAGGTCCTCGAGACAGGTATCCACGTTACTATTGTTGCATTGGTTAACATCTTTAACCAATTAAGTAGCCATTTTATTTTACATTTTTCCTGTTTTAATATAAAAAAACAGACTCGACTTATTACAAATCAAAGAACTTTAAGTCACGGTTATTTTTTCCAAATCATGAAATCTTATAAGCCATTGCTTCTTACACAAACTTTTACTTTGCTTGTTTCTTACTTTTCTGATGTCTCATGCAGAAACTATGCCATGTAACGTGTTAAGAGTTAATTTCCCATAGCGTTATTATATTGTGGATAAGTAAAAGAATAAAATAGTGTAAATTTTGATTTTTAATTAATAAAAATTCATACATAATATATTTGATACAAATAAAAAATACAAACCACTATTTTTCTAAGGAGCTAAGAAATCATTTATTGTGTGTTTTTACTCATGATTTGAATGAGGAAATATTTTTACACACAAACAAACAGGGTTTTTTTTTATTTTACAAAGTTTCAGCTATAACGCAAAGGCTAGAAACAGGTTTTAAAATTATATTCACTGAAGTTAATAAATCAATTCATTTTTTTACCATAAAATACATTCCATGGAACAATAGATTCTGCATAGAAATCATAGAAATACATTGCTTTTAATAGCTATTTGCAAAAAAAGCAGTTTCTATTGATTCTGTGACCTGCTTTACTTCTGATTGGAAATCTGTTCTATTAGTTTTCATCTCCATGATTCTCATTTGGTGATAATGCTGTTTAAAAGCTAATACTATAAGATAAAAACAGCTAAAGAAATAGAGTCATATACTTTCATGCAAGAATAGATGTGCTTTTACATAAATAAAAGCTATCAAACCAGTTTTTAAAGGAAAAATATTTTCATTCTGAAAATTTAAATATGGAATAAAGAAACTTAGTATCGATTTTTCTGAAGAATCAGATGATCGTTTGTGTTGTACTCTTTTTCTTACAAGGCACAAGTTGGAACTTCTAATATTTAACTAAAGTAAATTAAAAGTGGAATATGTACTGACTTTAGAAATGTAACAATCGGTCTTCATCTTCAAAATTATCTTAACTCGCGCAACTAAGGTTAGCTATCAACAAACAATCAATACTATATCTATTATTCATTAAAATCAATCGTATTGCAGTAATTGCGTTGCAAAGTTTAATATTGAATTGAATTGTAAGCGCAATGGGACTCCAGAACCGATTAATGTCGTATTCTGCTCAATTTATAAAGTTTCCCCATTTCCGTCATTGTGTTCTCTTTTGCCTTATTTCTACTTGTATTTCCTCTCATCATACTCATCTCTTCTCGTCTCCTTTAATCTTACTATGGTAAGTCGAAATATCTAAAGGAGCTTTTATAGTATTTTTTAAATGCTTCTCTTGTAATTTTATTGTTTCAGTTTTTTTTAAAATTGTTAACGTTTTATTGAATGGTATATATATTTATAAATGTTTCACAGTAAACTATAGATACAGAGTAAAGGGACGAACACACTTACAGTCTCTAATTTTTGGTTGAACCGTCATCAGGAGAGTAGTGATAATGACACCAAGCGCACTTTCAAAGCGACGGTTCAACAGTGTTGTCACACACGTGCACGGTTCAAGTCTAGTAAGAAAAATAAACTAAGAATAAGTGAATAGCTGAGAAATAATAAGTGAAACTTAAGAAAATGAGGAAATATAAATAATAAAAACTTGAAAAAAAAATAATCATCAAGAATATTAATAAGTAATATTAAAACGAAAATAACTGAAACTTAAGAAAATTCGGGAATATAAATATTAAATACTTAAATAATAATATACAATAATGAAGATGACTAGAATAAATTATAAGTTAAATCTAAAGTTGCATAAATAGTAATTTAAAATAAAAGAAAATAAATGCCAAAATAAAGGATATGATAATAATAATAATAATAATATATTAATTTTAAATAAGAAAAAATAAAATAATAAAAAACAGTTATACATTAAAATAATAATAAATTTGGACTTAACTCAGTCAGGTCAGTTAGGTTTTGACTCTGACGAAGTCCACTTGTTATGGTTGAAAGATCTTAGTCCCCCCCCCATTTCATATTGTTGTTTGATCATATATATATGATAAACTTCTACTTATGTTTTTAGTTTTTTGTTTTCTGATCAATTCTTTCAACGTGCCAGGTTCGGGACAACACACCGAGTGATTTTTTTATTTTCCTTGTAACTGGGGCCTACGTTTCAGTCTCACTGACTATCAGAATTTTTTTACACAAATAAATCTGATCACTAACTCCTTAATAGAAGGATAACTAATCAGAGACCACCATTTTGAATTCAAGTATCTTAAAGACCTAATCATAACTTTGAGTTAGCAAAATTTAAAACCCATCAATTTTTTAACACATTCTTAAATCACAATAGTTATTGTTTTCTACGTGTGTTCCCTGTAGACTGGCAAGCAACCTGACCTAACCTAACCTACGTATCGTTTTAGATTCTGAAAAAAGTTCAATCTGCCAGGTATCATATAAATCAACACACCGAATGATATATTTTTATTTTCCATACTTACACTGGGGCCTACGTTTCGGTCTACACTGACCATTATCAAGGAATTTCTTTGTACACACAATACAATACTAATTTACAATAACATTCACTTAATTCACTTAATTAATAGATAACTAATAATGAAACACATATTTGAATTTACAATCTACCTTATATAAAACTAATCATAACCTTGTGTTAGCAGGTTTCTTTCTAAATACCATACATCAATTTTTTACACAACATTACTTAAATCACTATCTGGTTATTGTGTTTTTTTCACGTATGTAACTATAACATTCTGGAAAAAGCAATTGGACCTGATCGTAACGTGTGTCGTATTTAATGATACATGTATAAAAGAAGGTTTGCTCCCAAAGTATACCAATATGTTTATATATATATATATATATATATATAATGATTCGCGCTCCGTTATTCGACGTGGGGAAATCTCTCTCACTTCGTCCTCTCTTCTAGTCTACTAGTGATGACGAACAACAGTTCGAAATATTGAATTCTGTAAGTGTTCTTTTTATTCTTTTTTCTGTGTCGTACTTTGGTAATTTAAAGTTATATATATATATATATATATATTTGTGTGTGTGTGTGTGTGTGTGTGTGTGTGAGAGAGAGAGAGCGAAAGAGAGAGAGAGAGAGAGAGAGTGAGAGAGAGAAAGTTTTTGTTATTTGTGTGTCTCAGTTTTTATATTCCAACTTTTCATCAATTCCTTTATTATATTAGTTATATTATCCTTTTACAGCGCAGAATATTTAATAATTAGTAGACACATTTCCATATTTCCCTAGTAATTATAACATTTAGCAACAAATGTGTAAAAAAAGGATTATATTTATAATGAAGTTATTTTAAGTTGAGAAAGGTTTGATTTAAAACGTGTTAGATAAAACGAAAGTTAAATAAAATTAATAGAAGGGTGAGTATTGTCTCCCTTGAATCGTATGCTTCTAGCAAAAAAGGAAAAACAAAAAAAAAGAGGTCTGTCCACCATCCACAAACTACCTCTTGCTCAGAATTCTTTCATAATAGGACTTTTTTTTTCTTTTTCGTTTCCAAATGCGTTTATGACTCAACTCAGAACAGTTCAATACTTTAAAACAATTTTTGTTAAATTTGAACGAGTAAGTAGGTGATTAGAGAAGAAAGAGGACAAAGTTAACGATAATTGGACCAGTTAGGCGTTGATTGTATGTTAAGCAGGCGGCCTGGTCGAGCAAAGGAGTTGGACCTTCTCTTTCGCTTATTTTTGAATTTTCACACAACCTTGATTTTTAACGCTGTAAAAAACATTAACTCATCTAAAACATTTTTTCTTTTTTTTAATTTTTACCTTTTACTGTAAAGATAATGCTCTTATTCTTATCGAATGTATATATATATATATATATATATATATATTGTTTTCTAGTGATAACTTTAATTATAAATATATATGTATATACAGACCACCGATCAGTCGTGGTCTGCCTGCAGAGCGACTAGTTTCTATGTTCCTGATGATGATGCCATGAATATATAGTAGTAAGTTTCTCTTCCATTTCTGTTTGTTCTTTTTGTCAATGTACTCGTAGTTTATATATATATATAGGTATAAAAAGATTTCAAATAAACACGTGAAATAATAATCAATGATAAAACCACAATAAGAAATGGGAAAACAAGACTAAGACCTTTTAACCTAACAAGCGGTCTTCGTCAGAGTCAAAAACTCTGACAAATCAAAACAAGATCTTAGTCTTGTTTTCCCATTTCTTATTGTGGTTTGATTATTGATATATAGGTATGTATAAGTTGAAATAATGGCCAATAGTAATATAGTTTTTCTAGACCTATATGTGTGCGGCTGTTAGAAAGTCAATAGGTGTAGAGGTTGCACAGTCCCTCTTTGACATAAGGATATTGGTAGAAAACATTAGCTTCACCTTGCAGTGAACTCCTGAGTACTTCTCGATTATTTCATTTTATGGTGTGAGTTGTTGGCTTGCTCAATAGTAAACTGCTGACATTAATTTTACTTTTCTTGAATCTCTATTTAATCTTCTATGCAAAGTAGCTTTTATCTTTATGACAATAAGAGTAGGGAATGTTCAGTACCTCTTGATTGTATTGCTAGATCATTGACTTCTCCAGTGAATTGACACTGGACTTCAACTTCTTCCAGTAGTCGATGATGAAGTTGAATATATATATATATATCTAAAGTACAGAAAGAAATCAGATAAATGACTAAAACAAGTGTTCTTCTTCAGAGTCTAAACAGATATTTGATACAAATTGGTACGGTATCAGTTTGAATCAGTGCATCCTACTGTGGTTGAGATGTTGATTTTTCTTTGTTATTGTATCCCTTCTTATATTTCAAGTTGTTTAAAGAGTGTTCCATTCTTGTTCTCAATTCGTACCATTCATTTTTAATGTTTACCTTATTTTTTATTTCTTTCTTATTTGCTTTATTCTTATCGTATTTTAGTTTTTTTTTGTTGCTTTTATTTCATTATCTCTGTATTATTCTATTTTTTAATAATTTTATCACGTTTTTACCCTATTTGTTTATTATTTTCTTTTAGTAATTTTATCGTTTATTCGTTTTAATTATTTTGTTATTTGTTCGTTGGCAATACTGCAAATCAGATTGCCGTACGTGCTGCATCGTTAATTACTATTTGCCACTCGAGCTGAGCTCTTCTAAGTTTTGATATTGTCTCTCTGTTTCTCTTAACCGTTTGATGATATATATATATATATTTCAATGTAGAATAAGAAACTAGAAAAATTAAAAGCACACACTTACAGTCTCTAATTTTTGGTTAGAATTGTCTTCAGGAGAGATAAGAGAGGGAAACTAAGCGCACTGGTTCAGAGACGGTTGGAGACCCAGTGTTTGCTATTTCTTTTTCTATATTGAACTAAATTGTCCATTTTGGATCTTATTTCCAATGAAAAATTATATATATCTAAGTTTAAAAATGAAGAATAGTACACACAGAGGAAGAGATACACTTACTAACTCAAATTTTCGGATAATCCATCTTCAGGAGAAAAGAGAGTGGGAAATCAATATATGCATATATTCAATATATAAATCAATGATCAAACCCAACTCAGTTGGGTTTTTGAGTCTGAAGAAGACTGCTTGTTATGGTTGAAAGTTCTTAGTATTTTTTCCCTTTTTATATTGTGGTTTGATCATTTATTGTTATTTCACGTGTTTATGTAACATTTTGTTATATATTAAATCTGTATATATAAGGAATCGTTGAGAAACGACCCGAAAAGGAAAAACTAAAGCTCAGAAATATGAGGGGGGTATGTGTGCACTCGTATATGTGCTTCCATCAACGCTATAAGTGATGTTCACATTGAAGTCAGGTATCTCCTAAAGAATTTACACATGGAAAGTAGGTTCATGAGAACTTACATGAATAACAATGAAATGGTTACTGTGTTTACTAACAAACTGTGTTGCCTTCAATAATTATTGCGCAAGACAGATTGAGCGAAGAGAACACACATCAAATTGGAAAAGTGGCATTTCTTGACAAAGTTTGATTACAGAGAATAAGAAAAGTCTCTGCTTGCAGCCTAAGCTCGTATTTCAGTTTTGTGTTGATGAGAAATATAGAAATGAGAATTTATTTACTTACTACCACCAGATATATTATAAGTTATACGAGAAGTAAAAGTGGTAATAGTGAAAATATACGTTGATGGACTATGAAATAAAAAACTAGTGATAGACATGTGAGTTTTAAGTGATATTAATGCTTGTTAGAAAAGAGAAAAGTTAAAAGGGAAGTTCTTGGGATTATTAAGGGTTCTTTACAAATTTAGGAGATAGATCACTGAAGAGTTCAGTTAGAATGAAGACATTAAGGAACAGACATTGATTTCAATTACTAGAGTTGTAGAGTGTTACTTTAGTAAACAGAGATAGATGTTATTATTATTGCACCGAGTAGTTGGATTTTGAGCTAAATTTAGGGTTGCTCCAGCGGAAATATTGTTATAGATGTGTAAAGTTTGCGCTCTGTTTGGAAGGTGACGTTGAAAGGGCTCTATGAAGACCACTGAAGAGAGCGTTTTGCTTGTCATCATAAATCAGTGGTGGGTTGTCAAGTTTCAGGCTTCGTCAGCACCTTAGACCCACATTCACCTTTCTGCCTTCCTGCAGTGGGATGGTCCATTGTTAAGTTTGCAATCAATAGCGGGAACTAGTTTGCCACTGACACTCTACCCTACAAAAGACAGCCGTCATACACCCAACTCTTATATCATTACACCTGGAGGGTGGCATCCTAACAAACACATGCCTTCAATCGACCACTAAGCTTCGCAGCACTTGTCACCAAACGTAAAATTTCGTACTCAATATAACACTTATACCCTCATTTATTCGGTTGTAATTTACACTATTACTGTTTGACTTTCACGAGAAATGCACAAAAAATAATAATACTTAACAATTGTATTTTTGGAGGCTTGAAACATGTTTTTTTTTTAAATAAAACATTTATTCATCATGCTCCATATAAATATTACAAGGCGCAATTTAACTAATTAGATTTGCAATTACTACATTTCTTTGTTTCTTACTAACACCTATCATATTTGCAGTTATAATTGGACTCACTTCATTTTAAAACTAAATATTCTTAATTTTAGAGATGAAAAGTTATTACAATAGTTTTGTATTATAACAGTATATATATGTTATCACATATATGGTACATATATAATATATTTTATCATATTAATTGTTATACTGCGATAAAAGTTTCTCAAAATCTATTTGACCCATGATTTTTTTAAAATTATCAAACATTTGACTGTTATTTACGATGTCACTTCTATCTGGAGGTCAGATTTTCCCAGTCGTTATTCTGAGCCTCACTAGTCGTGTCGCACTTTATCAAGGACTGGACAGCTGAATAAAATGTGATCCACGTCTGAGGTGTTGAATTGCCACAAGGCTACCAGTCCTTAAGAATAATATGAAATCTATTTGGCAGGTTTTGATTTGACTCTGGCCAGACAGTGCTTGTGTTATTTTATGCGTTCTTTCTATATTGCACTTTTTGCATGGCTGTATAGTTGGAAAGAATATTTTAATAAAGGGACCTTTGAAAACGAGGATGATCATTCCTGTTCCCATTTCTGCATTAATAATTCATGTATTATCAATGCATGCATGTGTCTGTATATATGTGTGTCTGTTTATGTTTGTATGTAGATTATCTTGAGTAGTACCTATTTTTTATGTATTCCTTCAAACAGTCAACGTTACATTGATTTCAGAATGTATGGATTTCATTACAAACTTTTATAAGGAAACAGACAAATTTTATGGTTTAAAGTCCATTTAACTTACTTTTTTACGCTATTATAATGCTGGTTGTGGCGTGTGCATGTGTGTGTGAGTGCGGATAATGTTGAGTATAACCTGCTCCTCATGTATTCCTCCAAACAACCAACTTAGTAAAAGCTAGAATTATTGAAATATAGTTCTATTTTTAATTTTAAAAGAACCGATTCCTATAGTAAATAAAATTAAATTTATTCTATCTTCTTTTGAGAACACCATGTTCGAAGCCTTGTCGAAAAGGTGACTAGCTTCCGCCAACTAAAATCCGTTTCACTTAACCGAAATTGGTTAGTTTCACCAAACCTTTTGACATTCATGTTCTGTTTTTGTTTTGAATTGTTTATGATGAAATTATTACACTATGAGTCCAAGTAGTGTAATAATGTGCTTGTTATCCTGTATCAGCAAAATATATATTGCAGTTATTATTATTCAAAATAAAATTTAAAATAAGATATGGAACCTTTTAAAATTAAAACTGATAAATTTGATGCATTTTTAAAGAAATGTATATCTGAGAAATGAGCGATTCTGGAGTATTAATGTTGTATGTTTAATATAAGACATATATCTTCAGCCAATAAATGTCTTATTGACATTTGCAAACATGAACAGAAAAGACTGCAATATTACGTATAGCATAAATAAAGCAGATATTAAATTTATCTTTATTATATAAACAGCTAAGAGAATCTTTACTGGTTGCAACTCATATTTTCTCTTGAGATTCTAGAATATTTAAGGGTATACTTACAATGTTTGAACTGTACAAACGGAATCATGTTGATATTTTTTGCAGTTGTATTGATTAAAAATTAAGTTAGATAAGTATGCAGTAATCAACCTAAAAGATTCGCTTGACAAACAGAAGTAACCTGTTAAGGACACTTAAACAAAGAGTATTTGATGATGCTCGGTGATTTCCATATTTTTACAGAGTAAGAGAGCTTTCAAATCCATTTCGTAATGCAAACAATGTTCTAAAATAAAATGAATAATTTAAGATAATTTTAACCGACTGATTTGATAAATAAAATGTTATTATTCCACTAAAAGGAACATTTCACTGACATTGATTGAAGTCTTTATTTTTATTGAGTATTCCTTCAGGTATTTATTTTTAAATAAATTTCAGCATTTATTTATTTTAATAGAATTGTAAAAACCAAGGTAAAAAATTGTATCCAAGTTATTTTTTAAGGTAAATACAATTTAGTTGAAATATTTGTGGATTTCATATTTATTAAGTCAGTAAACTTTGAGATATTTAATCGAACCTGCGAAACAAATATTTTTGAAGGTTTTATTAAATTAGTTAAAATTTCAAGTAATATAACTTCATATTTATTTGATGGTGTTATTCATAAAATATTTACATCAATTATACATGGCATTCTAGTTCTTTCATCTGAATTAAGACAGTGAAGTAAAACAAATATACATATATGAACGAAAAAATGATTTCATATAAAACAGCGTTAAACTAGGGAAACAAGAGAATACTGCATTTTTGATCCTGTTTTAAAATACCTGTTGAAAATAATGTGTGCATAAATTATACATTAATAACAATTTTTCACAGTAAACACGCAAAATAAAGATCAACGACTGAGCCCAAAAAGAAATCAGAAATATGACTAAGATGATTTAACCAAAATAACTGGTCTTCGTCAGTTTAACTTTATGACGAATTATTGAAAGATCATAGTCATTTTCCTGATTTTTACAGTAGTTTGGACGTTGATATATATATATATATATATATATATTGATTGTATGATGTGAACTTTATCTAGGTACGAGTATATGCTTGGAATGGGTCGTTCTTATTTCATACGTTGTATAACGTCAACTATTTGATGAATATTCCTACTGTGGTAAATTTGAGTATGGGAAATTTAGAACTCTCTATATAAAATTAATACGGTTCACCATTGTTGGGTAAAATTGTAAATACTGTAAAGTTTTGAAAAATTAGTAGAGATTTTAATGTGGTTTGTAGGAGTAGTGCAGAAAGAAAAATGTCATTGATAATTATAAATGGTTTGTAATGATTCTATATCGGATGAAAAAGGAAGCTAAGTTCATTGAAATATGATGAAAGAGCCATTGGGAATAAGGGAGCTGAGGAACAAATAAAGGGGATTGGCATTGCTCTCAACACGGGGTGAGGAGTGAATGACGTCACGACCTGTTCCGCCACCTACTGTTCTACCGCCACCCTGTCGCCCCATCCCCCGCAATTACCAACATAACCACTATATTAATTCCTAATTAAACCGCATCCGCCAGATAATGAGCTTCCGCAATCAACTAGAACTCCTAAATTCAATTCAACCTGCCGAAATTGTACAAAAAGTGTCTTCAACTTTCTTTAAAGCACGCTTATAACTCCAACAAGTGCTTTTAGAATTATTTTTTTTAAAAATACGGTTACAGTTATGTATAATTAATTTGGAGAAATGTTCTTCTTTCAAGAATATTTGATTAGAATTAATAAAACAGAATTGATATCATAATTCAGTTAACAATTAAACAGATATTAAAATATTTTTTTTAATGAAAATTAGAATTGATAAAACTTTTCCCAGTCACTTCGTTTAACGGAAATGTATATTTTCATGCTATATTTTCATGTAACTTTAATAATCTGGAACCAATACACCGTAAATAATAGTAATCTGTCAGCATGTTTTATAGATGGAAATACTCTCATGTTTGTAATGGAAAGTGTGTGCGAAATATTTCCAGTCATCCTGTAATCAATGCAGAATGAAAAAGAATAAAAAATATTTAAAAAATAGGTTTTTGAGGATTAGGTCTAAAAATTAATTAATCCAGATTAAGAAAACCAAAAACAATCATGAGAATGCTGAACGATTTTCAACGAAACTTCGGGGCTTGTAATGGGGAATAATTAATTTTTGGACCTAATCCTCAGAAACTTATTTTGTGTTTGAGGAATCACTTGTCGATAAGCTCTATCAATAAAACATTTACCTTCATTGATATTTTGAACAGCATTTTGTCATCGGGAGAAGATGAGGACAATGGTATTTTTCGAACACTAAAATAAATAAAATTCTGTTTTGCATCGCTGATTTGAAAACTTTGTGATCGCGATGCTGGTTCTACTGTTCTATTATTCATAATAAAATTATACCCACAAATACTTCCTTATGTAAAGAGAAGCTCTATACTTTTTTGTTAGAAATACCTCAACAAAAATACGAAATACAGTAGATTTTATGAATTCACACAAATATTTCCATTTTGCTAAACCGTTTTTTTTAAATGAATCTACTTATAATAAGATAACAACAAAAATAACTTCAATATATGTTTGTAGCTGCAAAAGACGATAAGATTTTAATACTCGATTTAAAAAATGCGTATTTAAAAAAAATTGAAAAATTTCAAAAAAAAAATTAGAAAAATTTAAATTTGAAAAATGACAAATGACTCTATTTATTGGATTCGTTTACGACTCAAAAATTTTTTATCAAAATTAAGTCCAGGAATTGAAAGCATTTTTAAAGCTTCAACTAGATATTAAGAAGATACATTTTTTAAACTATAAAAGCAAAACGAAAATCAATGATGTATTTTATGATGCGTTCCAGTATTTAATGGATGGATGTACAGCCAAAATGTTGCAATCAATCTACATGTTGCATCCTTTAACAAATTTTAATATTGGACATAAGTTCTTGGTGTGTTTAAGATCTCATTTTTGACAATATTCAAGCATAAAAAATTTATTTTTTTTTAATTTCATGACAAAACAGGGCCTAATTTTAGCTATTTATCTGGTGATCCGAAAAACCTAATTATTTGCGTTAGTTATATTTTTAATCTGAACATTTTGTGAACATGCAATATTGGGAGTGTAATATTGCTTTTGAACTCACAGCTATTCAGTTTTTCTCCATTAAGATGTCAGATTGTTCTGGAGTAATATTTACAGTTTTGATATAACTGATTAAATGGATACAGTCACATAACAAATGACGTCTTTACTTAATCATTGATGAGTTTGATAATGAGCCTGCATGATATTCACATTAAATTAAAACCAAAACTAAATTGTATTTACGCAAAAAAACATTCATACCTCGTGAATTGGTGTTGTAACCACCTAACCTGTTTCGCAGAAACATCTTCAAGTGGGAACACCGATTCATGAGGTATTTCAGATGTTTTGATGATATGATATTAACTTGAAATAAAGTTGAATATATGCCACTGTAAATACATGCTGACCTCAGTTTTTGTCATTTTACAAGAAAGACCTAAATTTTAAATGAGCGTATAAGCCACTGTGTTGGTTAGAGTTAGTAGTGGGATAAAAATATGCGGTTGAGAGCCCAACCACGAGTGACATTTATTTTCAAATTTGTCTATTAGCTTTTTCAGCAGAACGTTTCTCTACCACACTCCTTCCAGCGTCCTCCTTTCTTCAATCTGAATCAGAACCTATGACACCAAAGGTCAATGTTACTTAATCTGATAACCTTCTTCCCGTTTCTGAGTATGTTTCTATAGTTCAGAATAGGTTTGGTTTTTTTTTTGTGATAGAAAAATACCAAGCCATGAAGATGTCTACAAATATATACGAAACGATGGCTAAAGGTGTTTATGTTTGACACTGGACCAAACCCCCATAAAGTAAAATAGTGCTGATTATATCTGGTAGAGTAAAGATAACATTTAATTATATCTATATACACAAATACATATTATTAAATTTTGCAGCAGATTCTTCATTAACTAAAATGTTTCCAGTTTACTCCAGTTTAAGTGGCACTTTTCGCTGTTTAGGCTGTAAACTCCATAGTATGTAGGCCAGAGACTTTCACAAGCACTATGAATACACATTTCATTGTAATCCAAAGGTGAGAGGTTTAAACGAAACTAGAACTATCTAAAAAACTATATTTTTAGCCATTGTAACTAAATTTTTAATTTCGCAAATTATAATTGAGAAAAATATATTTAAAATTTATTTACTCTGCTTTATTATTATTTAATTAACCCATCAAAGATTGTGGAGTGCAGCAAACATTTGGATACACACTCATACACAACACGCACGCACGCACGTGCACTAACGCACACACACACACACACACACACACACACACACACACACACACACATATCATCAAAAAAAAACGTCACAAAAAGACTTTGGGGACCTCAAAATATGTAAATCTGTCAAAATTTCAAGATCAAATATTGTCTTGATCACTATACTTATAATAAAGTAAAAAGTATTTTCAAATATAAAAATAATAACACTGATTTAGCAACTGTATATGTCTATCAATTATTGGCGTTTATTTAGTTTCAATTAATATAATTGAAATAAAGTAAACACATTAACTTATCTCATTAATTAAGTATCTAATTAACTTATCAAATATCATTAGAGACGTTGTAATAATTCTCATGAGTGATTAAATACCACGGATTAACTGACTGCGCAATTCATGTATATAATAGTTATTTATTTCTATAAATTATATTAATACAAGATGGATTATAACCATATTTTAATTATTCTTCAACATCTTATAAAAATCAATTATGTTTATAGTGAAAATTAAATTTTGAAAATATTTGTTGGACAAATTATATCTGTTTGGCAAATTAATTATTTAGATATGTTGATTGAATATTGACCGGGTGAAATATTCACTGTAAATCAAGTCCCTCTTCTATCCTTCATGCAATCTACCACAGTGGCATTAATTTAGTGAATAGCAGTTCAAGTTGAGTTAGTTATCATAATTATGAACAATTATCATAATTGGGTAGCACTTGATACGTTCATAAATGTACTACAAACTTGTTGATATATAAATTAGGTGTATGTTCGATTGTGTGTCCTAAGGAACACTCAAATGACATCCGATTCGAAGGAGAAGGAAAAAGACAGTACTTTTTTAAACACATTTCCGGTTTGCTCATACAGAAAAAATTCTATTATATCTATATAAATAAAAGAAAGGATTTGTCTGTGCATTGCTTAGAACTTACTCACTTCAAGTTATCTTTACGTTTCGCACATTAGGAAACCGAATCCCCCACTTAGAAAATTTTCTCTCTACCGGTTTGTCTGTTTGCCGGCAAAATTTTGTCTCAAGTAAATTTTGCCACCATAAAACATAGTGAGCTGAAACTTTGATAGTAAATTTTGGTATGTCTAACTTGAAACCTGAGCTTTGAATGGATTTGAAATAAACGTAGAAGCGAAGTTATGTACTTTTAAGCTGTCTTTGGCTAACTTCCCAGACATCTTTATATTGAAATTATACAAAATTGTGTTGTTAGTTGTTTTCAATTCCATTTGATTTGAGATCCCAGCAAGGAATAATTGACAAGGCGTTTACCAAGTTCAAGATCTGTCATCTCTTGAAAATAACTGGCTTTGTGAGAGAGCAGTCCTCACCCCTACAAATTAGCAGGCATGAGAAATAAACAAGTTCTTGCGCTATATCAAGCTGAGGAAAGAATTTAAAAGTTAGCAAACAGAGTGATTAGTTATGAGGAAGCAGTTCTTTATCAAATTCAATTTCTTGACTCCGTGATTGCTCCTAGAATCTTGTCCATGGTACACGACTCTGAATTTGTGCTTCATAGATGTTGATACGTCATAGAGGCTGATATCACGACTGGTTTGGTACTGGGGAGTCAGTGTTTATGCCACGCATACCATTGATACCTAGCAACTGTCCCTTGCAATTCAGACGGGACAGATCTGTCTCACAATTACGGTAAATACATCGCAAGGCCAAACTCCGTCTGCTGCAAGAATTGAAGTGAGTGAGACCAAGTTTTTCACACATAATAACTGTGTTTTGCTTGCTCAAGAGTTAGAGGTTCCAACTCTCTGTCCTTCCATGAACCTGAAGGACAGACAGCTAATGTATCCTTATTTAACACTGTGCTAATAAATATATTCTTTGCTCTTCTATAATTTTTCTAAGAATACTTTGAAATACTATATATCATCTCTGAATTTTTGTAAAATGCTCGTAAAAGATGGACACGGCTGCTATTAGTTTATATGTAATTCAAACAAGTGTTAAAAAAAACAAGAAAGCAAAGCTATAAGGGCTATTAAAAATATCTGATTATTTTATATAATGTTAGTGAAATTTATAATTTTTTAAGTGACCATTTTTAGGATTGATAGTTAATATTAAAATTTCCTTACATTTTCATGTCCCATATTCTTACTGAGCTTTCTATAATAGTTTCTCTCATTGCTCTTATCTAACTAATTGTAACTGCCGAAAATTATGATTCTTAAATTCATGTGTTTAAACATAAATTCATTGATAACCGTTTTTTATTAGTATATGTCATATTCATTTTTTTATCCTAATAAAGTCATATTCAGTTAAAAGTTATACAAATATGCATTCTACCACAGAGAAATAAGAGATACATCATCATTTGAATTTAAAAAAAATTATTTATTTATTTTTTGTTGCAAAAAAACTGAAAGCAGAGGTTGGCTGCTAATTTATTTATAAAATTATTCTGATCAAAAGTGTGGTTAACCACTTCACCTTGGCAGTCGGCTGTGGAGTCAGATAAACTATTCCCAAGATTACGTGTTTGTTATGTTGGCCAGCCATCTCGAAATCTCAATGCTCATCCGGTAGTGTAAATTTAATTAAATTCCTCCCTTCTTGCGTATTTTAGTCTGAATTTCATTTCACTATCAAAAGCAAGCATACCTTAAATGTAATCAATTTTAACAAAATAGTAAAATTATTCTACCCTTTCCATTCAAAATGTCAGTAGAAAATTTAAGCATGTTCTGTTTGTTTTCATACTGACGTTTTGTGATTTAATTATACTCAAATGCTAATGAAGTTTTATTTAACTAAGTATGGCTTTATTATTATTTCGAAAGGACAATTACAATGGCAATATAAAGGTTGTATGAACGGCTATCAACATATTGATAATACTAAGGCACTATGTATGGAGCCAGGTTAGCTCAGTGGTCAACCTACTCGCCTCTAAACTGGTAGGTCCAGGGTTCGATACCCACCTGAGCCTTTGATTTATTGACACGGGAAGTGAATAACTATGATTATCTCGTCCCTCGGGGAGGACGTTAAGCCGTCGGCGTCAACCCTGTACGATGTCAGGTACTCGTTAAAGATCCCTACTCTAAATACACTTGAGTAAGGAAAAAATTTCCTTACTCTCAATGTAGAATCACCGATCAAACAAAAAGACCATAAAGGGCTGACATTTTTAACCCGCTAGGGTAAGGTTTAAAAAAAAAAGCACAATGTATTCTAACATGAAAACAGTTTTAAGTCTCAGTTTATTCTGAGTAATAAATAAGTTTAAAATAATTTGTTATATTTACTAACATTTTTGGCTGTTATAATTTTCTTTACGATTAAATATTTTTTTAAAAGCTGGCATATTGCATGTGCTATACTAACTTCAGCAAATGTTTGAGGTGGTTACCGTTTAGTTGTATATTTCATCATGTATTTTGTAGTGATTCATAATACAAAATGTTCAAAATAATGACTTTAATGTAATTCCTAGTTTTAAGAATATTGATAAGTGTTTTAATAAGAAAGCAGGGCGACGACCTAGGGTGTGTATGTTGACCCGAGTACATGTGTACGTACTCACCCCCACCCGATCGCCACCATTAACTTTCACCTAGTTAACAGCTTCACAGTTCAGTTAGCACTTAAACACCAACGGAGTATGCAATCTGTACACTTAGTCAATATAAGTAGTTTAACAGTCTGACGATTACCTACGGGGCCGGAAGCTTGTTGAATTAGTTTAGTTTAATAGTTAATTAGATATAGATATTCAAGGTCAAGTCTTTTTAGTGTTCTATCCACAACGCCTTATTATCACGTGCCTTCTGAATGTCGTCTGGTCACCTTTACAAAGAAATATTGTGAGGAAATAGAAGCTATAAGTAAAAAAGTCGTGAATGCATAATCTGCTATTAATTTCAACACCATATATATATATATATATGAAGTTCAATACAAAGGAATCGTTCACATAACTGTTAAATCACCATAGAAACAACCAACTTATGAATTTAGAACATAATAGGACAAATATTAATCAAACAATTACAATTATGTTTGATTAATGCTGACTCTATAATATTACATGTTTAAGGACTTCTGGTAAAAGTTTCCTTGGCATGCTCTCAATGTGTAGAATGATTCAACTGGTTAGTATGGTGAAATATAGTGCTTCTGATATGTTTCATTTTTAGTTAATATATTCTTTTTATATATAAATCATTAAGCTAGACAATAAAGCTGTTGTTACTTATGTGAAAGTAATAGTGTTATGAACTTTTGAACCTGACTTGATTCCGTATGATAGCAAGGGAGAACGAAAAAAGATTTTAATTGAAAGATGTTAGTTAATGATAATACTGTGGGTCTTGATTAGTGTGTGAGAGAGACAGAGAGTGAGGAGGGAGTGGACGGGAGAACTGTGTGTATCCCTCACAGCGCCTCGCTTATAATGACCAAACAAAAGCTAGTTATATTTCAGTTTGTTATCGCCTTATCTTGACTGTAGCTGTGCCGGCTTCTTCGAGACATTTATCAAACGGTCTTAAGTCAGCATTAATTAGTCTAACTGCTAAACTCCTGCTTCCTTTATTATCTTACCTTCAAACTTAGTATTGTTCTCTTGAATATAGCTTAAAGCCATAAGTAAATTTAAATATGAAATGATAAAAGAATTTCAGTAGATGACAATTAAGTTTGTTTTTCATGCTGTGATAACTGTATCATTGAAGATACCGCAGTGATTTACCGTAATGAAACAATTCTCACTTCAAAAGTTCTATTGTGTAAATCAGCATTCCTCAACACCAACGATATTGTAGACTATTCAAACTGTTCCATTCTAAATTATATAAGTCCATGTTTTTATTAGTAATTATTATTCAACATTTACGCAAAAAAATCTGACAAAACAATAAAATGACCCTAAATATTTGTAACGTTACAACAAGTAACAATATTTGTAGAATATTTAGGTCTAACAACACTACATTATTTTTTCATTGCTTGATGAAAAAACGATTGGCAATGTCATTCATATGTCCAAGAAAAATAAGAATTACGATATTTATATTTATATCTGTTTCTGAAGAACTTCGACTGTTTGAAACTCAGTAAACTTTGTACTTAGGATGTAGTAAACACGTGCCTTCATTTCCCATTTGTATGTACTATTATTTATTTGCAAAACTGGTAATAACTCAATTAAAAGTTGTAAACTTGTGTAATAAATACAATGAATGTCATGGACTACTATATTTTCTCTGGTTTTCGTATAACTGCCTCCAACGCGTTGAAATGAAGAACTTTTCTTTTCACTATAAGCAAGAGGCCTTTTCCAAAATATAGAATAAAATTAAAAATGATGCAGATAATTTAATTTATATAACCAATAATAAAAATGAATAAAGGGAATTTTTTGTTTTCTGTAACAATAAATCCCGTTGTTAGTAAACATTTTATATTCAATTTATAAAATTTCGTAGAGATTGTTTGCTATCAGGCCAGTAATAGCTAAAGTGGATGCTTCAGACTGTGTAAATGATATCAACTACATAACATGAGTCCTAAAGCAAGTTATAATAACTGACAGATATTGAGCTATAGTCCAAAAATCTTTGGATACGAGATCCTTTGTGTTTTACTTTGGCCAGAGAAACCTCTCCCTCAGAGGTATATCGTCTTCAAAATGTTATTAAAATCAGAAGCATAGGATGAATTTCCATTGCGCTTATCAACCAAGGAATAATACGTACGTGTCCCTTTTGTACATATGTTTTTTAAAACTATATTATGAACATCATATTGAATCATAAATAAATATTCACACCGTCCTGAATCGTAATGTTATTTTATTTTAATTTAATGACTTTTAACTACATCTTCATATGCATTTTGTCAGAAGTAATCAGTTTTCAATTCATTATATGAGCTGTTTTCTTTGAATGTGGTGTAAGTCCATTTTGGCAAAAAATTAGGTAACGTAAAAATTAATACAATTTGCTATAAACTTTTTCCAAAAAATTTGTTAAAATTCAATGACAATTTTAACAGATTTTTTTGGACGAAGTTTATAAATAAAAATTTCATAGTAAATTGTATTCATTTTTATCGTTCCCTAATTTTTGGCCAAAATCAACACTACTTTCAAAGAAAACGGCTCATATATTATGTGCATTTTGTACTTGTATTTGTGTTTCATTTACTATAAACAATGTGTACCTTTGATAATTCTAAATGTTGCGTCTATATGTATGTAACATATTTACAGGGTTTGAATAAATAATAAATGAACAAAAAAGTAAATATTTTATCATTGTTTTAGCAAAATATGAATTTATTAATGAAACAAAATGCCAGTTTGTTTTGGATAAGCATATATGTGTGATTTTTTTAATATTTGTGTGTTTAAGCAGGCATGAATATATCCGTGGCATTAAGTGGTTGTTTATATTAATGGGGTTAAACGAAGAATTAGTGTTTTGCTGAAATTTGAAACGCATAGATCAGATTTGCAGAGAGATGAAATGTTGAAGTTATGACTGTTGTTGCTGAGCAGTGTTGCCACCCTTCCCGCTTTGCACTGCAGATACTTGCTTTAATTGAATAGACTTTATTTGCGCTCCTCCATTACGAAAATGTTATTGTTATGTCACAACCAGGGCTCGGTGCTTTTCATACCGAGCACCGAATACCACGCACATTAATGAAAACAAAACAAGAAACACTTCTTTTTATAAAAGCACAAATGAATGCATTTTCAATAGTTTTCAAATACAATCATTGTGTGTTTTACATAAAAAAAAATCCAAACTGCAGTGGTTTCTATTGAAAAATGTACTATCCGAATAGGTAAAATGAGTGTGGAATATTTTTTTTCACCTTGGAGCAGTATTGAATTGATGCTTTGAACCTGGATTTTTGAATCAAACAAAGCAATTTACGATTAGTAAAATTATTATGATTATTATTACCAGAAATGCAGTAGCTTCAGTGGTGCAGCAAGGGGGCTACAATTTACATCTTACGGACAAATAATACCGTACATATTTTGTTATTTCTCTTAATCTCAAGTCCTTATAAGCAGATATAATTTGCAAAGGAACAAAAAGTAGTTGAAAGGCGCCGTTCTGTCATAAACAATGTTACTTTCACTTACTCTATCTATGAAATATAAAAAAAAATTAACTTATTTGGGTCAGCATTTTAGAATTCAGTTATTAATGGTTATAAACATTTTGAAATACTCTGAGCCCAAACTTTCATCTTACTTACCTCCAATCTGATCTAAGCTTATCACTAAACTTTATAAAAACAAAAATCACGTTTTTTCGTTTTTATTAAAATCTGTGGAACATGATTTTCATTAAAATTGTTATAATCCTGAATTTTTAGTCGGTACATCAAATATATAGAATGCCATGAGGTTCTACTGTGTCTAAAGTTAAGACAATTGTTTTCGAGTTGTGACAAATTAATTTTTAAAGTACTCTTTATTGCATTGATAAAGAAATTAAACAAAGGCAGTGAAATATACATGTTTCATTACTAAAATAAATCGGCGTTGATTAGAAATCGATGGAGTGAAAATGTGAGAGAGAGAAATCAGAGAAAAAACATTTCTTTAGAAATCAGTAAGTACCGAAGTATTAACAGCACTACTATGGTTTATAATAAGGTAAATTAAAGTCCTGCGCATTTGTCACTATATATTTTTTGCGTGGAAACTGGTATTCATGTTTTTATTATTAGTAAATAAATAAGGATAAACGTCTGCTCAGTTACTAAAAATTCCCTCCTTTTTCGTAATAGAGTCCCTCTACACAGGATGTCTGGGAACTAATAAGAATAGAAGTAAATGATAAAACGAAGACTCTGGGAAAGAAAGATGCCAGGAAGCCTTTATTAAAATGAAAACAATTCTTTGTCTTAGGACGAAAGATTATTAAACAAATTGTTCGAAAAGAATATGGGGATCCCTTCAAGAACATGGACAGTTCAAGAGACTTCTGGAAAAGTTTCAGACCATACATGCTTTGTATTGTGTGAAAGGGAGTAGAGTAATTCATGAATACTGACAGGTTTTTTTTTTTTTTTTTTGACTAGATACTGCAAACTCAACATCCACACAAAGTAATTGGTCCTTGTTCATAGAGATTCTGCAGAGAAGTAGATGAATCACTGATCCACTCAAAGAGAAATCAGTGCATATTACCTTTGCACTAAGAAGACAAGCTTGCCCTCCTGTCTACCTTAGCAACTCTCCCCTCCCAATTGCCAACGTAGTGTGTTATCTGGGGATGTGTATCGACAAACTACTGACACGGAATCCACATACAAGACTGAAACGGCCCGACCTAATGAGACGATATAAGATGCTATCTAGACTTCTCGAAAAAAGATCGAATTTGACTCTACACAATAAAAGACTGATATATACTACAATACTTAAACTAATTTGGATTTACGCTCTCAAAATCTGGGGATCAACCAAGCGTACAAATATCTAAAGAATCCAAACAGCCCAATCCATAATCCTTCGAAAAATTGTACAAGCTTCCTTTTCTGTTTCTGATTATACCACTCATAACGTTTTGAAAATTCCTTTTTCCACCAAGAAATCCGATCGTGACACCGCCAATTTCATGAATATTTACCCTCTAACCTAAACCCTTTAATTCAGCAATTATCATTCCACCAGATTCCAACCAGAAGGCTAAAAAGACGCTGGCCCCGAGATCTACTCAGCAATGCTAACTAATTTCAAGTGATCAAAATAATTTCTATGGATTACCACCAATGAATGGTTTCTCCACTCTTTTATTTCACTTTGTTTGTATATCAATATAACTTGTTACTCTTCTAAGGGTAGTTGAGTAACACACACATCTTTAATACATACACACTACCTGAAGAACCCAAACCTTTAGGGAGAAAACTCTTGCCTTTTCTAAAGGCATTAAAATTTAAAGCTGAGTTATGGCTAACCCTGTATAGGAATACAACAGTTAAGAACTCAGTATTTATCACGCTACCAATGATAATAGATGTTTAATTTGTAGCCATTTATTTACACTTAATTTAAATTTATAGCACCCTCAAATTAATTATAAAGTTTAGATCGCATGTGAAAAGTGTTGAGGTTTGAGTGCTTAACTTCTTCCAGCAGTTTATTCTTTTGCCTAAAGTCCTAGTTAGTTCTTCCTTCTCCTTCTAAGATTTTCATTGAATGTTTACTCAGCAAAGTTGATTTTGCAAGCCGTTCCTTATTTAGAACCACACTTATGTGCTGACTGTTGAATTAATTTAAAAAGTTTACTATTCTCCTGTAGACATATCTGAATACTGTTTCTTGTTACTAATTCAGTTTTTTCTTTGTTTCAGGTAAGTTATCTGGCCCGTGTAACCTCAATAGTATAACCGTGAGAATGTCTTTGGCACCATTCATCAAATCTTTGGTACTTCTTATACATTTTATTTTTAAATTCCGTCTTATGAATAATCAAACTAGTTAGTCACAAGCTAAGCAATCATTTATAGTGTGCTATTTATTAGAATTATAGTGTACTAATAACAAGGAGAAACGCTAAGTCTCCACACAAAAGAATATATACAGCATTAATGTGATTCGAACATTTAGTGTTCATCAGGTTACATATATGTACATATAAATATATATTTCACAATTAACACTTAAAACAAAAATCAATCTTCAAACCACAATAAGAAAAGGGAAAAAAGACTAAGATCTTTCATCCGAAACGAGCGGTCTTCGTCAAAGTCAAAAACACAATAGTTGGGTTTTTGACTCTGACTAAGGCCGTTTATTACGGTTAAAAGATCTGTCTTTTCTCCCTTTTCTTATTGTGGTTTGAAATTGATATTTATATATATTCATATAAAAAAAATTATCAGGACTCAGTCAGTTCAAATAATCTTTAGCTTCAAATTCAACTCTTATTGCGCAAGTTTCGGTTTTCTTTAAAACCTTTTCATAAGAAGAAGTAAAAAATTTTGAAACATATAAACATTTTAAAGAAAACTTAAGTATTACATTAAAGACTTTTTAGTTAAACTATATTTTGTACTATTTATTAAGGATTTATTCAAACTAGATAATTGTTGTTGGAATTCGCAAATTGATTTCTTTTTTAAAAAATCTCTAAATTAATACTTATGTTTCTACTTCTTTTTGTTTCTAGTTCACGGTCGATACTTTTATCAATGCATACACACATAAACATACAGGTTACATTTACAATATAAATTATGAATAAAAAGGGGAAATTTAATACAAAAAGGTAACAACCGTATATTTTGGTTGTTTACAACCTTGACATACGAGTATAACTATAACTAAACAACACCTTAGTGAGGCAGGTATGTAACTCTTTTTGGAATATTCTATTACTATATTTAGTTATGATATTTTAGTTGTTTTCCTGTATTCAATTTGATATTTTATATTGTAACCTGAGATGAACACTAAGTGTTCCAAACACATGAACGTTGGATAAAATCTATTGCGTAGAGACCTAGAACTCCTTCTTTTTTTCTAAACTGCTTAATGTTTATAAAGACGTTTTATTTTTATTTGCAAATGTATAAGAGAAAAGTAAAAACTTTGTTTAAGCTTTGTTATGTTTTTGCATTCATTGAGTCGGGGAAGAGTTCCATAACGAACCACGCAAGATAAATTCCCTAGAGGCTAGTTATGCAGCAACACTGTGACTCTCCTAGGACGCATTAAACCTGTTTGTATTCTAAGCGAAATTTACCATTAAATAACTCGCATGCATTACAATACGGCTTCTTCTTGAAAGTCAACTTTCTCAAATTTTTTTTTTTTTATTTGAAATGAGAGTGGATTATTGTCTCTAACTTGATATAAGAGTACGTCTTATAAATTTGTTGTCATTTATTCGTCCTAAATCATTACAACATAATTATCAAGGGTTGATAGTATTCACCGAGTAAAAGGATTCGATTATACGTACCAACACGTACATAACCCCTGCAGGAGTTACGAACATTATTCAGAATTTTCTCACAAATTAAAAAAAATATATTATCCTGTATGTTTCTTTTGCTTGCCATAAGAAATATATTTTTTCTACTTTCTTTGGGAAATATAAAATAAATAAATAGTATAAAAGTCTTATTTAAAATAGTTATATAAATAATATTTAATAAAACAAAACTTGACCTACTTTTAAAAAAAAGTGATTTTTTTTTAGGTCGACTTGTGTATTATTTATATGCCGTTACATAGAAACCAGTTACACATAATACAATGATCATGAAATTCAACAAGATTGACTCAGTGGCAATTAAGCAAACTGTGATATAATGTTAGGCCACTGTACTAAACGTTTAATTACTGTTTTAATGTGATTACATAACAAGTAAGGGCATCAATACTGCTATTCAGACCACTTCACTTTATTACCATGAAGTTTGATTGCCTTTGCACAATGAACAATAGGGAATAAAGAAAATAATTTTAAATACTCTATCTGTTTGACGCAATTCTGAGACGAAGCGAAGAGTTGGTTATCACTATTTAAATTCATTATGATGAATTCAGAAGGAATTCATAGTTTTTAGTTTGTTAGAATGCAACCATTTACATCGTTTTTTAGAAAGAGTTTCCAACGGCTGTATATTTTTCAGTCGAAATGTTGTTTAACTCATTAGAAAGGCATACAAATTAAAATTGGATGTTAATATCGATTATTAAACAATAACTATAATCAGTTTGTTGGGCTTAACACATAATTTGCACGCACTGCTTTTTTAGTGCACCATGTTCAGTTGGAATACAAAGTTGTCCCTGCATCATATTCTTTTACCACTGCTCTGCTCCTCGGTATATTAACTCATATTACCTTAAACTAACTATGATGTCATATCATATGTATTCATCCTTATATTTTTAACCATTTATAGGTTACTAGTACTGAATATTCCTTATTGATAAAGTGTATTGCACACACAGACAGTTCAGTGTATAACACTATTAAACAGACGAACGACATCTTTTACTATTGGGTTGCTATTGAAGTAAAGTGGCTATTAAATTATAATTTCGCAGTTTTTTTTTCTTCATCATATCAACTGCAAGGAGATGTGAGCTCTTGCTTACTTTACAGTCAGTATGAAATGTTATTACATTTTCTTTACAATCTCATTATATGTTAACTATGACACTAAAGATGCAAGATGTTAAGGTAACTTCAAACAATAATAACAAAAATGTATAATGAACACATAGGAATCAACAAATCAAATATCTTACTATATCCTATTCCCTTTGGAGAAGTTCAAACATATAAAAGTCATGCTAAAATAACGTTTCGTGTCCTTCTTCTGTACAGTGATGTACAAACCGTCTTAATATGTCCATAACTTTACTTAATCAAGATATATTAGATACTCTGTGGGTGTATGTATAGTTGAAATGGCGGTGTATGTCAATACTTCGCAGAATATAAAATTGATTCGTTCATTTTGTCCATCAGTAAACAAAGCATTACAGAGTTTCAAAAAACTTGAAATATCCAGAAGTTTAGTTCAACGTCGATTATGTATGCGCTGCTCGGAAGGCAATTTCAAATGATTGTGTAACCCTGGAGTTCTCAACCTTTGTTTCTGGTTGACCTCCTGAGAGCTATTTACCATCTGTTGACCCCGATTTCTCATATTTAAAAACCCTAAGTATGTGCGTGTAAATTTTCAAACAAATACTTTTTATTAGTTTAACTATGAAATAATAATTGCATTACATTTACAACGTGATGCCAAAAATACAAACATCTTTTTAAAACGATAAAAAATATTTCTTTTTTAAAATTTCATTAAGTATACTGAAATTAATTGTAAAATGATTTGTTTTGAATATAACTTAACAAAAATTGTAATATAACATTTTAAAACATTGGAACACTATAACAAATTGACAAGAAACTGCCATATGTTTTCATTGTTGTGTTCCAATACTCTAAAGGCCCGCTCGCTAAGATTTGATAAATTTTTGGATATACTACCTTGATATATGCATATAAATATAACGGCGTGTGCAGAATAGTAACCGCTGCCAAAGCCTCTTGAAATACTATTTTCCCTTGTGAACCCTCGGAGTCTATATGTACCACTTTGAGAGCCACTGGTGTAACTGCAAGGTAGCTGTGCATTGGCAATCCACGAGCGGACAACAGAGAGTTAAGCACATCCAGTATCCAGTATTTAACTCTACTTCCCACCATAGTTAAACTTTTTTACCTTTATTTAACTTCATAAATTAATACAATCATATTTCATAAATTATTCTATAAGAATATTTTCTAATATAATAGCTAACTTGCCTGATTATTGAAATTGACAATTATTAGTTTAAAATAGCAAAAGTTGACTTAGTAATTATTGATTACACTGCATTGAATTCCATCAATATCCAATTATTAGTTATTTCATCTTGTTTAGAATAATCAGAACTAGAACTCAATTAATTAAAATGTTGAAAATTTAATTACTGACAATAGCTACATCTTGTATAAAAGCGTTATTTCATTAGCCTTATTGTTGTACTATTTAATTAAATTCCATTATATGAGTTATACATGTGAGAATGATTTTAATTAAAGTAATGGACAAACTAAACTGCATGAATATTTCTTAAAGTGATTGTTCTTAAATCATGTGAGCAATGCTGACATATTTTTACTTTGACAAAAGTGGTGATCTTTATGGTGTAAAGTGGTATTAAATTTTACCATTGTGGGATGAAATACAGATTGCGGTAAGTTTCAGGTCCAATAGTTGTACTGTCATCATGCATATCAAGCTGATTTGTGTAGCGGTACACTTACAGTTAGAGAGACAGTCCAAGCACGTTGAAGAGGTTACGGTTGTCAACCAGCAGAGTTACCAAAAGCGTGCAAAGATAAAAAAAAAAAGAGATTTATGTAGAAAATAAAAGCATAAGAAATGTAGAATTAAGGATTTAAAGGATAAAAGAACTGAGTACGCTCGTAAGCTTTGTAAAGAATAATATCTTTATTATAAATAGTTACGTTGTTATCCTATAAATTAATACACTAGTAACCACCGACCATCGTGCGTCAGGCTCGAATATGGCCTATGTTTACGGAATAAGACAAGAGTGATCGAGTAGGGCCAAAGTACCGATATAATACCAATAGTGAAATAAAACTGTTATTTAGAAATTTATTTAAAAATAATAAATTGTTCTAATGAGTTAATATTATGTGTTGGAACAATAAAATTGTCGTATGTAAAAAGTTAACCCCAGTCAAACATATACTTTTTGAAGCATTCCTTTGTGTGATAAATGGTTATGAAATTATGTGTTTCACTAATCAAACTAATTATCAGTTAGTTGATAACGAGTTTGATAAAGCTGAGTGTAGGCCATTACAAATTTTTTTTATTTTAGTTTTCTTTTCTTGTTCTAATTGAATATATTATAGGTAAAGCAGTACAGCATCTTTAGGGATATCTGTTATGTTACTAATTAAATACCAAATTAAATTTAGCCAAACTTAACACGACATTCACTAATTGTTATACGGTACAAATTTTGCCTGGTCAGCTAGTTATTATTATTATCTGCTAATTACTTAAATAATAATACTTAAATGAGTTCAAAATAATTAAAAGGTAAAGTAAAAGAGTAAAATAAAGAAGTGTGGCGTAAGAGTTTTGATGCTTTAGCATAGCGATTAGCGGACGCACGAGCGAGAGCTGTCCAACAAAAGAACTCCTATCAGAGCTCCATCTGTGTATCATAGTCCATTGAGCTGATCACTGTTACGATTCTTGTTGAAGGGCATAAATCTTTAGGGGCATTTATAGGAGATGACCGCAATTTATGAAGTTAAGCGGAAAACCGCTTTTATGTTCCATCATTACCCATAAACATCTAAGATCTTAACTAGTAATAGCATTGTCATTAATGCAGTGGACCGTGACATGCTGATAAATGTCTGGTGGAAATCTCTTATCACAGTGATATTTGCTCTTGCTGTAGGTAGTGACCACACTACACTACCGTTATTCGATTGGGTTTAGCTTGAATTAAAGAAAGAAAAAAATATGATGGTTCTTATTATTTATTAATTCAAATACAAATTATATATATGTTGATACATTTATAACTTTAAGATTCTAATTTAACTCCTAGATAAACATGAGTCAAGTGAACGTCAATTTGTGGCCCTTCAGAAAATGATTCTATTACGACGTGTCGATTTAATTTCAAGCACCTTTGAAGGGTTGAGGGGAGGAGTTGGTTTGAAGAATTGGGTTTGGTTACGTTGGGGAGCCTGCTTGTTAAATAGTTTGTTGACATCTATTGCAAAGTTTCAAACAAAGGGAACTTTGAGATTTTGATGACTGATTTTGTTTCTACATAGAATGTCAAGTGTAAAAGTTGTTGAAATAATTTTTTATTGGAGTTATGTTTGATGATGTAAATAAATGGTTTACGACGTAAACAATAAATTTTGTTAATCAAATAGGTTTATGTGCACAGCTTATCATCTAGCACCAATACTGTGCCTTTTACGTATTAGATATTTATCCAATATGTAATTTTCAATTTCCTTTGATTACAATTTTATTGTTGAAATCGTACATATCTTATATGTTGTTATATGTACATATCGTGCATATATACTAGTGTAATTTATTTATAGAAATCAATAGAAATAAAAAAAAAGGTTTTGTCTGTGCTTTGCTTAGAACTGACTAATTTCAAGTTATCTTTACATTTCATGCATTAGAAAAACCGAATTCGCCTTTAGAAAATTTCTGTTTGTTTGTTTATTTGTTTGTCCACAAAATTTTGTCACAAGTAAACTCAGCCACCATAAATAATAGCAAGCTGGAACTTCGTCAGTTGATTGTTGTATGTCTAATTTAAAACCTAAGATTTAAATGGATTCTAAATTCAACCTAAAAGCGAAGTTATGTACTTTGAGATTTTGATGACTGATTTTGTTTCTACGTAGAATGTTAAGTGTCAAAGTTATTGAAATGATTTTTAATTTGAGTTATGTTTGATGACGTAAATAAATGGTTTACGACGTAACACTAAATTTTGTTAATCAAACAGGTTTATGTGCACAGCTTTTGCTAGACATTTTTATTTTGAAAATATTCAGGTGTTTTTAGGTGCCTCATACTGTAGGTACTAGGTATTGTTAGTTGTTTTTAATCCTATTTGCGTTTATCATGATTTGCTCGCTTTGAAAAAGTGAACCCTACCTACCCGCTTACTAAATAAGAAGTACGCGTAGAATAAAAACAAAGTTGAGATTAGCATGTAAAGCTGCAAAACGTAAAATAAACTTCAGATCTAACTACATTATGGACTGTACAATGATGATTTTTTCTACTATTCTATAATTTTTAATAATATTTTTGAATATCATCTCAGAGTTTTTGTAATATACCATTCACATACCCGCCTTCCAGGTAATTATATAAGTATTTATTTGAGAATTGAAGCAAATTCTTCATTGCAATAACAGTTACAGTTGAGAATTGAGCATATTTTAACTAGTCATTAAAGTCAAAATTCGTTGTTGGAAATTCAGAAAACTCAATTTGTAATTCAATTTTATTAATAAGTTCAGGAAATTAGTGAAGAGCAGTTTCTAGTAAGTTACATTGACTGTAAATACCGCTTGCAGAAGCATTTCCTGTTTCTATTAGTAAATCCTTAATTCTTAATTAGTTTAAACTGTCTTTTATCAACATTGATTAAACATTTTACAATTTGTTACTGATAGTGCGGTTATTTAGATAGATGCTGTAGCATCTAATAAAAGTTGAAATTAAAAAAAAAAACAAATTTGAAAGAACACCAACCTATAGATCAATTACAATGATTTTTTCTTGCAAATTTAAAATAGGATTAGCCATCTTATTACCACACAAAAAAATCAGACTAAGAAAGTAAGGAAATAACCGAATATGTTCCCTTGTTCTGTTTTATACTGTTAATACCTATTATTAATATTTTATTTAAATTTGATCGTGACTCATATCAAATGGTCCACACCATCACTGTTTTGAGTTGAGGCTTTTAGACTGTGAAACCAGATCTAGGAGAGTGTTTATGAAGAAATAGTAGTTAAGTTACTTCACAATTTGCTAACATTAACTAACGAATAGTCATATTGTGTTGAATAATACATGGTTCTAGCTATGTCACCGGAGTTAAGCAACATTGGGGACTTTACCGCTTTGATGAGCTAACGCTGACAATCGCTCGTTATGTGAGCTTAATTGAAACGAACTAAAAAATTACCAACTCTTTCACTCCTTTGTTAGTAGGTCAAACTTTTACTAAATCTTTTACTAAAAAAAAAATAATAAAAGGAATCCAATGAAATCAACCTTCCCGTTTACCTGAACTGAACTCTAGACGGTGTATCTGAACATAACTGTTTCTAATACAAGACACCATCTTCCTCTCGCTTCAGCAAAGTTGATTTGTTTTGAGGTAATCCAGAAAGGAAAATGTCAATACTGTTTTTGGAATACCAAAAAGAGTTCAGAAAATTATAGACTGAATTTATTAGAATAAAAAAATGTGATATGTACTGATACTGGTCAATGTGATTCTCTTATTTTCATATGACAACTCATTTTTTATCGAAATTAACTAATTTTATTCAAAATAATTACTCTTATGTTTACCTAAATAGTTTAATATTATGTATGTAGGTTATTACTATAAACCAGTTTGTTACTGTTTTGATCGTAATAATAGTGATAACAATTTGAAAGCGATATTCTGATTATGAGATGGAGATACTTGTAATAGGAGTTGTAAATTGTAAATACCAGCTTCATTTGAATGTTACTTTTAATTATTTAATTAGTCAGTAATATTTCTTCATTTACTGTGTTTCACTAAACTATATGTACATATACTTAACAATATATATATATATGTACATATAATTAAAGTTACAACTAGAAAAACTAAAAAGTTACAAACTAACACTCACGATTCTCGATCATTGTAGCTTTCTACCCGTCTTCAGGAGAGGGGGAAAAGAGAAAGAAACACAAGAGTGGAGACGTGACTAACGACTCCACTGTAGCGTCCACCGACCGATACAATGTCATAGATGTACATAAATGTAAATATATAAAAAGATTTCACATAAACACGTGAAATAACAATCAATGATCAAACCACAATAAGAAATGGGAAAAGAAGACTGGGTTTTTGACTCTGACGAAGACCGCTTGTTACGGTTGAAAGATCTTAGTCTTGTTTTCCCATTTCTTATTGTGGTTTGATCATTGATATGTAAATATATATATATATAACCTGTAGTTAAAGTAGGTCTGTTATTAATAAAGATGATGGCTGAATTATCTTTTCATAACAATCAAAAAGAGAAGAAACAACATACTTCACTTCTGTTGTTCATAGTCTGCACAGAACCCAACTACAGCCTGAATATTTTAATCCGTTTTACGTTTAACTTCGTTTCTCTTTTAATTGATACAATACAAAAAAATAAGAAATTATGCCAGTAGTGTTTTGTTGGGTTCTCAAGCGAGTATGTAATAGACAAGTGAAAATAGAATTATAGTTAATACAACTGTATTAACAGTAAATTCACAATAATGGTTTATGTGTAATAGAAGGTAATGTTGTTTATAAATTCGTTTACTACGGATGATCTGTTCTGCTGCTAAGTAATCCCAGTTTGTACTGATTGAACAGAAAGCCATGCTAAGACGTTTTCGGTTGGCACTCAATGGAATAATCAGTTAAACAGGCTCTTATCAATATAATAGCCTGTTTAATAAGATTAAATTGTCGTAATTAGATAATCTCTGTAATGCGAAATCCTGTTAATATAATTGCTAAATATTAACCAACTATTCTATGTGGGGGTAATTAACTAATACCAAAATTAATATTCATTTAATAATAAAAAACTAGTTCATGTTTGTAAAATTTGTATCAGTCCTTCTTGAATACATATATTTAATAAAAAAAGACATGTCAGCTGTGTCTTGAATTAGTTCTTTTGAAAACTTTTCGAGTCCCCAAAAACATTTCTTTAGCTCAGGACATTTTAATTCGAAAAGTAGTTCAGTAATAAACCCACCGAAAATAACGAACAAAAAAATAACATTAGGAACTAGGCTTTTTTTGTAAACTTCGTACAACCAAACAGAAGATGTAACAACAAATTAAATCTAAACTGAAGCCAACAAACTAATGACACATTAACGAAGGAAACTAGTTAGACTAGGAGACCTTCTCTTGTCGGGAAGATGAGACATTAGAAAAATTGTGGCCAACAACCAATAAACCCTAAGACCCATATTGTAACGATTATGCAGTGTTGTCACATGTATCAAGCAGTGTTTGATTGTTTCTTTCATTAGCTTAGATTATCATTGGGATAGATTTAATTTATTTCTTGAAGATGGTCCAATAGAGCTTTAAATAAAATGTGTTAAAACAAAGGTAACACAGAGATAGAAACAGGCAACTGACTACTATATTTCGACAATCCTTGTCAGCCGGAAGTGAAGAGTCCCGCGGTAAGGTAAGCTGCTGGTTCTATTTTATATATATATACTGACCGTTGGTTAGCACCGTAATTGTCTGTGTTTTCATGCCACTCTTCCTGTTTTCTGTTTAATACTTGTCTGAGTATTACAAGGTTATAATTTTGTGACAGTTTCCTAGAGGTGGTACTTATATATCCTTAAAAGTCTCTGAGGATCCGTAACTAGAATTGACTTGATCGGAAAAATGTTACAATATCTTTGTTTTCATTAGATTGCTTTTATAGAATATATACTTTTTTAAATTACCTTTTTTGTAATTTATGTCTAACAATTTGGAGATTTGAGTTCAAAGCTGATAGAAATGTATTTATTTATGTATTTAATTCTTATTCAAATGATTCAGCTGATTGTGTCACAGTACTATGTCTGTCTTTTTTATTATGCAAATGGTTTATGTAGCACAGCATGCAAGAACAGTGGTAACACATCCATTTTGGACAAATAATTGAATTAATTATCTTGTAAACTGCTGATTATTTGATCAAACGCTGCTTTTTCAACTACACTCCACTTTCTAGGCCTATGTTCTAAGAATATGAAAGAAAATTTTCTTCCTCTGTACCAGTTTACTAAAACTTATAAAAGGAGTAAAACACTTTTACGGGAACAAGAGTGATTAAATGTTAAATTCTTTATTCTTATTTTATTTAATTTGTAATCCTGACTTGGCCGAAATGACTTAGCTCTATTTTAGGATATCTTACTGTTGTTATTACGTGTTTAGTATTTATTGTAAAATCATCTTATCTATATTTATATATTTATGTGATGTGTGTGAGTTGTATGTATAATGGCAATTATTTGGGATTGATAACATCGTCTAATAAGGAAGGGAAGGTGTAAAGTGTATAATTTTTAATGAAATTCAAAGGCATTATTATTAAAAACGTTCATTTTCACGTGGCGATTAAATCAGTGTTGCTCAAGTGCGTTAAATTTATTATTTGACTGCTAATGGCGCTATTTGTCTTGCAGAAAGCACTGTGCAGCTTGCGGTGAACGACTGGTGATTAGCGGTCGCCTTGCGTGATTTTTCAGCGGCATTTAAACTAAGTTTAAGCATTCATTTCGGAATAATAACTGGTTTCTAGTTCAGGTGGCATTGTTTTGAAATACAGAAAGCAGTTTTCAACCGGAAACCCTAACACTATAGTATTAGCATGATGATTTCAAATAACTCCCTTTCTTCTCTGAAGTCAAATAAAACATTTGCCTTGTTCGTTCGTAGCTATTTAAAAACCTTATTAGATTGTTTTATCTCTATTGAATCTTAATAACTTGCTTAGTATTTTTGCAATGACATTGGCAACATAAACAGAAGAAACCAGCATTAACCCATTCATTACTCTTCCTCGTCCTCAAATAATGTACGCTACTATTCTTTTTTATTAATGAATGTTAAGACCATTTATAATTTTTTCAGACATATTTTTATCAAATCTCATTTGACTTCAGTTTTCTTTAGTTTAAATATCTAAATATATCAGTATATATTTATCAGTTTCTATATATATAATTTATTTCTGAGTTTCTTGTGTCAATTTATTAGATACAGTGTGCATCCATTTATCATAAAAAATTAAAATTTATTTAATGTCAATTAAATAAAAAATTAGTTATGTTGTTAATGTTTACCAGTATAATAGTTGGAATAAAAACTACAAGTTACCAAAATAGATGATAGCATCTTAAATACAATGTTATCGTTAGAATCTCAAAGGTTGTTAGCGATGTTATTAGAAAATTCATAAAAGTTGTCTTTTTAATTTGATCACTTTTGGACTTAGTTTATCACTAAAAGTGAACTTGATGTTACTTTTGTGTTTACAAACTTAAGTGAAATTGAGATCGATTATAGCCTCATTATTTGATTTGTCCTAGTCAATATTCACTAATTCTAATCAATATTATTGATCGTGTAAACACACGATAAGACAAAAATAATATTCGGTTGATCATGATAACAAACAAGTCCAATCTGATCTATCTATGAAAAGAAGGCCGTAATATATCAATAACATTGCAAATATCTTACATTGTTATTATTTACATATATGATATCTGAAGTTATAATGTAGTCAGTAAATTAGTTTTCTTCATTACCTGAATCATTACGCCTTCTTTTCTTCTGGCCTAAATCATTATTCATAGCATAGAACTTAAGGCTTGAGATGTACACCAATGTTCGGGATTAAATCAAGCAGATAAACGTACATTCAAGCACTAGTAGATAAAGTGAATGTAAGCCGTTAGTTCTAATACTCGGTATCTTAGGGCTGGTAGACAAATTTTGTGTAAGCCGTTGGTTGTGATTCCTAGTACCTTAGGAGGGGTAGACAAAGTGGGTGTAAGCCGTTGGTTCTGATTCTTAGTACCTTAGGGGTGGTAGACAAAGTGGGTCTAAGCTGTTGGTTCTGATTCTTAGTACCTTAGGAAGGGTAGACAAAGTGGGTGTAAGCCGTTGGTTCTGATTCTTAGTACCTTAGGAAGGGTAGACAAAGTGGGTCTAAGCTGTTGGTTCTGATTCTTAGTACCTTAGGAAGGGTAGACAAAGTGGGTGTAAGCCGTTGGTTCTGATTCTTAGTACCTTAGGAAGGGTAGACAAAGTGGATCTAAGCCGTTCGTTCTGATTCTTAGTACCTTAGGAGGGGTAGACAAAGTGGGTGTAAGCCGTTGGTTGTGATTCTTAGTACCTTAGGAGGGGTAGACAAAGTGGGTGTAAGCCGTTGGTTGATTCTTAGTACCTTAGGAGGGGTAGACAAAGTGGGTGTAAGCCGTTGGTTCTGATTCTTAGTACCTTAGGAGGGGTAGACAAAGTGGGTGTAAGCCGTTGGTTGTGATTCTTAGTACCTTAGGAGGGGTAGACAAAGTGGGTGTAAGCCGTTGGTTGTGATTCTTAGTACCTTAGGAGGGGTAGACAAAGTGGGTGTAAGCCGTTGGTTGTGATTCTTAGTACCTTAGGAGGGGTAGACAAAGTGGGTGTAAGCCGTTGGTTGTGATTCTTAGTACCTTAGGAGGGGTAGGCAAAGTGGGTTTAAGCCGTTGGTTCTGATTCTTAGTACCTTAGGAGGGGTAGACAAAGTGGGTGTAAGCCGTTGGTTCTGATTCTTAGTACCTTAGGAGGGGTAGGCAAAGTGGGTTTAAGCCGTTCGTTCTGATTCTTAGTACCTTAGGAGGGGTAGACAAAGTGGGTTTAAGCCGTTCGTTCTGATTCTTAGTACCTTAGGAGGGGTAGACAAAGTGGGTGTAAGCCGTTGGTTGTGATTCTTAGTACCTTAGGAGGGGTAGGCAAAGTGGGTTTAAGCCGTTGGTTCTGATTCTTAGTACCTTAGGAGGGGTAGACAAAGTGGGTGTAAGCCGTTGGTTCTGATTCTTAGTACCTTAGGAGGGGTAGACAATGTGGGTTTAAGCCACATAATTTTTTGCCACAGCAATGAGGTACAGTTAGAGCATAAATCTCTGAAAGTTTCTACAAGTCAAAGGTAAATATTTCACGAGGGTTCTGCTTTAGTATACTTCTTATAGCCAATGAGATATGATGAGAAACTTTCCTCTTAAGATATCCAGTACCTGGAACAACATTTCTTTAACGGTGAAACAAAGGTTTTAGAGAGAAGATATTGCCTCAACAGATGAATCCTTTATGGCTTGCTCTAACAAAGGGTTTTATGTATTTTTATCAACTTAAAAAAAATAACAAAAACAACAAAAAATGAAGGAAATTTTTTGATAGCTTATTATTACATTTGACTAAATATAAAATTCATTGAAATGAAATAAGTTTAATTAATTTAATTTATGTATGAAATAGAATGTGTAATATGCTGCGACAAAATTAAAAAAAAATTATAAATAACTGATGAAATGAAAAGACAAAGTTTCTCAGTCAGGTTGCATCGTCTAATATAAATGGATTGGTTATTTATTCAGACCAGCAGTTTTCAGTAATATAGAGATGGAATGCGAAGAAAATAAAGCAAATGGATCGCTTAGATGGGTGAAAAGTTGATATGGAAATTGCTTTGAAATATAAATAAAAAGCAATGAAAATGAAGGAAATATTATTGGCCACGTGGCGGGGGGGGGATTGTTATAATAAAAACATAACATGCAGAATGACACCAGGAGTTTGTCAAAGAAAGGAATTAGATTGGAGATATGTTTCTCACCTACACTGATAGTAAACTAAAAGAAATAGACGCTGACCTGGTGAAGACAACTGACACACACAACGTAATCAGAAAAAACTATTCAACTCAGTAATCTGAGACAAATTCAAAACTTAGTATAACATATGTTCCAACATGTTTCTTTATTATGTAATGAAGAAATAATAAACTTAAGGCAATAAATCACTAAAAAAATGAACCTGAATCGTGAATAGCTCACGATAACTATCGTGAGGTTGAAAATTGCTGACTGGTGTAGCATGACTGCATGCTATGATACTAGGTAATAGTGGTCTCTTCGGCGATAAGCCTGAGTAAATAAATATATTTAGAAAAAAATCAAGTAATTATGAATGATAGTAATAAAATCAGATAGCTAAGATTAATAATAGTAAAAATGATGGTAATAAACTAATTATTGCCACTGTGTGATAATAATCTAGCTATGATTTATAATTATTATTATAATATTGCATAACGAACCAATTATTTGCAGAAATGTCTTATAGAACAGTGATGTCTGTCAGACCAATAATAATAACAGCAACCATAGTCATAGGGGCCAGGGTAGCCCATAGGCAACGTGTCTCCTCAGGACTGGTAGATCAGGGGTTCAATACCCTTTCTGGCGCTCGATTTATTTACGCAAGTGGTGAAAAAATCAGAGCACGTCGCCTCTCGAGACAGCGTTAGGCCGTTCTTCCCCAGCTTGTACGATGTCAGATACTTGTTAAAGATCCCTACTCTATATACACTTGAGTCATGTATTGTGTAGGATTTCCAAAATAAAATCTTCATTGTGTGGTATCACAAAGGACCAATCTTCCACCTATGTGTGTTCATTATGGTATGATTACTGTACACTAACCTAATCGAATCATGTTAAATTATCACCGAATTTAACGCTGGGCTCGCCCATGGTTTGAATTGATGCCAAATCAAAATGAGTCGTACTTACGCCCTTTCTACCGTCTGGCAAAAGTACTCTTTTTACTTTAGAGCTTTTAGGCCTCTCCAAGGGCGGTCGCCACAAGTAAAAGAATCAATAAAGCTGTTCGAAACTATCAACAAAATTGATAAAGGTATTTAAGGTATAAACGTATAAGGTATTAAAGGTATAAAGGTATTATTAGATGTAAAGGTATATCTAAGCTTAGATCTTCCACTACTCTTATAACGTTTAACTGTCTGTTTTGTTGAATATATTTTCAATATATTTTCCTCAAGGTCATTACTTCAATTAAATATATGTTGTTTTTATTGACGTATTTATGTGGTGATTTGTTATATTCAGTTCAGTTTTCAAAAATGTTTATAGAATTAAACATATCAAATTGTATTTTATGCATTATTAGGCAAATACTTGTATTGATAAATAAATTACGTAATATATTTTGATAAATATAAAAATAATGTAAATAATTTCCTCTATTTACCAATTTATTACATATATTTATTAAACATTTAAATATTGTATTCGTTTAGAAAGTGCTTTACTTCAAATGTTCTATTTTATCTCAAAAAGAAAGGCGTGGCCTCTGGACCAACCAATCTTCATAAAGAATTTATAAAGAATTCTTCCTTTATGGGGCCCTGACAAGTTGGTTTATATTTTATTTGAATAAGTTCATTAAATTATAGTTATTTATTCATGTTATTATAAATAGTTTATACGCACACACTTCAATTTTTCATTGGGGTTTTCTTTAATTTATTTATTTCTGCTTCTCTGAAATATATTCTGTGGTTTATGGAGAGATGTCGGTTCAATACGTCGTCATTTACATGGGTTTTGTTTTACCAATCATACGCTTTTTCTCCTTTTATTTTAATTTACGAAATGTATTTCACTAAAAGTATGTATTACTTAAAAGCAACTTGACAGTGAGTTAGACAAAGTAAATATGTTTGATTATTTGTGTAAAAAATTGACACCATAAACCTGGTGAATTAGAATTCGTAAAAAGTAAACTATCAAATAATAGCAAAAATAAATTATACTAACAGCTAAAGCATGTCTATGAATCTACATTAATATTTATGATTTGGGAAATAATTTTTAACAATGCTATCGATCTGTTAATGTAGCTCACTCACAACAAAAATGGGTGCCAAATAACAAATGAGCAAACTTTTCCAATCATTGACAGCATGAACTTATATTACACCAATGGAATGAAGTGTAAACAATTGCAAAATTATCAGAAGTTAAACTTTCAAAAATAACTGAACTGTTTGTCACGGTATTCTACTGCAAAGAAACTTATCATTAAACTCATTCAAAATCAAAAATTAGTTTTATTTTAATGTCGTTTTCACTATTCTATCAATTATAATGAAAATGTAGTCATTGTTACAGTAAAATCCAAGAAGTGTCAGCAAATGAATATAATAGTTGTTCTTATTTAGTGTAACTGTTAAAAACTTCATTAAACGACTTCTGCGACCTCAAAACATGTAATTTCATTAAAATCTCGAGATAGAACTTTTTCACGATCACTATACTTTACTTATCGTAAGGTAATAAATGCAAAATATGGAAACTACGTGTAAATCTTGAGTTAAGGCTCATTTGGCTTAGAAAACAGGAATGCAGGTGCTTGATAATGGAACTAAAAGACAGGACATCGCTACTACGTGGCAGTTTATTCATATTCAATTAAGGAAGCAGAGTTATTAGTTCTAAACGCTGCACTAAACCTCTCCAGTGGCTGGAGAGGGGAAGAAATGCTGGTCTACAAGTGTTGTTAAATCAGGAGACAACAGCTCAATCCTTCCACATCTGTAAGACGGGACCCGTTATCATAATACTGCAGATAGATCAGGACACCGTAACATTGCAGTGGGTGTCACATCGTGCGGAGTTAACGGAAAGGAGACAGTGGATGGTATAGGAATAGCCAAGCGGCAATAGGCAGGGGAAAAAAAATAATTCCGATTCTCCATTGCAAGAGTGAAGCAGGTAAGTGCCTTCAAAATACTTGAACGCAAAATGGTTCAATGCTGCTCTGGAACAGTATTTATTTAAAACACAAGCCGTTTTGGCGGAAAATGGTATTTACAAAATTGCCTTGGCATATAGCTTCTTTATCAGCTGGGGCTAGTGTCGTCCTCATCGTGACATGAAAATACCTTTACCGACCCCACCTGACAGTCATCACGATCCACACTTTGCGATTGTGGATGAGGATATAGAACATATTCTATTACAGTGTACCTACCTGATCCTTGAGAAATATCCTGAGGACTGATCTCAGTGGTGTTAGGGAGATTGTAAGAAATAGGAAATTCTAGTCTCTCGCCCACAAAGTTAACCGTGGTATCAGGTATCTCCTACTCTTAGAGCTGAATGCTTGCCTGAGAAGTCAGTCATATGCAAATACTGATTGAATGACAGTAGTAATAAAACAAAAGCATTACCACTAGTTCTTATAATATTATAAAAGAAGGAAATATCATGATGAATAATATACATAATGAAGTATCACTAATAATAAGAGAAGTAAATGGTTCAATACTCACTCTGGCTTTCAATGTATTCAAGCAGGAAGTGAATAAATCTGAGCACGTTATCCCTTAGTGAGCGTTAAGCCGCCGGCCGGCCCGAGCTTGTACGATGTCGGGTGTTCGTTATCTATCCCTATTCGAAATACACTTGTATTAGTAAACATTTAGGATTCACAATATAGAGTCTTCATTGTTTTGTATCACAAAGGGCCAATGTTCGGACTGTATGTATTCTTTTGTGGAATTGCCACTGCAACCTAACAAAACTTAAAACAGAAGTATAACAACTAATATTTACGCTAGTAATAAAGAAGGAAATGTTAGTTTGAAGAATATATATTAAAGAATATAAATAATAAAGTATTAATAATAATACAATAAATCACAAATAATATTTATTTCCGTTAAACTAATCACAAAGAAATAAGTGCAACTAATAAAGAAGAAATGCTGAAATTTACATCCATTGAGTTGCAGTGATTTTTTAAACTTCAATACACTAAGTTCAACGAGAAGCGTGTAAACTGTGTTATTGACCTCTCTGCAGGTCACGAAGAAAGTTCGAAATAACGTAAGAAAATCCCAGGAGATTGTATCGTATTTCAAGAAAGATATTTTTGAAAGCGTTTATAATTACACACTTTTATTTATTTCTATTATATACAAATAACATTATATACACACATATATATATATAAATTTCACATAAACACGTGAAATAACAATCAATAAGCAAACTACAATATGCAATGGGAAAACAAGACTAACATTTATCAACAATGTTAAGTGTGTTAAGTTAAACACTGTTAATAGATGAAAAATTGTGTTAGTGACTTTTTGGTTGTTTGGTGAAATGTGGTTACCTTGCTTGTTTATTTCAGTTCAATGTCACATGTTCATTGAAACTACAGCTGTTGTTGACATTTACAGACGATTTTTCTTTGTAAAATAATCTCTCATGTAATACTTAGATTTTCTCTTTCAAAATTTATACGTCTGTAAGTTTTCTCACTAACCTATTATTAAAATTTCTATTGTAGCTTCTTAATTGTAACCAATTGCACTTTTATGTATGTGTGATCTTTGAATTATTGACCGAACACCGATTAGAGAACACACCTATTCTATCAAACGGTCGATATATTATTGAATCTGTCATATATATATTTGGCTTTATATAAGAAGAAGTATGGGTTTTTTATGATCTTACTTCTGCCTATGAAAAAGGTTTTAAATAAAACCGAAACGTTGGTAACGAGAGTTTGATTTTTTATCCTGGAAAATTGACCGAACCCCGTTTGGAGAACACACCTACTATATATATATATATATATATATATATATATATATATATATATACTATACATATTTGTATAAGTTGGCAGCAGATCTTTATCCAAGCATACATTGTTGAAAAGCAGAGCAGATTCTGCATTCACAACTTTTTTAAGTAGCTGTTCTTTTTTCCTAATACACTTCTATGTTGCAGAGGCAATGCAAATAGCAGATTTCCCAGCGACATTTTCAGACAAAAAACATAGTCAAATAACTACTAAAATTTTTTTACTCGCTACTTTTTAAACACAAGCTTTCGACCTCGTTGGTCATCTTCAGGCAGAATAAAATATTAAGACAGATAAATAAGGTAAAATCTTAAACTAATAAAATAACAGAATACAACTACAGATGCATATATAAGAGTAACAATAGAAAAGGTGATACAGAGGTAACAATACTAAGAGGTAAATAGTTGGTGGCGATCCTAGCGACCGGTAAGTTAACTAGCCCTCACTCCGTCTTTGTTAATTGAACTTTATTGTCAAAGTTTCTGGAAGTGGGAATAACAAAGATTTCACTGGATTGTAAGTTAATCTCCGGGCATTTTTCTTTTATGTAGATGGATTCTAGGATTTGTAAATGAAGGGGTTTCTATTAAAGTTTAAAATAGACTTTTTATATACTAAGTAAATAATAAAGTTTAAAATATATATATATATATATATATGTATATGTATAATTAAACTTGAAAAAGAAGTTGTTATTGTAACATTAATACAGACGGGTAAATTAGCATATAAACATTAAATATACTGCCTTTTCTAATTTATCAAACATGTTGGAGATTTAGATTTTAGTTACTTATGTTTTATCAGAAAATTATTTATCTTACTAAACAAGGTCAATATATCTAGAAATCTACATTTTTTTTTAAATTTGTGACAGATTAGTTTGCACTTTACCTTTTCTTCTAATGCTTCCTTAGTTTTTTTTCTGTGAATTTTTTAGACAATCAAAAATGCTGATGGTAGAATACAGGTGGGACCTTCTTTTTTTTTGAAAAAAAAGAGAGTTTCGTTGATTATAATTTGACATCACTTAAATTTAATTATATCATTTAATCTTTTAAAGTCCAAGGCTATTAGATATTATTTAATATATGGAATAATGCAGGATTTTTTTGCAGTCATATACTAGAACATTTAAAAGGTAACGTGAAAATTATGACGTTAAATAACATTAGAGCATATGAGGTGTGATCAAAAAGTCAGGTCATTTTTGATTGCGCACGCTCTCTGTACAAACTAATTTCAACATTTCTTTGTTGTTCTCTTCAAACACTCGGTTAGATTATACGTTCACAGTTTTGATCATTGGTATGTGTTTTTATATGAGAGCCAGAAGAGGTTAACAAGGTTAGAAGCGTGTTTGCGTTCTTGGCGATATTTTGATGTTGAAAATAATTGAGTTGAGTGTTTGAATTAATTTTTGTCCAATAAAGTGCACTTGAAATGTTGATTGTGGGAACGCTGAGTCAATTTGTGCAAAAAAAAAGTTTATAAGTGGAATAAGTTATTCCACAGGTAATTATTATTTCAATAGAAAAAATTCGTCGAGTATGCAAACACGAGTCTAACCTTTATACCTCTAACATAAAAACAACATATGTTATAGAGTCAATGGTGTGAACATATGAGCGTGATTAATGCACGAACATAACAACAACAAAATTTATATTAAACTGTTCAGAAAACTCGAAATTAAACAAGTGTCCTTACTTTTTATCAAACCTAGTATATTCAGCATCAATAAACAATCCATTTATTGTAATTAATATTGTGAGTAAATGATGTCATGTCATGTACTGACTGTATTTAAAAATTATATAAACCATATAACACTTATTCATGTATTTATTTTTCCATGTACTACACTGCCCTGCATCTTCAGTATTATGTAGGTATACTTTCCGGTATACAATGACCCAATATATAACGAACTTATTTAGAAGTTACTAGCGATATACCCTGTTCTACACTACAGGCGCGTTGATGTTCTAATCATCACACCTGTTCAGTTAATATGCTTTAGTTTGTTTAAGTTCTACAATAATTATGATGATTATTACCATTCGTCTTTTTAACAAATCAAACAGGATTGCATTGCTTGATGAATACTGCTAAAAAATGAGTGTCATAGGTCAACTCCTTAGTAATTACATGTCCATCAGATAACAAAATATTTTACCTAAACGGTCTTCTCAGTTTATGAGAATGTGGGATTGAGTCCCTTTAGCCTTTCGTTGTTTGATTTATCAAGAATATATACCACTGGCTCGAGGTATGTTGGACCAAATGTTGAAATAAACATGGTCTCAAGTATTGAGGTCCATTAACTTAAATTTTAAGGGTAAAATTTACCAAATAAAAATTATAATTATGGTATATTTTTTTATAAGTACAGTAAGCTTAAACAATCATTAATAAATTATTTTTTTATCAAAAGAAAACATTTGTAGTATTTAGTGTTGTTCTTTTTGCCAAGGTTTGGTTCAATCATAATTCGGCACCATTAATTAAGGGCAAGTCAGACTATTTGAGGTGTCAATGGAACGTGGTGTCACTGTCTCAGTTCTGGTCCATGTTGCTTAACTTAGTTTGTCTTGTAGGGATTGGTGTATTAAATATGATTATAAGAGTTGGTAAAGTCATTAAAAACCCAAAAAATAATAACTCATGAATCCATGCATTATTTTAAACTCAGTGTGATATTTACTCAAAACTATGTAGATGTAACCTCACGATGAACATTAAGTGTACAAAAATCGTTGATATTGGATAAAATCTCTTGTGTGGAGACTTAGTGTCTCTTCCTCTTGGTCTAATCATGAGAAATAATAACTGTTAGTGCTTTGGGTCGAACATGAAGTTTAGTGTTACTGGAGGTTTACTTTGAAATATATGACGGAAGTATAGAAGGCAGTGTGGGGCTGCGCCAGTATTTACTTGATATAGATTTTTCTTGGCTCACTTTTCCTATTTCGCTCTAATTAGAAGGCCGTATCTTATGCTACGAATGAGCAGCTGTCGGCACGTGCCAAGCTTGATAAGCCAAACCCATTTATGTGGCCAAATGAAGCAATTTTTACTTCGCCTCATGAATAAATCACAATTATTGCTGATGAAAATGAAAAATGTCTTTTATAAACTTGTTTTTATATTAAACAACATTTTGTTCATTGAGTTTATCAGTTTTGTGGATGTACACTTGATTCTTAATGACTCTTTGTTCAAACTGAAAAATATTTCCAATGTTTCTTCAATATATTTTAATGTATGTGAAATTTTTTTAAGGAAATAATTATATCATAAATCTTGCTATTTCATCACATCGTATTTTTAACAAATCTACTATGCCAAGATGACTTTTTTTAATAATAACATTTTTACATGTTGATCATTATTTATAAATATGTAATATATTTTGTTAATTCTGATGAAAGATTTGACTTGAAGAAAAATATTAGTCCCATTTTCAAACTCTAAAAATATACAAACATGTATGTATATACCCCCCCACACACACACACACACATGTTTGTTGCAAACATATATATAACCATGATGTAAAACAAAATCAGTGCGCAACTTAGTAGGTATCAGTCTTTGACTGGTTTGATTGTCTTACTGGCCCTATCATCAATCCTGTTCCTGGCGTTACTTCCTTCCTTTGCAACCACACGTATGTTATTCGCCACAATACCTCCTGCACTTCTTGTACAGGATATATCGACTGGGCAACATCCATATAGATCCTCTTTACAAGGGCCTGTTCTATCAAGCCAAGCTTGTGCATGAATAATCACAAGTCTTCCGTTGGTAAGTGCAGTCGACTTCTACTTTCCATTCAAGTCATTTATCACAGACTCAGTTTCAATGATGGATTTTCAGTTCTTACGCAGTTTTTAAACAACGCCAATATCACTTTTAGAGATTCAAATGAAGCACTTATTTGTCTCTTGAGGTAGATTTCCTTCTGAGCTTAACTTCTATCGTTAATTATTATATATTATCATTTAGTAAGACCTTTAAACAAGTTTGGTTACTTATTTATTCTTCTTTTATTGTTTATTTTCTTATTATTTTTCTTTTTTTAATATTTTTTTTTCTGGTTTGTATTTATTTATTTTTTTGTGTTTATTTGAATTATTTATCCTTGTCTCACCTCCCCCCATAAGTTGGCAAGACTGATTGAATGCCTCTTTAATTAGACCTCACTTCAGTTCTCACTTTTATTCTGAAAGACTTACATCTTTCTACCTAATGACGATGCAGTCAAAATATGGTATTCAGTTTTCGCGATCTCTTATAAGGGTTGTCGTTCTGTGAATTTAGATTATATATGTGTATATATGGTTTAGTTACGAGAAATTGAATCAAAACGAATAAAAAAAAATTGAAAATAAACAACCAAACAAACATTAACCCACACTTTCCATATCTTGTTGGTTTGAACTGTCATCAGGAGAGGAGAGAGAGTGAGACCAAGCCACTTGTTGAGTTAGATACTAGCGACTGGTCCCCGACAATAGAATGTGTGCGTGTGCTTGCAGAAATGTCACTATAAACACACGTGACTTTACAATAGTATATATCTAACTAAAAGATATAATGTAACACATGTTGATATAGTAAATATATAATATAGTTAATACATTATAGTTAGAGTATAATGCATATAGTTAATGTTTATTATTATTATTATTAGAGTAATTATAATATATATATATTATATATATAATATATAATATTTAATTAAATTACAGGTTAAATTATAGAAAAAAAGTATGTCCTCTAACTAATTTATGAATAATGAATAAATGTTAGAAAGAGAGAAGTTATATTTTCTTGAAAGAAAGGGTATATATATAAGGAAAGTTAAAATCAGTGTTCAAACTACCGGAAATAATGATTTGAATACAGTGGATAGAAAATAGAGTGGCGATAAGAATAGTATATTGGGCTGATGGAAGAGGAGATTGTGCTTAGGGTTAAATTGTAATGATAAAACTGAAGCAGTTGAGAACAATAAAGAGAAGTGTGTGTGGTTAGGTGGGATTAGGCATCCGCTTGTGGTGAACTGGGGCTATTTAACGTCTCTCGCTTTCCAAACACAATTAAACAATTTGGCCCCCAACTTGTTTGCCTCTCTGATAACAACTCTACAACTCCAATTGTGTAATCACAGTCGAAAACAGTTTCAAGAAATTTAAATCTCCAACTTTGCCCTTTCCTAACCGACAACAGATTAACTGGTTAATGAAACATTGCAGGCGGAGAACAGGTGATGGAAATCTGTTTACCTTTCGCTACAAAACTTGTTGGGAGTTAATTTCTAACTCTGGGTTAGAAATGCCCAGTGGTGCATCTGTTTGAGCTAATTGGTCCAGCTAATCCTCTCGTCATTGCCTTTACTCTTCTCCAAACAACTTCTAAAAACCAGTCCAAATATATATATGACTTTGTATTCTCGACGTAACACTGCCCGTCTTCAGAATGACCTCGTAAAGCTCTCCAGTTGTTCGTCTTCTAACGGTATCACTTCTTTTCTATAGACGACCGTTAAAAAGATCGAAATATTGAATGCCTTAAGTTCCTAGTTATTGGTTATGCAAGACAGCTTGTTCCAAAATTTCATTATATCAATTCCAATTGTGCTCTTCCCATGCAAAATGGTTAAATTTCTCAAGCAAACCAGTAAAAACCACTAAAAAATAAAGAGACAAGGCGGAAAATTTACATTGGAGGGGTCACTTTCTCTTGAAGGTAAGAGTGGTGGATTACCATGTTCATTCTTCCTGACTAACTTGGCCGTCCTGACGATCCCGCACGCTCCTTAAAGGATAATGAACTCTTGTATCATACATTCCATTTACGAAGAGAGATATTCAAGTGACCTTATAGTCCTTAACGGGCTATATATTTACAGTAAACAATCAATTTTTGACAAAATAAGAAACACTTATTCGTTTTAAAAAAGTCTACGCTTAATATATTGATAAATTTTTACGTATATTATTTTACTGTCTATTATTTATTTTATAAATTTAAAGTAAAATCGAGACAGAAATTACAAAAATGAAACAAAAGAGATCTTTATTTCACCAATTCATCACCAGTTGTAAAATATTTACAAACAAATGGGTCCTGGTTTCAGTCTCTGGTTTATCTTTCAGATGATATAAATATTTTTTTTTATTATTATTTAAGCTTCTTTTTATATATCTGAAAAAGGTTTTTTCTTTTATTTTGATTCTAATGTGAACTTATAAGATTATTTAAACAAGAAAAACTGAAATTGGAAACACAGTCTAGTTGTGTTTAAAGTCATGCCAAATCTAGAAACACTACCTTGAAAGTTTTCTTTCATCAGACTATTCATATATATATATATATATATATATATATATATATATATATGTTCGTATATTTTGGCAGCAGGCCTTCATTGATACATGTTCTATTAAAACCTATGCCTATTTCAATTTTGACGCATTTTCGAATTAATTTTTCAAATTTCCTTACCTCTGGCTTCCATAAGTTTGGGACAAGATAAATCAGTTCTCCAAAGTTTTTATTCTTGTATATCATCGACATGTTAATTTCCCAAACTTATGGAAGCCAGAGGTAAGGAAATTTGAAAAATTAATTCGAAAATGCGTCAAAATTGAAATAGGCATAGGTTTTAATAGAACATATATATATATATATTTGGTTGAAATTTATGACAGATTTTGTGTTCATGTCTTTTTAACTAATTACTTCTATTTTTCTCACGGTCTTTGGCTGTAAAGAGGATAATTGTCAAAGCAAATTAGCAAATGACAGTCTGTAAGGAAGAAAACAATAGGAGGTCGTGGTTAAAAACACAGAAACACTTGATTGTAAATGTCGGTTTCCAATTAACTATTACACTAAATACACAAGCTTTTGGCCTCACAGATCTTCAACTGGTTCTTAAATTTAATACAAGTACGATTTTAAGAATCTGATGATGACCCTCGTAGCAGAAAGCTAGTGTATTTAGTGTAATTGTTTCGGTTTCTAATCAGAAACCGATATTTCCCGTCAACTGTTTTAGTGTTTTTAACCTCAACACCCTATTGTTTTGTGTCTTTCTGAATGTCACTTGCTAAAGTTTATATATATATATATATATATATATATATTTGTGTGTGTCTGTGTTTGTGTGCTTTCTAAAACAGTATTTCTGAAATTCATTTTCTAGCTTTGAGCAAGTGATTTAAGAAAGATGTCTTATGAAGAAGTCGAAGCAATAGGTAAGAGTGTTTTAGAAGGCAGCTAATGGGCTGCAGGTTGCGCCTTGCTTGTACCTGTAGTGCTAATTACTTATCAGAAATGTGTTGCTTGCAGGGCCAGCTGGCGACTCATTTATCACCCTTACTACCCTCTAGCAGGCTGTAACTTTAATCTACCTTCCTCACGCTCCCTCTAAAATACCGCTTTCACACATGTTGACCCAACATTACAGCTCACAATGTACAGTCGAAAATATGTAATTAATGAACTGAATAGCTGTAAATATAGCTCTACTAAAGCTAATAGACACCACCAACGATGGGAATCTTTGTGTAATTGATAAAAACGTTGTATGCTCCAAGTAGGTTTGTTATTTTGTAGATGCCTTTTCAGGATTAAGTGCCGCTAGACGTGCCACAGGGGTTAGTGGAATGATATTATTATACACAGCCCTCTTACTTCGTGATCCGTTGTTATAGACGTAGAACCAGTTTCACGCGTATTGCATCCTAAACATAGTCAATAAATATTAAGTATAAATATCTATCAAAAAAGTTGTTTGTTTTTCTGTTTTCCAACGCCCACACGTATAAGGCTTGCACCATATAGTGCTGTTCTAGGGGTGGAAATTGTTGCTCAATTACTATTTGGCACCCAGTTTAGTAATGGGCAAGCCACATCACCTGATGATTCAACATTAAGAGTCCTAAATCTTGCCTAACACTAGTGTATTTAGAGTAGTGATTCTTAACGAGTACTTCGGGACCGACGGCTTACTGTCCTCTCTGAGGGACGACGTGCTTAGATTTATTCACCTCCAACGTGAATAAATCGATGGCAAGGTGGGGGTAGAACCCTGGACCTACCAGTCGAAAGGTGAGTACGTTAACCACTCAGCTAACCTTGCTCCCCACTATCAAACAAGTAATACCAATGTATGCTTAAATTCCCTATTTTCTTTTTTATCTACTATTTATGTGTGTTTATTCTTATATAATATACATCGTCATGTCAGATATGTCCAGGGGTCCCTTTATTTTATTATTGCCTTGAATATGGATCACTTTTGTTAATGAATATGCTGTGTAGTTATTAAACTATCTACACTTTTATGTTTATTATATATATATAAACTATAAGAAATAACACAGAAAGTCACTACAGAACTCACTTCAATATTTCGACATCCGTCGTCATAAGGAAGAAGTGCGAAGTACTCACGTTGGGAAGCAAACTGCTACTGGCCTACAGAGTAACTCGTGGAACCACCGCAATGCTGCCCCACAACGGAGGAGAGGAAAAATAGAAACATCTCCAATATTTATTTATGAAACAAAATAAAAAATATGATATGAAATAATGGTGAAGACAACAATAGGAATGCAAATAAAATTAAAAATTAAAAGGTATAAACAATGAGGAAAATAATTAATTAACGGTAGAGGTTAAGACCAGGAGGAGAGCTTTGTCCCAAGGAGGCATATGAATGCCTCTTCAGAAGCTCTAAAGGTGACAAGGGAATTAGACTCGGGGATTTGTTTGAGGATTTGTACCCTGAAACAATCATTGAAACGGTATATATATATATGAATTCAAAGGAAAGGCGTGAAGATATGAATCAAATGGTTTAAAGAACATCTTAATGATCGCTTAAATGCTACAAACTAGTGAAACTATCCTAATTATTTAAATAAATATTGACAAGAACCACACAGAATCAAATATTGAATGCATCTCACAAAAACAGAACAAAAAGAAAAAAGCTTTAAACACCATATAGGAACTTATATAAATAAATATATAGACATAATTTAGTAGATAATTTATTAAATGAGCAAATTAATCAGCAAACTGGATATTTTTCAAAGCGATAAAGAAAATAAAATAAAATTGGACGTACCTGACATGACTATTTGTACCATAAAAAAAATCAAATCACAGAAATAGTAAATAAGATAGATAGGTAATAGGGAATTTAGGTATATATTGGCACCACTTGTTCCATAGGTATTTGTACTCAGGACTTTTTGACTGATTATTCTTAATTGAAGATGCACTAGGTACGACAATGGTTGTACATCTAAAATCTACTGGAAATGATGAATTGTATAATAATATTACATTTTCAATTAGCTTAATTTTAAAAAATTGTGGATGTTATCTAGTTGGCTTACTGCTTTCCAAATGCTAAATAACAATATGGAAGAGCGTATTGAATTCTTATTATTTTAAATAATTAACTAAAGTTTGTTAAACACATTTTTTATAAATCTCCAAATGTTATTTTCTTTTATTATGACATCTCAGAAGATAATAGATTGCCTATAGTGTTCTTGATAAAAAACATGGTAAAACATGTATTTTTTGAATATAATATTTTGATTGAAATGTAAATAAGTAAAATTTCCCGACTCTCTATAATACCAAGAACTATACTTAAGATTAAGTAGACAACTCTAAGCAGTCTTGGGTACTGCTTGAATAAGGTGATGCGTTGCAGGATTAATTTGGCCTCGCCAGTATAATCCAAATTACAAAGGGATTTGAATTCACCTTAGGCAGTTAGAGGCTTAGTCGGGACTCTTGTTAACAGTGCGAGGCACTGAAACCGTATAGGGATTTCAACTTGAGTCATTAATTTAATTCAACAAAATGTCTTTTAGAAATACAGTGAATTAAATATATAATAAAACCCTAAGTAAGTATTACTATTGCATATGTACAGAATAATTGAGAATATTCAAATCTATTATGAAAATATAAAATAATCATCTTATTTACATTTCCTGTTGCGCTTGATTGGTTCTGATACGAGTGCTTTATCAAATGAATATTACGTGGAATTCTGTCTTAATGCAAGTTCAGAAAACATTCTGAACACAAACATATCAATAATAATAGGTAGTTGACATTCCTGTAAAACATAACGATCACCTTCATACTAATAGCCTTATCAATTTTTAAAGCAATATTAATTAGCGTTAGATTAATAATATATTTCAGTTATGGTCACTAAGGCCTTATTTGTTTAGATGCCGTATCAAGAGCTAAGTGTGAGTATATTTTCATTATAATAATGAAACAACATGCGAAAATGTTTAAGTAAGATTATTTATTAAATTAACTGTCAGTGAGTCAATGATAACATCTGTATTTATATTAAAGTTGAGAATCGACTATTTTAAACTGAAATATAGTTGAATAGTGTGCTGCATGAAAGAATAAGCCCTGTTAGTATCGGAATGAAGGGCCAGGGTAGCCCAGTGGCAACGCGCTCGCCTCTGGATTGGTAGATCTGGGGTTCAACGCCCACTCTGGTCCTCAATTTATTCACGCGAGGGGTCAATAAATCTTGGTGTGTCGTCCTTACGAGCCTATACGAGGTCAGGACTTGTTAATTTACCTTGCTCTAAATCTACTTGAGTCAGGTAAAATTTAGGACTCCCGATATAGTAGAACTCAATATAGTAGTTTATTGTATGGTATAACAAAGGGCTAATGTTCGGCTTATTTGTTTTCCTTTTAAAACTGCCCATGCAGCCTAAGCTAGTATCGTAATGCATTGACGTTCATAGATCATTTCCATGCGCAGAACTCAGTTATAATCCTTAATGAATGAAGAAAGATAATTAATTCAAGTTTTTCTCGTTTGTACTCTTCCTGCTTTTAAATGCATGACCCCCTTCTCTCTTCTGGGAATCTCTCCTTTCCCACTCTGCCCTAAAACCTCTTTCCTTCCATCTTCATCAAATCAAGTAAATCTTTTTGTTTTCTAAATCAACCCCTTTATACTAATTCCTTCTTATTTAACAGATCTCCCCCCTTCTCCTCTTTCTCCCCACCACCACCTTCCTTGCCACATTTAAATAGAAATCACTTTCTTTATTCTCTCCGTCAGATAAACTAATTTAATTCACACCGTTCTTTCTCCATTTTTTTTTTTGTTCTTTTTTACCCACTTGAAATTAAACCACTAAAATGTTCTGAATTTAAATTGAGTTTCAATTTACCCTAGTTTATTTATATATTGAACAATGCTTTTCCGTCTAAATAACAAGAGTAGTCAATAAATACTAGTTCATATTTAGTTATTTAATTCTTTTCAACTTACAAACAAAACAATACAAAGAGAATGGCTCTCTTAGTCGCCTAGTTCTCTATTTGTTCTACTTTATATATATATATATATATAATATATATATTATATATAAAGCATGACAGTTAAAAGGGCAGAAGTATTGCAAGTGAACCATAGTGTGTAGTTTTATTCAGGTTTCTTCCTGTTTTCAAAATATATACTCGATTTAATTTAATTTTTGGTAAAGCAATTGAATCAGGACAAAACAAGTAAACTACGAAGAAAAGCAACAGACATTGTAAGGGAACACATCAGTAGAAAAAAAGAAAGGGAGTCAAAGTACGACGAAGAAGGGTAGAGATAACCCAAGGAAAGTTAAAGTCCACCCCTTTTCCGCCGATGGAAAGGAAGGTCGCACTTCCGGACTGCATGATCACACATCATACCAGTCCGTAGGTTTTCATTGCAAAAATGACCAGGTCCTGATCAACTTTTATTTTGTTTCTACACTACGGTCGGTACTGTTATACATTATATATAAGGATAAAAAGATTTATATATAAACACGTGAAATAACAATCAATGATCAAACCACAATTAGAAAATGGGAAAACAAGACTAAGATCTTTCAACCGTAACAAGCGATCTTCGTCAGAGTCAAAAACCCAACTCAGATAAATTAAAAAAAAAATCAATAAATTTAAAGGATTGAGTTGATTTGTGTCTAACCTGGTTGTTGGTTTCCTGCCAAGAGGCAGCTGCGAGAGTGAGTGCTCTTATTGGTACATATTATCGTGACGTGATGAGGAGCGTGTTATAAAACGTGGACTGTGAAGGTTTCTATAAATCTGATGTTGTAAGGAATTAGTACCATGTGTGGTCAAACTAATATCGACATGTTTTAGATTTTTTAACTTCTAATCTGAATAGTTCTTCTTCTAGGTGAAAAAACTGTTGAAGTATAGAAATGTTTTTTTGTCATTTTATATTAGCTTTTTTTAATGATTAATCTATAAACCCAGGTGTTTGTTAATTATTTTAATTACAATGAGTTGTTAGAGAATCAGTTACACTGTGCGGAGTTCTCTTAATGTTGATTGCATAATAATTGCCTCAGTGATTAAGTGGAGTATTGTGTTACATTGCTGACAATGGTCGGCCGGCAGGAAGTGCGCTCTTGCATATCTTTTGTTTTTACACGGCCACTCAGAGGGCTGTCGGCTCAGCTGTGAAACTGTACACCTTATTCCTCTGCCGGCCGGCTGTCTTCGCGGTCCTGTCATTACAGTATATATGGGTTATAAGCTTTACTTGAAAATATGCACATTTACACAGGATTTATTACCACCATTGCACTCCAGTTTCAGTATTTTTTCTGACTTCATACTTTGGTCAGACTTTAATGGTAAACATATAAGGTCTATTGAACAAAACAAAGAATTGGCCCTTAATTAGTACCCATGGTCATTTTTGATCACCTTACTATTCCACTCTCATATTTTAGGATTTAAACACTTGCATACTGTATTTATTCTGTGCTTATGTACATCTTCAAATATTCATATCTTCAGATTCATAAAGTCCAAAACGGTTGAACGACTTCTACCCGAGCATGTGAGGGCAGACTGTTTATTTAGTTTTTTATTGAAACTTATTTTAATCTTAGTTTTGCCTTTGAGTAAACTTTCGTTATAAACGACATCATAACTTACATAAAGTAAAACTGCTAATCTTGTATTGATTAAATTAGTTTAATGAAGTTTTTTAGGTTTCAAACTGCCTGCAATCACGTCGAGCATTGATAGCAGGTTATGGAGATCTCCTTTAGTCATTTGTTTTTCCCCTAAACTCAAACTTGTTTGGGATACATTATACTTGGCTAACTTCTACCACCCTCTCCGCAGACGTGTCCTTCTTATCTGTTTCTTTTACAAAACTTTTATCTAACAAATTTGTCAACACAGTTTCTGTCGAAAGAAGTTACTTTCTGAAATATCTCCGTTTTATTTTGAAACCATTCTATTAGAAGTCACATTTATTTTAGATTTTTAGTAATTTCTTAGAAAAATTGAAACATGTTGTAAACAATTTGCTATATATTAAGTTATTATGCTGTTAACTTATTCATTAGTATCCTTAATTTATTAAATTTATATTAAAAATATTCTGTAGTATTCTATCTGAATGATTTAACAACAAGGATGTATGGACAAATCTGTCAAAACACATATAAGTATTCATCTTAAAAAGGAAAGAATAATTATATACCTTTCATGGAATAAAGAATACATTTGGATGAATTCTGGATAACAGTTGTTTCATAGGTTGTTACACTACAAACATGAGCTGCTTCCAAATGTGGCTTACACATTTATTAAGATTTAATCATCTGGGAATCCACTGATCATCACAAAACTCAACTCTTTAATAGTTAAGATAAAAATCTTGAATGGCCTACACTCAATTATACTCTAAGTAAACATATCAATCTCGGTGATAATAAGTTGAGTTGTGGTTTTTTTTAACGTCGCTATCGTACGTCGTAATATATCACTCTCTGGTGAAGTATAATCAAACTTCTAGATAATCAATGTAAAAATTAATTTTGTCTTGTTGCGCTAAATTTAAATTTTAAATATAAATATAAATTTTAAATAATGAAACTTAATATAAAAAAAACATAAATGATTGATCCAAAACGATGAGCATGTTATTTTGATTATTATTACTATTAAGGTGAGACGCTGAGTCAGTGGAGGACACTTGAAATGAGATGTTCAGATAGAATTAGACCCGCTGGTCCTGGCACTTTCGTCTGCTTTCTTCTTTATCCATTCATCAATTGCACTCTTGAGAAAGCTGAGGTGTGTAAATGTAAATAGACTCCAGGCTTCAAAACCTTTTCCAACTCTTCTACTGTGCATTCCCCTAGTATTCCTTTGTGTCCAGGTTCCCACATAAAAGTGAACTTGTTTGTGGAGATTTGATTATTAACCTTTATCCCGTTCTTTAACAGATATAAGATAAGATCATCTGGATGCTTCTAATCCAGTATATAGAAGCATCATTTGTAGTTATAGAATAGAATAGAAAATAGAATTATTCTATGAAGGATATTGTATTTGGCAACATATTGACCAAATTATCTCCCAGAAAGGCATTTAGATTTTGTGCCAGTCTACATACTCAGCAGATAAATCTGTCTTGATATAAGTATCAAAGTGTGGGGCAGTTAATGATTTTTCTATGTTAGAGGTAGGCAGATCGTCTTGACTCCTGTTATCCCTGGACACACTTGTTTTTGCATTTTACCTTAGCAGTTACAGTAATGTTATAGATCCAAAGTGATTTGTGGTATGATCCATGTTCTACCAGAAAACTTCTTACAGCAGAATAGTTCGCTTGTGACCTTACCTTATGCAATTGTTCTACCAGTCCAGGTAGAACAGTCTTAGAAAGTCTTAGAACAAGGTAGAGAAGACATACCTACTGGTATGTCTTTTCCAGGTGAGTCTTCCAACTAACGAGACTCCAAGAGTACTTCCATATCTTTGATAATTTTAGTTTAATATGTTTTGATTAAATCGTTTCTGACTGAAGTTTCTGTTCTAAAGAGACTTCAGCGTATTTCTTAGTATTCCCAATGGAAAAGCCATTTAGTAAAGGCAGTATATGTTCAATTATTTTATTTCCATAACAAATGAATTCCAATTGTAAGAAAGCGCTGATAAAACAAAGTTAAGCTCAAGTTCGAAGATAAGCCTTTATTGAAAAGCAAACTGAACTATCTTAACAAACATTAGTAATTCCCTATTAGCCGTGTAGATAACTGTTTTTGCGGTTGTCGTAGTTCCAATTGACTCATCTGATTGCGTGTTGTTATTAGTCATGGCTGCACTTAACTTTATTTCTTCTTAGAGGGTTTATGGATGAAGTTTAATTTGGCAGTGATGAAGGAAGTTTATACAGAACCTTTAGGATTCTCAATGACATTTAAATTCTCAATGTTACTTTCACCATTGAAAGTAAAAATATAGGCTTTTCATACCTACTGTCACATCATACACTATTATAGGGAGCCAGGTGAGCTTAGTGGTTAACGTACTTGCCTCTGGACTGGTAGTCCGGGGTCCGATCCCCACCTGGACCTCGATTTATTCACACGAGTGGTAGAAGAAATCTGAGCACGCCATCCCTCGGAGAGGACATTGAGTGGTCGGTCCTGAGCTTGTACGATGTCAGGTACTCATTAAAGATCCCTGCTAGAAATGCACTAGAGCTAGTAGCACTCCCACTGTAGAAACATTGGCACATACTGACGAAGTTCATTGAATGTGGCTCACTCATTTAGTTACGCTAAAAATATGAGCTAGTTGTATTCATCCTTCGAGAACAAGGAGTGAGGGATTCTCCAAGGACCGAGGAACTTGGTGAATGTAACACATGTGAACTGTTAATGCCTCAGAGATTAGTTGAAGTTAAATTAAGAATAAATTTATTAATGTAGTGTAATCTATAATGTATGTACCGTTATACAACGTAACATAATTTAACGTAATGCCATCTTAACCATTTCTTAATACAATTTAGAGAGTTATTTACACAGAGGCTATTATCATCTTGCAGATTAAGCATTGATTGCTCTTTTATGTTTTATTTCTTTTATGTTTATTAGTTTTTGTATGTGTTAACTTTAAAAAGACGATGTTTTATGTTATTATTGAAACTTTTATGTTATGTTATTAAAACAATAATTTTGTTTAATTTATTGACATCCATTCACTTTGTTTCCGATCCACAGACCTACAGTTTGCACACTATTGCTTGAGTAACAAGCCAGAGTTAAGGAGCAGCGATTGATAATTCTAAGCTAATAATAATTAACTATCATACAGACATATATTATTCTCGGTTTTCTGTTAAAAGAAAAATTTACAAATATTTTGGAGGAAAGTGTTACAATCTAAAGTAACGACCACGAAATATTATGTAAAGCTATCAAGCTGAATGAAAATAAATATCATTTTATTAAAACTGATCAATATAAAAAGAGCTAATAAATACGTTTACGACGGGTCTGAAATGTGGTTTTTTAAATGGGAAAAGTTTAAGGTTGAAGTGGATTAAAAATAGAGACTGTCTTTGGGGATTGATGCTAACAGACGTTGTAAAATGCTGCTAAGGTTACTTTATTATGGATGGGTATTACGGTTACACATTGACTTAGTGCCTTTGGCGACGCAAATCTCGACTGCAGGCTTCTCCTAAAGTCGTAACAGCCAAAGTATCTAATCCCCTAAAGTATCAACGACCCAAGTATAGCAACTCTGTCATTCTATGTAAACAACGAGTAACCAAGTAATTGATATTATTTAAATTTCTAACAGATTTCATTAATCATTTTTAAAGTATATCTTTAACTTGTATTGTTCTATCAATAACGTTTTAAAGATAGAATATTTAAAGTTAGGATTTTATTTAAATATTTGAAAATTTTAGTTTTTAACGTGCAATTAAAGTCTGCTAGCTGTTACGTTATAGTTTTATCTTTTAGCCGAATAGCTCTATACTGAAGGATTTGTAACTCTCTTTTATTTTATATCCTCACACTATTAAAACGCTACACTTAATTCTTCATCTCCTCAATTTTATTTGAAACATTTTCATTTGTTCTTCTTTATTTGCTATTACTAGACCAGAAGACAGTTTTGTAGTGTTTTTGGAGGAAGGGGAGGCGAAAAAGCATTGTCTAAATGCCATAAAATACTCATTTATATATTTACAATAAGAAGGATGGTAATTGAAATATCTATTAAAAATAGATTATGAAGAAAACAAAATTACTTCATATGCATAATGTTAAAAAAATTCATTGACTAACTGATGAGTGAGCCTGCTTGCCTCTGGACTGTAGAACCTGGTTTCATTACCAGCTTTGGCCTTCGATCTATTCACCCGAATGGTGGAAAAAATCTGAGCCTGCCATCTCTCGGATAAGACGTTAAGCAGTCGGTCCCGAGCCTGCACGATGTCAGGTACTCCTTAAAGATGCTTTCTCTAAAAGCGTTGGGCAAATACAAGATTCACAATGCAGGAGAATGCTCTTGTGTGATGTCATGAAAGGTCAATGTTCGGCCTGAGTGTGTTCTCTTGTGGGACTTCCACTACAACCTCATCTAACCTAACTGATGAGTACTAAAATGGAAACAAATAGCTAGAAAACGAAGAAATTATTGCATCTTCATTGAAACGTCAGCCTATTGATATAACTGATATTTTCTATAGTAATCCAAAAATTGGTCTGAACAATTTCATCAAGATTAATAAAGTTATACAGGAATGCATAGCGAACATTCCGCAATTGTGATAGCAAATAATAAACAAGATCAAGTACCAGCCAACTGGATCTCTTCATATAAATATTGATATGTCATCTCTATACACAATGTAAGGGAGGCATTCCTTGCTCCTCGCATACCTAGTTTTACCCTTCTCTTATTCCCTTCATTGACTTCATTCACAGCTGGTCTTACAGTCTTACAGTGTAAGAATTGAGCCAGTCTTTTCATATCTCAACTCACATCCATTAATTTTAATTAACATTTTCTTAATGATTAGTTTAATATGTATTTAAATGACTGTACAGCTATCTTGTTCAATATCATCAATAGCATTTTTATCAAGTCACAGTAAAGTGTAACTTCAAAGTCTTTCTTTTATTATCTCAATTTTTTTCTTTTCTGTCAAATTTAACTGAAATTTATGAAAAAAACAAAGCAACTTTTCAGAAAATTCAATTAGAAGCCCTTGAGTTTGAAATCCGTTTGCTGTTTCCAAACATCTCCTCATATGATATTCCGTTTGATCAAAGTTTTGAAGTCATTTCAAGCTATACATTTCTTCAAACACATTTGAAAGAGTTAACTATTAACTATCATTTCAGTAGATGATACAGCGTTGGACATTGGAAACCAGCATTAGATAATTTTAATTGGAAATGGGAGAGAAATCACTTAGTCTTCTTTCAACACTTAGACCTCCACTCCAACCTATCACTTACCCCTGTCAAGCTTTCAGTTCTAAACTGAAAACATCCAAACATGGTCAACATTTTCAATCGTAGTAAGAGTTTCCATATGTGTGTAATTATATGTATATATTGATCAAATTAGCAGTACGTTCTGCCTTGACTACCTTTGTACTGATATTTTCCAAATCTCTTACAATCTTACGATGAGCCACAGTTATTCCCTCTCCCTCCTCCTAGATTGGAGAAATATATCTGATTGTAAGTAAAACAATAAATTTTACCAGTCAAAGACAAACCACTAGTGACTGAATGAACTAATATCGAAATAAAAAAATTTAATAAATAATAAGATACATTTACTAACTGTACTAAAAACTAATTGATTTAACAAGCATTAGGCTTTTATAAACCATAATCAGGATTGTATTATTATTAATTAATTATTATTATTAATTAGAAGTCTATAAAAATAAGTATTGAACTTAAAACTAGGCAAAATTCAGACCTTGTAGACGGTAGAGGGAGTGTGCAGGACGGGATCTTGCTCAGCGGGCAATGTCTAGGTCACTGGCACTGTCCCTGCAGTTCTAACAATCTCAAAACTAATATCAAAACTCTTTCAGCTATACATAATATTAAAATCACTAGTTTTTTTATTTATAGTAGTCTTATAGTGTTTACTACAAAACGCTTGCATCACTGATGTGTTGTAGAATGCAGGTTTTCTCAACCAAGTATTATTTCGTTAGTTTTATGTTGTGTGGGTCTTCCCTATGCCTTTTAGGAGCCCCCGAAGGCAAATGGAGAGTCAATTTCTGCGACTGGTTGTATAGTCAATCCAATATACATGGAAGCCAGGGCTGCACAATTCCCTATAGTGCATTTATTTATTTAATCCATTCGCATATTAGATAACTACGTTGTAGCTCTGTCGTTTCTGATCTTTATTTATTATCAAGAAGCAGATTTTTAGTTTTCTGTTTTTATAATATTGTGACTTCTAAATTATCTTCTTCAATACTTGTTTTGACATTGTAGTTTATTAGTTTAGGAATGGTCCTCTTTTCTTGTTTATATTGGCTGCTTATATACCGACTGTAGATTAAGGTCTGTCTTTTCGTGTCAGCTGCATAACCCACATCAAAATACATCTTAATTGCTTTAGTAACATTCTTGAGTTATGCATTCAAAATTACCAAGGATTTTTATAATAATAAGTTTTACTTAATTGGTTATTTAAATAACACAAGATATTTCATTGTCATTGAAACCTTAATTTTATATCATCAGTAATTATTGTAGATGCAGTTGTGATTTAGCAGTAGCGTACTTATCGTTAGTACCAAATATTGGACGTTTGAATCTTTACTACTACCATCCTAGATTTATCATATGGTGTATGGGAAAATTGGCAACTATGTAAAAAACTCTACTCAAATAATCATTAATAAAGGAAAAGTTGAATGTAAATCGAAGACAGTAATGTAACTCGTTCACTACTAAAGTGGGTGCTGAATAACAAATGAGCCATACTTTCTGCTCCTAAAGCAGCACTGAAGGTAAAAGCCTGTAATTATAAGCGTTAGAAACAATAACAGTAATTATCTGAACAATGATTAGAGCTAAGCAAAGACACAATGACAATAGACGTAACTGGCTCTAGAAAGCTGTTTCGAACGTTCAACTTTCCCACGCTAGTCTCCAAGTTTTAGTCCATTTGATCATCTTATTCATACAAGCTCTCAGTGATATTGTCATAAGTGTAATAACATTATCTTTGACATTTTACTTTCATTTATTGTCAATAGGAAAAATCTAGTACTAAAGGTATTGAAATCAGATCAGAATTGCGATTTCAAAAAGCGAGTTTTCAACAGAACGCTTGTTTTGAGATCAACAACATTTTCAATTTGAAATCAAGAAAATAGATTCCACAAATTTCGTTGTCTGTTTGACAATCGTACACACACATATACACACATACACATACTTATATATATAAACCAATTAAAAATGATAGCACGCAGATAGACACAGGAATAACTCACTTCTATATTTCGACCATCGTCGTCATCAGGAGGCGAAGAGTTCCGCAGAAAGGCAAAGCGGCGACTTCGCTTTTAATTTAATAGCGACTTCGCTATATACATATAGAAACAGTCTAATTAGAGACTGTTCTTTTGATTTCTCTATGTTTCTTTTTCTATATTGATCTATATATATATCAACGTTTGTTGTATCAAACTATATTTGTAGATATCTTAATATCTGTATGGGCAACATCCGTAGAGAAAATTAGTTACAGTATTAAAAAAAAATATTTAAGTACATTATATACATAATATACCTTACATATTTTTTTCATAGTACTGTAAATAATTTTTGTATAGATGTAGCCAGAGGGTGTGTACAAATATAGACGAAACATTAGTTTAAGATGTTTTACTGTTTGATGATTGATCAAACCTTGATAAAGAGACAAACATAAAGAAACATGAAAAAAAATCACTTTTAATGATAAAATACTCACTTTAATGGTCGTCCTTAGGAAAAAGAAAATAAGGTGGGAAATGAAATACGGATAAAGAAATGATAAGGTGGGAAGACGAATAAGAGAAGACTAATTGATCCGCATCACAGAATATGTGCAGGTTGGCCACAATGAAAGGGAAATTAATAAAAAAAATAGTGGACAAATAAATAACTGAGAAGAAATAAATAAATACTTTCTATAAAATATAATTAACGTAAATCACAATCATAATGATGTTATTGAAAAATATTATAATTCATGTGTATAAGTCTAAATTTGAAGAGAATATTTAATCTTTTATTACTAATTATATTACATTTCATTATATATTTTAATTTTAAGTATTTTCTATTCGTCCGAAGTGTGCTTAATTATCAACAAAAAAAATGGAACTTATCTACTTATATTTTAAATAAATAAACCTGTCAAAATATATATTGTCATGCATCATTAATAATATCTGACATTTAGTCCTATATATAAATAAATAATAGCTAATTATTTAGATAAAAATTTATAATTTTTCTAGTTTGATAATAAGTTTTGATAATTATTATTCCAAATAATAATTGCTGGTAAAAACTGTAGGTAATAATCTTTTAATTTTCTGAATGAATTTAATTTTTCAGACAAATTATTTGTTTACAAGGAGGTAAATAAAAGTTGTCAGCTGTCTCATATCACATGTTTTTTCATTCACCTAGTTGAAAGAATATTTTATAGAAATTATTGCATATTACTAATGAGGGTTTGTCGTAAAAACGATTCTCGACACATCCAGAGTATGTTACAGTTGGAAGCACTCAATACTCAGGGTGAGCCTGTTGCGAGCATCGTCCTTTCACTCCACAAAAATCATGCGCCAAATAGTTTATTCCCTATATTATGCATGTAAATATTTATAGGTCATTTTTCATGATACTGAAAACTGTTCGGGCATGGTGTCTTGCAATAAATATTCAGATAAAAAAAACATCAGAGCATGCCAAAAAAAGGTACTCATCTTAATTGTAAACTATATCCTTTTTTTTTTAAAAAAAAATATAAATATTTCATATTTTTTGTCAGCCACATGCCACTGAAGGTTGAATTTTTCATTAGATTTTAATAACTCTCTGCTCAGATTTCAATAATTAAATGCATATTTAACCTCTGCACCCTCTCTTTCAATTACAGTTACCTTGTCACACGGGTTTTTTTCTTTTTTTTTTTTTAATAAATAGCTGGGCACGAATATTTAGTTTTATCTTTTGAATTTGCTGAATATTTTGTGAATTAATAGTTCTTTTTAAAGTTTGTATTCTTTGTGGATTGCTGTTGCCGACTCTGTCTTTTAGTTAACTGCTGTAGCTTATCCTTTTAAAAACCCTTTTAAAGAACTTTGTATTAAATAAAAACTAGTTTAATTCTGTAATTATAGTTATGGGTAGATATTTTCAGATTTATGACTATTTTCATTGAAATATAATTTTCATTATATAATGTGTATTGTGTTGTAATACCTAACTAATGAAAAATAAGTAGTAAATGACAATTTTATTGAAGTACTTGTTTTGTTATAAGGCATTCCATAACAACGCGTTTTATTTCTTGTTGCAGGTTTGATTGGTTGAAGCCACATTAACTATAATAAATATATTGTCAATATTGATTAAGTTGTACTCGTTCCTTTAGAAAGAATGGATTAATAGTGTTCTCCAACCTTTGTTATCAATTGCCTTCTGATTATCAAATAAACTGATTTCGTTTGTTACACAAATACAATTTCAAGTTAATTTTACTAACAGACTACCATTTTACTCCGTATGGGGTAATATACTGTTGGGTACAACTGTTAACACCGTTGGTATTAACTTCTTAAAACAGTTCGACTATTTAAACAGGTGCTGGAGTAAAGATCGCAGCCCCCATTGTCCATTTAAATTGTCTAGTACCACTAAACAAGTACCGTAATCCATAAATTCATATAAAAAGCTTTCACATAAACACGTGAAATAACAATCAATGATCAAACCACAATAAGAAAAGGGAAAACAAGACTATGATCTTTCAACCGTAACAAGCGGTCTTCGTCAGAGTCAAAAACCCAACTGACTCTGTTATATCAGTTGGGTTTTTGACTCTGACGAAGACCGCTTGTTACGGTTGAAAGATCTTAGTCTTGTTTTCCCTTTTCTTATTGTGGTTTGATCATTCATATAAATTCAACTAATTTTAGTAAGAATATATAAATTAAACATGAAACCATTATTATTAAAAAGATGGTTATTAATAAAAATAAGGAAACACGATTTTTGTTTAACAAATGAACATAGATTAATGGTGAACTAAAACATAATTATCGCTATTACTACCTTCTTTATAAATGTTGATCTTGACTGTTTAATTGTATGTCTGATTTATACACTAAGGACACTGTTACTGTATTAACACATTTAAAGTGTTAGGCTATAAATGTTTGTAAGAAACAGTGAAGATATATAGCCTTACTTCGTAAATGTCCTTTCCAGTCGATGAGCTTTGGAATCACTTTCATTGTCATGTGTTTTCAATGTACCTGTAGATTATTTATACTTCTATAAAGCTGAAAAATCTCTGAAACCAGTCCAGTGGAAAACAAAGTTACCAGATAAGATCTTCAACTTTTATCCTACTAATAATAATAATAATAATATTTAATAAATGTTTCATCAATAACTTTCAAATAAATAAATAAATTTATTTATCCCAATAAATAAATTCCATTTCATTTCATCATTAAATTTCATCCCATTACAAAGTAAGGCATTAAAAAAAATATACTCCACGATCAACCTTCACCACATCTGTATGTCTTCTGCTACGCTCGAATTTTCTCACGTCTTGACTTAAAAATACTAATGAAATGATAACAATATCAAGAGGGGAGTTAATGATGCAATCGGAGACGAATAGAATAATGTATGCAAAAGTTTTATTCCTCAGTTTCCTGGATATTTCCGGTACCTCTGATTGTGCACTTTTTGTACTTTTACTTGTGAAAGTGTATAGAATTACCTCGACGAAGAACGATGGTTTTCTTCCAGTGGAATAAGATCCACACTCTACTAAACCACTCCTAATCATGAGCAATCGGTCTATGGTATTATAGTGTATACAGAAGTATGATAGTAGTCATAGATGCAGTACATTTCTTGGTGAGCTGCTCCTAATTGGCGGAAAAATTATCAATAATGAGAATGGAGTCAAATTTCGTCTCTGTAGCAACGAACAGAGGTTTCTTGAAGCTGTTTGATAGCAGTGAGATATAGAAATTCGCACCATTCCCCAGAAAAGGACACTTCAACAAGAAGTGACTGCGTGCCAACACCGAGCACAAACTACTTAAGAGTTACTTAAATAAACTACTTGGTCTTAAATATAAATGTAGCTTGGGAATCAAGCATTAAAATTGCGATATAAGATATGGCAATGTTTTTTTTTAGAATGATTTTATGGTTCTTTTATTTGTTACCCAAATGTATTATTATTTTTTTTATTTTCGAGTATTTTATCCGTTATGTTATTAATAAGAAATACGGCGCTAATGTTATATTTATTTCTTTTAATACATTTCAAGACGAAGCACTTACTAAAAATAAATAAAATACAATTTCCGTAAGACGGAATGGGAACTCAGTCTGAGATTGGTTGTAAGGAATAAATGATGCCAAAGCCGATTTCTTGAGCCTGTCTATATTTATGAATTACTTATTTATTTTAAGTTACTTAGTTCTTTTCAGTTGTTAATAACAAAAAGCAGAGGCCTAATGCTTTCGATTTGAAGGCGAAGAGCGGATTAGAAAAAGAAATAGAAAAAAATATAGTGAGTAAGTCTTAATTTTATACATTTTTTATACTTCATTCTGTTAAAATTTTTAAAGTTTAAAAATTAATTTTTTCAATATTTTCTCTTTAAATACCCAAAAAATTCAAATTTTGACTATTTTTTTTATAGTTTACCAGATTCAACAATAAAATGGTATTATATATAAGTATTTATTTCATTTAAGTGTTATGTTAACTTAATATAAGAATATGACCGTTTGTGTACACTAGTAAGGTAGTTATATCATTTAAATACTTATTGTGGGGGGGGGGGGGGGGAAGGTTGTACGGAGCGGAAGCCCACATTTCATAATATTCCTATATTTTTTTTAAAAAGTTTAATTCTAGATCTAATTTCGTATTATATTAAATTCTTACATGGATTTTTTTGCACTTTTCTAAATGTTCATTTTTAAGTATTTAATTTTGTTTTTTACATACTATTTTAATCAGAAGTTAATTTTTTTTTTGTTAAAGATGTGCCAGCATCCTCAGTTATATATTCGGCGATTTACAAATTTTTTTCCTTTATTTAAATAAGGATTTCTTAGGCAAAATTTGAATTGTTTTTAATTTTAGTTTTAGATTATATGTGAAATTGATTTATATAAACTAGGATTATATACCCTATAATATAAATAATTATCACCAGCGGTTGCATATCTTTACATCAAATAAACTTTGAATATTTATGATTAAAAAGCCATAACGAGAAATAGAAGTTGGCTAATAACAGTAACTAATAAGAAGTTTTTTCTGATTGAAGAGGTGGAGATTTCATGGGGTTTCAGAGTGACTGTGTAGAAATCCAGACTAAGAACTATTCAGCGATCCTCGTGCCATCCATCAACCTCTAATCTACTTCACGGTGGAATCCACTCGGGTGGTAACAGATGATCCAAAAACATTCCTTGTCCTAGATAACAAGAAAGTGATCTTTCTTTAGTCCGTTTTAGCAAGGATTATCTCAATATATTAAGCCTCATGAGACGCACTACTATCGTAAAAAGTGAATACCTTAATGGTTATGGATTTCAGTTTACTGTCACTAATATCTTACAAAAATCTAAAAACCACTGGCCAAACTATTCAAATTAACTTAACAACCGCTATTGTTTAGCCTCCAAAATTTATGGTTCAAATATATGAAATATATATGAGATGTTTTTACATAGATACAAAAATGTGAACGTAAGGCTAGATAATTACCTAAACATAAAACAATGTATAAATTTTAATTTAAACTGTTCTTAGAACAAGTGTTATATGTCCAACTGAGGGTCAGTTGGGTTTTTGACTCTGACGAAGACCGCTTGTTACGGTTGAAAGATCTTAGTCTTGTTTTCCCATTTCTTATTGTGGTTTGATCATTGATTGTTATTTCACGTGTTTATGTGAAATCTTTTTATCTATATATATATATATATATATAAAAGATTGATTAATTCCTTGTATATATTATTAATACGTGGAAATGATGACTGAGGCAATGACCTTTTTCTAATATTTATTTCTCAGGGAGTTGTCACTAAAGGACAATGTAAGCTGTTAAGTGTAGTGTTTTTGTCTTAATTTACCCTGCCTAGAGTAGGGGCACTCTTGCCAACCTTACTGATTAAATAAAAAAACACTAAGTATATTCAATTTTAAAAGTCAAGTGTTCTTTACAATATAACTTAAAAGGAAGCCATTATTATTAACCTATTTGAAATAAGAAAAGTAGACAAGCTTGATTCCCTCTACTCAGGATTGTTTTATTTTGACCAGGTTTTTATTTCTGCTATTGGATGATATTGATCATCATTCTAGTTAACAGAGTTATCAAAAATAAAAATTTAATAATTGGAATCTTTCTGTAGATCAGAGTAGTTCTTGCTTATTTAATGTTTTATAAACATGAAAGCAGCAATACTTCTTTTTATCTATCGTCAATATCGAACATGTAAATTAAATTTACATAATCTACTTAACAAATGTAGGTCATATGTATTAGCATAACTTCATAAAACCCTATGCGCTTATAATATTCTCAGTTATATTGTACTTAGTTTTAGTCTCCAAGGAATACCCTAGGAGTAGTTAAGTACAAATACATTATAAAATTAGAAAGACAATCCAAACTGGACATGTACAATTTCAAAATCGAAGAATAATAATACATAGAGTGAAGAAACACACTTACTAACTCAAATTTTCGGGAACTCCGTCTTGAAATGAAAAGAGAGAAGGAGAGAGAAGCCAATAATGCTGGAAACTCAACGGAAGGTAAACCGGTTTACTCTTCTTCGATTTTGAACTTATAAGTACTTATACATATATATTGATTAGCGAACGCCCACCATTAGCTGTTGGACCATTCGGTGACGCGCTGTACAGTAGAGATGCCACATGTACATATATATACTAATAAATATTTGTAAAAACAATCTAGACCAAACAATAATAGTTGGAAGTTAGTAAATTACAGGAATAAAAAGAGAAAAGTAGACTTACAACCTCTAATTTTTGGTTCTAACCATCTTCAGGAGAGTAAACCAAGGGAGACTAAAGCCATGACGCAGCGAAGGTTGGAAACCAATTGTTGCTTTATTTTCCAATTTTGATCTCTATTTGCACCCTTAATTTTTTTTCTGCTTACTTGTTTCTTTTTATTTTTTTTAAACTTTTTTGTAACTGCCATACATTATTTTTGTTACTATTATTATTTTTTATTATTTTTAAGTTTTAGTCATTTTTTTAAATTAATGTTTATATTGCTTCATCATTATTATTTTTTGGTGTTTTTAGTCGTTTTAGTTATTTTATTTTTCGTGCGTTGCCAATACTACATATCACATGTTCACAGGCGTAGCGTTGTTAGTTGTTGTTTGTTAGTTGAGTGAAGCTCTCTTCTTCTTTTCATGACGAGGTATTAAAGAGAAGATATTAAAATATATATCATGACGAGTATATATTAAAGTGAGTTTTGTTTTTGTTTCTCCATGACTTTTTCTCACAACGTTTGATATGCTTATATATTTCCTTGCAAAAAAACAAAAATCGATAAACTAAAGTTCAGATATAAACTTGAGAAATAAAGAACTGAAAACCACGGATTGAAAGTCTTAAATTTTTGGTTTTACAGTAACAGTGGAGTTTATCTCTCAACTAAAATGTAGGTATAATGCTCTTTGTCTTGTGATGGGTTTTTGTTTGTTTTGTGATGTTCATTCCTTCAATACTCCGCCATTAACATTCAGCTTTATTGATTCTTTATAAATTTTATTCATAAAGATCTTTTTAATACTTTGCTTTTAATATACTTTAGCAAATTTAATAAATTTTATCACACAAACATGAAACTGAATTCCAAAGAAAGCCTATTTTAAACGCTTTAAAATGAAAAAAAAACTCTTTTGAAGCTAATGTTTAGAGCGTTTTCGAGGAAAAAATCAAATCATTGATCCATTCTTATGTGCCTCTTACATTATTAATACCCACAACTTCGGCGTTTACTCGATTTTCATATATTATAAAGCAGGCCATCCTACCATCGAGGCTCTAAGCCTGACTCAGTTTAGTCTCCAGTCATAACTTTCGCTTATTTAGCATTTGAATGAAACTTTCATGATATATGCAGTGGCACTTTGAATTCTACTATCTTTTAAAACACCATATATATATATATATATATTATGGAACTAAATATGATTTAAATAATCTAATTTATTCATTTTCATCTTAAAAGAAAACGGTCTGTTTGCCTAAAACACTTCTGCGATTTCATTCATAACCATATATAACAAGGTTATATTTGAGCGAGATAAATTCAAAGCTGTTCTGTAAAGAATGACTGCAGTCTTAGCTGTTTTTAGTTTTACAGCATGCGCTATATGCTGCTCTTGGTACTTGATAAATTATCGTTTTGCATACACCTCAAGTTAACACTTCATGAACTATCTCTTTACTTTTAAACTGCTTAAAATAATGATAAACAACTTCATTTAAGAGCTCGCCTTTTCTTTTTTCATATCTGTACCCGTTGTCATGTTGTTGTTTTCCTACACACAAAAACCTAGTGCGGTTTTAGACTGGAATTGTGTCTCATTCATTATTTGCCACCCGTTTTAGTAATAAATGACACGCATTACCCGTTTATTCTACATTGCAAGTCCGAAATGTTGCCTAACTCAAATGTATTTAGAGTAGGGATTTTTAACGAGTACCTGACGTCATACAGGCTCGGGATCGACGCTTAAACGCTCTCTTGTGCCCAGACAATGTCATCTTCCGCATGAATAAATCGTGGGCCAGAGTAGGTATTGAACTCTGGATTCACCAGTTCAAATGTGGACACGTTGCCATTCTACTACCCTGGCCTCCCGATGTCAACATAAACTGAATTCTTCCACTCCTCGATATCTTGATCTTTGCAGAAGACCAAAGTGTTCTTTTTGTTCACACTTCTAGATCACAGTAAAAATCAGGTGAATGTTCAATTTTAACTTTATACAAGTAAGCTTTTCTTTCTTCTTGTATTTTTAGTATTTGCGTCAGGGTCATCCCCAGGAAAGTGGGGTGGCCGGGATATAATTTATATTGTATATAAAAAAATGTTATATTGTAGAGGTATTAGAAATAAAATGAGCTTAGAGGTTACAATTTTATTTTCATACTTACAGATTTTCGTTTCCCTCAGTATATGTATAGGCCGCCGGTGTGACAGATTAACCAGTGAACAGGTCATTTATTGGAGGTCACTACCGTCGTCCTGCGGAGCCCCCGCAAGCGCGGTACCCAGGGCGGTTGTCCCGGTTCGCCCGAGTTAAGGGACAGGTCTCATTTCCGTAATGGTTTATCCTAGTGTTAGGTGTCTCATTTTTGAGAAGATGGGTGTGAGCAATCAATGTCTATAAAAAAAACACATATGCATAAATAATAATAATAATAATAATAATATATATATATATATATATATATATATATATACCATGATAAAGGAAAAACTGAAGTTTTCAGAAACACTGAAAATAAACAGTGACACATAGACTGAAACATAACAAAAGACTCACTTTTCAATATTTCGACCGTAATGGCGGTCGTCCTCAGGAGAAGAAGTGAATTGACGGAGGGACGACATTCAACTATACGGTCGAAATATTGAAAAGTGAGTCTTTTGTTATGTTTCAGTCCATGTGCCACTGTTTATTTTAAGTATATATATATATATATATATATATATATATATATATATACGTTTCACGATGAATCACAAACACAGAACTAAGGAATAAACACACTTACTGTCTCTAATTTTCGGTTGAACCGTCATCAGGAGAGTTGAGAAAGGGAAACCAAGCGCACTTGTGAAGCGACGGTTGGAGACTTTTTAATAAATGCATTTCAGTCCATTTTTAATAAAAATGAATTAGCTGGGGATCTTTTTTCTCATTTAATAAATGGAAATTGTAAATAAGTTTGATCCTTTAATACAAATATTACGATTGTATCTCAAGAGAATACTTTATTTCTTTTTACCAAATCAGTGAATAAGGAGCTGATGGCACTGTCAAGTAAGTAATAAAGAAAGACCTCTATAAAGTTGAAGCAGAAGAAATGACAATTGGCAAGGTGCATGGTAGCGAAATGACCTGTCAGAGGTCTGAGCACTGCAAGATGTGCCACGCTATACAACTCTTTGCAAATATCATCCGGTCTGGCCTCTATATAGGCCAATGTCCCTATTTCCATACTCTTTATGCTTTCCATTCCATTTGCAATCTTGTTTCTCTACGTCTCCAGGTAATATCTTCATACCAGCTAACTTTCGCCACCTTCTGCCCTCTTTGACTTATGTCCTTATTCTTTGTAATTTGTTATTCGTGAATTGGATTCTATTAATGTTACAAACTGAAAAACATTTCATACTCTTCAATCTACTTTCAAATTGCAATCTCCTTTTCAATTTTAATACATTTTCTTATATTTGTACAATTTTCTCTCTGTCAGATATACATATAAACATTTTTTCTATACTCTCTAACTGTTATTGTAACCAGTTTCCTTTCCTTACAAATGTTTTATAACTATCTCACACCTTTCTTATTCATACTCAGCAATCAATTTCTCTTAGTAGGACTTAGTAATTCTGATTTAAAGTATCATAGGTATTTTCAGAAATATAAATTAATTAAAAATTAAAATGTAATATAGTACATCTGAAATAGGTTCTGTACATCACATAAAATAATTTAGAAAAGCTATCTTACTTCTTTTATTATACATCTCTCTCTCTCTCTCTCTCTCTCTCTCTCTCTCTCTCTCTCTCTCTCTCTCTCTCTCTCTCTCTCTCTCTCTCTCTCTCTCTATCTATCTATATCTATCTACCTATCTATCTCTCTCTCTCTCGCTTTCGTACTTGCTCTTAATTTTTTTGTTTCATATATATGTTGGTATATATATATATATATTATATATATATATATATAATATAAACACTAATATGTATATATATATATAATATATATATATTATAATATAGGTTGTAAATATAACTAATATATTATAATCAAAATTATCATATATCGTATATATGAATTATGGGATATAAATATATATATATTTCAATAAAGCGTTATAAATCAATAACTCAACACAATTGAAAGATAGCTAAAGCTTTTTTCCCCATTTTAAGTCTTGAGATCATTATCTCTAATTCTTGAAGTTTACCTGAAATTTATATTTATATTATATATTATTATATTCAATGTTCAAATCACAATAATAAATGAGAAAAAAAAGGCTTTAAAAAGCAGTCTTCGTCACAGTCAAGTTCTAACAGAGTCAAATCTCAACTTCTTACGAAGACCGCTTGTTACGGCTGTAAAACCGTAGTCTTTTTTTTTTATTGTGGTTTGAACTTTAATTGTTATTGCACGTGTTTATTGTAAAATCTCGTCTGATATAAATATTTAATAAACCGAAAAAGAATTCAAACTGGATACAATAAGAGTTCAAAATTGAAGAAGAGTAATACACACAGTAGAGAAACACTTACAAACTCAAATTATTGGGCAACCCGTCTGCAGGAGAAAAGAGAAAGGAAAACAAAAGGGAGTCTATATATAGATAAATATACACTTTAACATATAGGGAAGAAGAGAGAAAATCACTACGTCCGTCATCATCAGGATGAAGTAAAAAGTACTAGCGTTGAGAAGCAAACCTTAACTCATATATATATATATATATATATATATATCAAATTAACAAAGGGGGTTCTTGAGGATTTTGGTCATAAACATTCAACTCCTGATTATAAACCGACGTTTTGCCAAAAGTTGTTTGGCATTTTCAAGGCTTGTTTTAGAGGAAAAACTAAAATGTTTATGACCAAAATCTTCAAGAACCCCTTCTGTGAATTTGAAATATCAGTAGTCGAGAAGCTATATCAATATATGTATATATACAATTAAAAGAAACGGTCCAGCGGACTTTTTTAAAATAAAATACATTCAAAACGAAGGAAACACACAGAAAGACACAGACATAACTCACATTATATATATATATATATATATACACGAGTTCAAAATTCAAGAAGAGTAACACACAGAGTAAGGAAACACACTTACAGACTCAAATTTTCGGGGATCCGTCTTCAGGAGAAAAGAGAGAGTGTAACAGTAAGTGGCCAAGTAACAGTAAGTAAGTTGGGTTTTTGACTCTGGCGAAGACCGCTTGTTTTGTCAAGCGTCGAAAAATTCTAAAAAAAACACCTCAAATTGTTTGAGCGACGAGAATTGTTTGACACACCATTAAACCTCTAAAAAGAAAAAAATTGTAGATTATATGTGGGTGAGATAAAAAAACTTAGAATTATATTTAATTTCATATCAAAAGTTGAGTTTAATATTGTAATTTTCAAAATGATATTTAGATTTATTTACAGAATGTTCTATACGGGTGAATTCACCACAACAAAAGGAGTAATGCAAACCTCTGAATCCTTTCAAGCTAAGCTTGTTGTCAAATAATTGAGTCAGAAATAGAAGAGGTCCCTGTACTTTCTCTATTCTCTATTTATTGTCCTTTTTTCCTTTATCATTGGGTTAGGCGTTAGGCAATGGCTAGGTTTGATTGTATATGCAAACCTCTTTTATCGAATTTACTATTTCAATTTCAAACAGTTGAACTCTTTTCAAAATTACATATTTTTTTAGTTGTTTAATTGAGTCTTTATGATAGATTTTACGCTTCAGTGTTTCCTTCTTTTACGTTCGTTTTCCACAATGTCACCATCTGTTAAAGTCCTTCTAGTTTCAACTTACCCATTGTCTGATATTGTTATATAATTCCCTATCTTTGAAAGTATCCAGCCTATTTCATTTGGCTGCAGATTAATTTCTGTTGCCTATCAGAGAAGCCAAGAGTGGCTGTTCAGAGGAGATTAAAGTTAATTGCTGATGCTATCCTTTTAATAAATTCTCTTTCTCCCTCTTATGTAATTTATTTATTTAATGATTCACGAGATAACGGCATTCCGCGAATCTTAATGAAAATTAAATAGAAGTTAAAATGATAAAACTTTCTTTTTTGGACTTCATTTGATAATTCATTTTCTTCTCAGGTTTCCTCTTAACTTATTGTCTGTTCTATTTGGCTTAATTAAATAAAAGTTATAACAGAAAAGATACTATAAACATATTATATCTATATACCAAATAGCATGCCATGTATAAGTGTTTCCTCTTCAAAATTTAGAGGATAATACCTCCTGGGCATCCAACGTCTTTGCACTAGTTTTTGATCAATAACAGTTGAAGGAGTCCTTGTAATCCTTTGTAAAAGAAACCGTACTTTTAAACATAATGCTTAGTGTACATCAAGATATCATCTGAACAATGTTCAATATGTATTAAGACAGCAGTTTTAAGATATCTCATCAAATATGCGTCATCTTCGAAAAGCAAGTTCCATTTACTTAATGCTCCTGACCTGCCTCGCACATGCGCACTAGTCTTTTCTCACCTTTACATTTTCACTGGTGTCATTATAGCCAATTTTTGCTATGATTACTAAAAATAAACTTGAAAAATTTGATGAATTCGAATAACAGGTGTATCAAAATGCAGAAATTTCTTTTCCAAATGCAACGAGTGGCAGTGTTCTGACTAATTGGTGGGAAATTTTCATAAAATACCAAACAAAAGTGGACGGAGAATGCAGATTAAGTAGTCTTATTGTGTTAATGATTATTTTGAAGTGACAAAATAATGACAAACATTATTGGAAACAGATGCTTTACAATTTCAAATCATTTTGGTTATATTAAACGTTGAGATTATCCTGCATGTGGTGGATACCATATTTAGATTAGAATTCAGATTGCACTCGTTGAGTACTAGAAAGGAGTTTTTTACAACTAATTCAACAAAAGTTAAAAGTGTTACTATTGTTGACAAAACCAAGTGGCTAGAAAATGATTCAAAGATTCTTGTCCCATACTGTAACGAGAGTGCTAGTAACGAAACTTAGATTTTTTCTCTGAAACGTTAAATTGGATAAAGAATTTGCTTAAGTATAATCAAACAAGCTTCTCCAGAACTTAAACACTGAGAGCATTAATATGAACCCAAACTCAATGTTAGGAGCGTTCTTGGATAAGAAACGATTTTCTTTTTTGTTGTTTTCGAATTGTTTCCAAAAAAAAGTGAAATGTTACTTATTTAGCGTGATGCTTGAGAAAAATTTTAAGGTACTATTTAAAACAATATGATAGTAACGTTCTCTCAAAGAGATGTTTGCTTCACAACAATGCGTAGCCTCATTCATCCAGGGTCACTGAAATTCAAATTGAGTCAATCTGATTCCAGCCAATTGTATATCACCCTTCCAGCTCGGCTTTTTTTTACTATTGCTTACTTTTGTAAATGAAGCACAACTTTGAATGACAGAGTTTTGAAAATCGATATTGGAAAAATAAATGCTGCAAATATAGCCTTATCTAACATAGAGCACCCTTAATTATCATTTTTGATGAAATATATATATAAAAATTTTTCAATGTACATCATCGATATAAAATAGAGTTGAGATGAACAAAAGCTTTTTCTTTTTTGTAAAAAAATGGTTCTTACTTTTATGACTGCATCACGTACTATATACATGTTATTAAAACTAATCTTAAACACTTCACACATATATAACATGTACAATGCTGTTGAGAGTATTATTTCACAGTAAACCACATAAAGATGGAATTTATGTTCTCTTAGTACTAATATATCCTCCGCTATTATTGAGCATACATCTAGGAGTGCTTAAGTTGCTAATTTTATTGATGTACACCTTGCTGTTGCATATGTATATTCACATTAAATACAATAAAACATCAGTTGTTTGTTACCGAGTTCGATATTATAATTACTTATAGTAAATTTGAGTTTTTGTTTTACAATAGTCGTCAGCTACCCCAGGTTGACGCAGTTAGTCCTATCCAATATGAAAGTAAGCAGTCTTTTAATGGTTTACCAATCACATCACTTACTATCTAACATTCAACATATCTGCATCCTTTCAAAATGGTGATATCGTTTCGAAGGCCGTCTATGGATTAGAATGAGCTATTTTCCAATTTTACTTGTAACTGTTTTTGACTTCCAGTCATGCTGGATGTAGTAGTAAGAGTAAATACACTACAAAACGTAGTTCTATCAGCTGACATATGGACATGCTGGTTCATTTATAAGAGCGGAAACGAATGAAATGTTAATCCAAACCTATCCACCTTATCACTACACAGTTGTCTCAGAAGAACAAAAGAGATTTAAGATGTTAGAGAATTATCCAGTATCGAAGAGCAGAAGGTTGTAAACCGTTCTTTAGATGTTCAATGTTCTGGTAAGCTTTAGAAAATATGAGACAAAGCTGCTACATCTATGATATTTAATTCGGTACCCCAACGTTTGTATAGTACTTACCATCGTTCTTAACGTTACTTAAAGCCATTAAAGAAAAAAATCAGGCACATAAAAATTCACTATAATATGAAAAATTAAATTTTAAATTTCTTTAATGCTATCAGAATAAACGTTTTTATATATGCAATACGTTTGATTTAATACTTACCTTATCGCTATACATGACACCATGCATTACATAGAGATGTACTACAAAAGTTGCACGCACGAAATCCTTCATCAGTTAAAAATGTCCGATGGGCTTCAATAAAAATGAAAACGAAAGTAACACACACATATACATAGCCTTAACTTACTCCTTTATTTCGACAATTGAATATAAAATATTGAAACACTTGATTTCATTTGAAATGGATAACATTTTGAAATTGAAAAGCACTTAACTATTACATAAGGCTTTATAATGAATAAGTTTGGAATAGGAACTTTAGTAGAAATGTCATCTTAAATATGATAATCTCAAATTGCTTTATCTTTTTTTAATTCTATCTTCTAATAGCTTTGCTTATGAGATTAAAGTTCTATTTAGATCCATGTTTAATCCATTTTGTCAATCTATTTAATTTTCCTCAGATGATAAATAAATATTAAAAATCGTTCTCTTTTCTTTTTGAATGATTATAAAAAAAACGATTATTTTTATGAAAAAATATAAGTTGGCTCGCCTTAAGTCGATTTCATTTACAGCATTAAGGTAAACCGTTTTGCTGAGGGGCAGGCGAAATAACTGGATGAAAGAAGCTATGGTAATTTCCTGAAAGTAGGTTTTCAATTTCTTGAAAAAAAAAGGAAACATTGAGTTTTTTGAGATAAGATCGACAGAGGGTGGCTCTGTAGTTAAATCCAGCCTTCCCTGATCCCCGGGGATCCAATATATATATATGACGGAGGGATCAGTTCTGGCAGTGGAACAAAACACGTGCACGGATCAGTAAATTTAATTCACAGAATCTTTTACCATTCTTCCAATAATACTAAAGCAGTCAAATTCAATCGAGTTTATCACTTTCATTCTTATACTACTCCTTTTATTGGATACCATCTATAGCAAAATGATTGAGCTCTGGTCTAAGCCAACCTAGGTTAAACCAATCAGCATTTCAACGGCTAACAAATACTGATTGATGTAGACAATCAAACTGCATGCACATATCTTATAAATGTAATTTATATGTACTAATGATAGTTCGACAAACTAAATAAACTATAACTAATTGAATAAAATGGTTCGAGAAGCTAAATAATTTAATTTCAAAGAATGAAAACTTATACCAGAGGTTTCAAAACTGCTACAATTCAACTGTGTCGTCATCTGGTAGAATAACGTGAGCCACTCTGAAGACATGCGGGGACTCGAAAATTATATGTATATATATACACTCTTTTGTTGGAAATACGATCCAAAACGGACAAATATAGTTCAGTGTAGAAAACGAAACATAGAGAAATTAAAAGCACACATTTGTAATCTCTATGTTTCTTTGAACATATATATTGAATATATATATATATTGAATACATATATATTCAACATAATATTGAACTATATATATATAATATCATTTCTCAATGACACAGTTGTTATACAGTACAATCAATACAAATTTATAATTTTAATTGTTAACATTTTAACAATGTTATACAGAAATGTTAAAATGAACACATGTTGTCCTGCAGGTAGAGAAACCTCTTTTTAAATTAAGGAAATTGGAAAACGTTAATTTTGTTGTATCATTTTGGTGGAATCTTTTATTTATGTACTATGTTACTATATAGGATACGTGTTTTTATTTTCTATACATGTGCTAAGAAAATATCTTCCAGTTCAATCTTAAACTTGAGATGTTGAGTTCTTTCAATTTGTTAAAAAAGTTAATATATTTATTATTTAATTGGCCTCGTGCTATTGTAATCGACGTTTAATTGTTATTACAGTTCCTTTAATTACATAGTATTTGTCTTTAACTACTAGTGTATTAGAATTAATGTTAATAACTATAACTAAGTTATATAACTATAACTTAAACTTTAACCATTGGTTATTAACATTATTGATATTGATGTTTCATGGGAGACATTTTGCACGTATGCTAGAGTGACATAAGTGAGGTAATTTGATTTCAGTTATCGTTAGGTCTGATACCGATAGTGTTCAGAAAATTGAATAAAATTTCAAGTTTTTCACTTTTCAAACTTTCATACAAACGAGTGGCAAAATGACATTTGACCTAAGTACAAGTTGCACAATGAATTGAGGGTGGACAATGAATTAATCTTATCCAATAATTTAGTTTAGAAAGAAAGAAATAATATGAATGGATAAAATAGATAAATACAAAATTAAGAGGGATTTTGTAATAAATATGAAATAAAAATGCGTATTCTACATTAAAGGGTAATATATTGGATAAGAAAATAGTTATTTACTACAATAATAAAGCCTTCTTTAAAAATCGATCCAATTAATCACTAATTTTTTTTCTAAATCCCTTTACTGCCTGGTGCATTGGATGATTAAGACCAATAAAAAAAATTCCCCATACGATTAATTGTGAGTTGGGTTGGTTTGGCTTCATAAGCCTTATCCAAATGATTTGTTGTTCTTTTGACTTCATTACTAGGAAATGTTTAGTCTACTAATTATATTAATTACTGAATTATATAATTTGATGCTTAATTTCTTGACTAATGTGCCTGTATTAGATCTTTTAAGTATCTTTCAGCATGACTGCTTGTCGTTTTTAATCAGAAAATATTATTTACCTCTATTGCCATAGCTAGTTTCCTGTCCTCTTCTACTGAGAAATTTATGTATGGAATATAATTTTTTTTTAAACCAAAATTATGAGTTCAATTCTACTTAATCAAGTTAAATGATTCCAATATTTCAAAATATCTTAGACCTCTATCCTAATATATTAATGGTAGCTCATTTTTATGAAAATTAAATTCAAGTGCTGACAAATAGTTCCCAATGAAAGACGAAGTGAATTGTAAATTATAATGATTTGTTGGATTTATCCATAGATTCCCTAAAGAGTGACGTTTTAGTTGGCTTAAGAAAGACACTATTGAACTTGCTTATATCCACTATTATACCACCCATCCCAGAAATATTGAAAAATATTTATCTTCGGACATTTTTTTTAGGAACCTCAATTCATTAGTAATAAAATTAATAATTTGTTTCTATTTCTTACTTATTAAAATACTTCCTTTAAGTTGACGAAGCTTTTTTGTGAAGCTGAAATATCATTCTTCAGACCTTCCAGCAGATACTCCTTTATTGTCAAAAATCACAGTTTTAATTTATAATGAGTCATTAGATGCACTTCCAAAACTTACTTGATATTACTCTCGGTTAGAATAATTGAAAAAACAATAAGTCAAAAGATTTTAAGCAACGACGTGTTTCAAGCACTTAGGTTACATCCTCAGGTTACTTCACCTACTAAAACTAAAATCGTTTGTGTGCAGACTTCCTCTGTTTGTAGAAGTGTTGCTTCCTCTCTTTCTAATCATGAGTAAATGATTTCATAGTTTACGAGTTGTTCTTAGCTTATTCCATTTTTGATAATTGTAGGTAATGTGGTATATATGAAATTCCTTGTAAATGTAGTCATAAAATATTGATAAGTGAAATTGATGTTTAAACTTTAATTTTTTTAAATATTTAATAATTCAAACCATATTGAACTTTTTGTTCTTAATTTTCAAAAATACCAAATTTCAATTAATTTATTTAATTTTAATATTTTACTTTAATTTACAAAAAAATAGTTGTTAGTTTTGTTATCTCTTATGATGTAAGAAAGTCTGAAGAAGAAGGAGTTTTCAAAAGCAAATGTTGAAAAGGAAGCAGTTTTCAACGCACCAGAAATAAAATTGCGCATTATAAATTGATTTATGTACCAAGAAAATAATTTCGAGGTAGCAGATATAATAATTATCAAATATTAGATATTTTCTACCAAATAGCGCTATTTGCTTCGGTTTATTAGCCGCAAGGAAGACTTTTTATCCACTATTTCTCCTAGTAGAGTAATATTAATAATTTAGTTTACTTCTATGTGATTACAAATAGAAAACTACTACTGACAGAATAAAGGAAAAACAGAAAATTGGTTGGAATGAAAATAGACATTTTTCAGTGTCCTTTATCTCGCTCTCTCTCTCTCTCTATCTATTATATTATATATATATATATATATATATATATATTGAAAATGACACAAATTTGCTGATACCTATTTCTTAACAAATTTTCAATTTTCTAAATAACACTTCTTATGTCGTCTACACAATAAAGTACATCGCCTATGGTCGCATGTTTCGAATGATCACAGTCATCAAGGACGTGAATAATCTGAGGATTATCTGGTTTATTTACATTGGAAAGTCATTGACAGGGTTTTTTCCATAAATTTCAGGAAATTGCGTTAATCCTGTGGAGAATTAGACTATTATAGTAATAGGAAAACTACATAATGCATTATTCATCCATTGAACAACAGCTTCAAAATACCGGCTACATACTTTTCCACTTAAGAAACAGGTATCAGCTAATAAGGTCATTTCAAATATTGTCAAATTTGAAGTACCTCCAAAATATTATATATATTTACATACATATAAAATAAATGTCAATTTACATTATTAATTCACAATAAACGTGATATAAATATTTCAAAAATTTTTTACAAATGAGTGAAGATAATCGCTCTGAGACTTTTCATACAATATTCTTATTACTCAATATATATAATTATTATACTATAATAAAAATTTTAAAAGTTGGCAGGTTATGGATTGTGATTTAAAATTGGATGAATAATGGAAATGACATATTTTTCTATTACTTTAAATTAGTCTCGAAGAAGGACTAACTTCCTGTAATAGGAAAAATACTGTAATGATTCCAATTATTCATCCAATTTTAAGGACAATCATACGCCACAAAGTATTCACTTGCTCTGACTGCCTAAACGAAAGCCTGTTAGCATTAGGTTCAATCATTAGTAATGAATACTTTGCAATATCCAAATATTTACATAGGTCTAAAAAGTAAATGTCCAATTTTACATTATTTATTTTGGTAGAAAATTGTTCTAATTTTCTAAAATACTTTTTTAAATCAAGGTTGAGTACATCATAAATTAAGTCACCATATTTCTTATTACTCACTATATTTAGTGAGTTAATTTATGACCTACGTAATCATTTGAAAAAATGTTTAGAAAATTAGAAAAAGTTTCTACCAAACTAAATACTGTAAAATCGGACATTTACTTTTTAAATTTATGCATCGAAGAAGGACTACTCTCAAGGTTAACGAATGACTATATTATGTATATAGTAATATTAACAGAGTTAAAGGAGACATAGTTATGACAGACACAAAGGAAGAGTGAACTTTAGAGGCTTTGACCTTTGGATATGTCATGTTAGATTGCAGGTTAACCTTCAATAATAAAGCACTTTGCAGATTGCCAAATGATATGAGGTCTAACAAATATTACTATATAATGCACTATATTTTTATCACCTGATATGCTATCATAAAAAGTAATATAAACATACTTTTATGAAATGTATATAATATAACGTGTTTATTGATGCCAGGTTTGTCTTGAGTACAGATGTACAGTACTTCCTGTAATTTTGTAAGGGTATATTACTACTTAGTATCTTATGTCTACCATTGGAGAGGACGTTGAACCGTCGGTCCCGAGCTTGTACGATGCCCGGTACTCGTTAAACATACCCTATTCTAAATCCATTTGATTTGGGCAAACATTTAGAACTCCCAATGTAGAATCAATCTTTTTTGAGAGATTCAATATTTTGTCGAGGAATCAGCATCGGAAACCTGACTTTGTCAAACCCTCAGACACAAAAAAAAATCTGATGTTTACATTGATTACTACACCAATCAATTACTTGTCACGCACAACTATTTATTTAAAATATTGATTATGAAATTTCTAAACATAATGGACAAAATTAAACCCAAAATGTAGTTTTTTATTAACTTGTACTGATTTTAAGATTTAACATTTGACTTTTAACATTTGTTCTTTTCTGTTTTAGGTAAGTACTACTAAATGTTCTTCAAGTATGCTTATTCTAACTTCATTTTCCTCAAGGTATAAAACGCATTAAGCCTAGTTATTAATCTAAGTTATTTTTAAATTCTGGTACATTAGTCAAAGCTAAAACATTATTTTTTTTAATCTTCATATTCTACAATTTTAATAATGTTTGCCTAAAAATAAATTTACTTCCAATTTACATCCACAATTTTATTTTTTTAATGTTACTCTGTTTAATTTAGTAAATATAGTTAAATGTTTTTCATAAACATCTTAATTTCTTTTCTTTAAAAAGTTAAGGAGAAAGATGGTTCATATTTTTAAAGGTGAAATATTTGGCTATTTGAGCAGTCAAGAAACAAACTAATGTACTGAACACATTTTAAAAGTATTATAGTGAATACGATAGAGATGTGTGAATTTCAGTTTACTACACGTGGTTGTATGTAAAATATCAACTATTTAAATCGATATTGATAAATTTTAGTAACCCATTTGCTTGTGTTAATGTTGATTGAAGGCTACTCCAGTTATACCCAATGATAGTATGTATCCACATAGTAGTAAGATGGCATCATTGTGATAGGAAAATTTACTAAGATGAAGTGAAATTCTGCTAAGGTCGTAAGAACTGGTTATAAAATGTACGTAAGTGGTACACAAGTACCAAATCAAGTGGTGCTCATGTCACCCACAAGGTACCCAAGTTTAACCCAGTGGTAATATAATTGCACTCAACAAGTACCAAAATGTACCCAGTTGGATTACTTAGTGAAACCTAGGTTGAACACAAGTAGTATTCTCGTGATAATAATGGAGAACCCACGTTGTACTAATAAGGTGAAAAGTGGTAAAAAGGTACTTATGTTGTACTATAGTAGTACCCAACAGACATCAGAGATGTTCCTAGTGAATATAGTGCTAAAGTAATACTCACTGATAACAGAATTAAAGCCAAGCTCTGCTATAGTGGAACTAAAATGAACACTCTGAGAGGCAAGTAATCGATGATAACCAAGAAGCCAAGTACTAAGTGTGGCATACTCCTAACGAATAATTCTAAAGCAGTGTCCAAAAAAATCAATATTATACTCAATATTTATACTCAAATTGCTATAAATAGATACTCACTTTTCAATACCAAAGAACTTCAATATTAAGTCCAAGTTGTACCCGAATTGTACCTAAACGAGACTAAAGTTTTGTCTAAGTGGTACCCAGTTTGTACTGAAATGTCAAGTTTATCCTTATAGAGATAAATCCGTTTGTCCAAAGGTCCCTGTAATGAACATAAAAATTATTATGTTTCAATTTGGCATATATAAAAATCTTTAAGATACTATCGTTAATATAGTGCAGAGTTTACTGGTGGTATGTTTTTAAGATGCCAAGTGCTCTTAAAGCTTGAAACTCTAATTGTACATCAATGTGAAAACATGCAGGGCTGCTACTGTGGGTCAAGCTGGTTATCTTGATATCATACAGTTCTGACGGCAATCAGCCACTTTCACCTATCATAATCTATGCTTCCGAGAATCTGTCTTCCTGACATTAACAGGGTCTGTCATTTGAAGACATTGTTGTTTTCCACGCAGACACTTATATGGCTTTCACCTTTCAGTGCTGTTCTAAAGCGAAATACTGACTCATTTATTATTTGCCATCCATTTTAGTAATGGGTGAGCCACATTACCTGTTGATTCTACATTGGGCATCCTAAATTTTGCCTAACTGAAGTGTAATTAGGGTAGGGACGTTTAACTAATACCTGGCATCGTGCAGGCTCGGGACCGATGGTGTAACTTCTCTCCGAGGAATGACGTGCTCAGATCTATTCACCTCCCACATGAATAAATGGAGGGCCAAGTGAGTATCGAACTCCGGATCTGCCAGTTCTTAGGCGAGTGCGTTAACCAGTGAGCTACCATGGCCCCTCACTTGAAGACGTCGCTTATCTACTTACTGTTTTACACATTTCTTTAATTAATAGCTCATTTCAGAGAAGCTTAGTGCTATGCTTCTCCACAGTTGAAGTATTTTGCAACACTCTAAATAGCCATACTACAAAACATATACGAGTACTTGTATTTTTTTTTAATTGAAGAAAATACCTCCTTTTAAACCAATTAATGTATTTTGCCAGTTATTATTAACTTGTGTTGCTTTCACCTGTAATTATTATGACCTTAATTAGCATTAGTTTCTCTAATTAATTTAAAAAGCTCTTACTAGCAGATTAAGGACTACAGTCAACGTGGTCACATTTAATCAAGGAACAGTAATCTGTTTTGTATCTAACTATAACGACTAAGTGTTTATTGAAAATCATAAAAAAATATTTTATTTTATTTGGATGTTGATAATATTTAATATAATTGTTTAATAATGATTAATATTCACAACTTAAGGTTTGTTGGGCTTTGCAATTGGACCAGTTGGAGATTTAAAAAAGAAACAGAATCCTCCAACTCTTGTCAACTTCATTGGAGAAATCAAGAAGTTAGAAATAAACTTAGAAAGTTAAGCGTGTATTGTTAACAGTGTAGTGTTGTTATTTTAGATTAATTAAAGGTTACTATAAAAAGAAGTATTTGTTTTGAAGATTGATTCTGTTTAGTTCGTTAAGAACAATATGAGGAATTTATTTTCCCTTAGATCTGGAGTCCCGACCACCCACCCCCCCTCCCACAAGTGGGTCACGAAAAGGTTAAACTGGGGTTGCGAGATGTTTTAAATTCTTTATTTCTGAAAATAAAATAAAATACTGAATCAAATAGATAATGTCTTAAAAATAAATGTTCAAATATGTCAACAATACATTTATAATATTTATCTGTAATTCAATACAATGGCACATGTTAGGAAATTCATTCGATTTGGAATTCTTTTCATATATATATATATATATATATATATATAACATTAAGAAATTTTTATTTTCCCTTAGTCCTGGAGTCTTAAACCTGTGAGTCTCTCCCCCCCCCCCCCTCCACTAACCATAAGTGGGCCAAGAAAAGAATCACTTGTTTGTGATGTAAACAAGTATTCTTAACGTTTATTGTTAGCATTGTAGTCCATATTGAATTTTTTTATAGTTACTGGAAATATTGTAGCCTTATCTGGTTTTGTAGCCCTGATAATGGTATATAAATCCATCGAAGCATTGGTATATGAAGGAGTAGTTCTATTCTATTCTATATTCCACGACCAAGCTCTCAAAAACTTACCAGAAATATATATATATATATATATATATTATATATATATATATATATAGGTGTGTTCTCTAATCGGGGTTCGGTCAATTTTCCAGGATAAAAAATCAAACTCTCGTTGCCAACGTTTCGGTTTTATTTAAAACCTTTTTCATAGGCCTACAAACAAAGGATAATAAGAAATCACATATCAACATCAAACATATACACAATATGAAAATGGATTGTTACAACTCATGAATATTACAAGCAGAAATATTTCAGAGATACATAAAACAATATTACTTACAGAAGTAAGAATTTTTTAACTAAGAAAATGAAATTTACATTATTTAAAGGAACAACAATGTTAGCCGGACAAAACCTTCGACTAGACTAATAAGATAACATTACAAATAACCTCAACACTGTTCACTCAAGGGAACTAAATAAATCAAATTTCGCTAAACCTCAGCACAACACTCCAGAATAAATATTACTTAAATTAGTAATATCACTTCTATGATTAATCGAACTTAGATCCTTTTTAATATATAACATCTCAAGTGTCTTCCTTCTTTGCTCATCTTTTTCTTTTTCTATTATAGTTGTATCTTCAAAATCGAACGTGTGACCTTCGTTTATTGCATGCCCAGCTAAGGCTGTTGCGTTACTTTTATTTGTTCTTATAGAATAATTATGTTGGTACAACCTTTCTTTGAGAAAACGACTAGTTTCACCATAGTAACACTTGTCACAGTCTTTACATTTGATGGCATAAATGAGGTTACTTTGTAACTCCTTCGGTATTTTTTCTTTCAAATTTGAAAATAAAGATTTATTTTTTCTTTTATTATAAAATGCCAGTGTAACTTCAGGTACGTTTCGTTTGAACACTTTTCTAATTGATTGTGATAAGCCCTCAACATAAGGAAATTTGAAATACTTCCTATTTATAACTTCCAGTTCAGCATGATCTTCATTTGAATGTGCTGGTTGCTGGCATGAGTTGTAACAATCCATTTTCATATTGTGTATATGTTTGATGTTGATATGTGATTTCTTATTATCCTTTGTTTGTAGGCCTATGAAAAAGGTTTTAAATAAAACCGAAACGTTGGCAACGAGAGTTTGATTTTTTATCCTGGAAAATTGACCGAACCCCGATTAGAGAACACACCTATTCTATCAAACGGTCGATATATTATTGAATCTGTTATATATATATATATATATATATAATTATATCTTTTTTCGACCACAAAAAATAACAGCGAACAGCAGAGGTTATTGTGGGTTGGTCTACACAAACAAACACTTCACTTACGCCATTGTTTCGCTATATTTTTATAGCATCATCAGGGCTGTACAAATAACCAACCCTCAATAACCTCTGCTGTTTGCTATATATATATAAACTTTAAACCACAATGGAAAAAGGAAAACAATAGAAATAACTGATCTGAGTACTCTCAGTGTATGTCATCAGAGATCAAAAAATCTGGAGTGGCCTACACTCTACTTTACTATAAGTAACTCAATGTCAAATTTCTTGCGTATATAAAACATAACGTATCATTTAAGCATAACATAAATATCTAAATGGGATATAATTATTAGCATTGCATTCGTGAGGTAGTACAGATAGTGATTGAAGGACATATCAATTTATAAGCTTATTTTTGTACATCACAAATAATTTATTATTTGCAAATAATTTCATTAGTATAACTACAGCAGTAATATCATTTTTGAAAAACCAATGTGAACATTTCTTGAAACGAAATATTATCCTACAAGAGAACATGGCCATTGTTCAAATAGCCAGTAGATTTCTTACATCGTTTACTTAACATCCTTCTACATTGAATATTAATATAAAATTTTCAAATTTAAAACAGTAAAATACCCTTTTTTTCTCTGAAAAACATCTTAAACAGCGAAGAAAATGTTGTTTTAAGGTGATTTGTTAATTAAAGATGTACGATAATTACAGTTATTAATCTCTAAACGAAAGATTTATATTTTGAATTATCTTTTACATTTTTGGTTTTTAACAGAATTATTATACTGGGAATTTTATGGCTTCTTAGTATTTAATAAGATCATTTTCCTTCCCCTTTGTCAAATAACATATATACGATTTTTTTTTTAATGAGTGTTATCATTTACCTGCACAATATTATTCCTCTTACATCTCTTATAAGTCAATAATATATTTTCATTTTTCCATTAGAAACATCAATTTTATCTCAGTGGATTCGCTCAAAAAATTTCTAAGTCAATGTAAACAATGTAAAAAAATTCGACAAGTATAGCAGGTGATCTCTTAGTCTAGGATAAACAAAGAGTTTTTATATCGTTATTGTTCTTTCCCGTAATTGAAACTTCATGATTTTTTTTTTATGAATTGCTAATTTTTTGTTCCATGTTTGGTCAAATTTTCATTATTTTTTAACTAGCCGTTTAGCGTCAAAAAAACATTTTCTGAAAACACAATCGTACTGTAACGCCCCTTTAGCGAATGTAATTTCGAAAAAAAAATATCTCAACTCATTCTCCATATAATGTTCTATTTATAGGCATATTTTCATTCTTGTCCGTCAAACAGTATGGCTTGTATCGCTCTCACAAGGTTTGAGATTGAATTATAAGTCAAAATTTTTACATTTTATTGAAAAAAAATATTTCCTGTTTTTTTAAAATTCTGAATATATTTTTCGTTTGTTGCATTTGAAACCTCAAAGATAATGTCAAAATTTCAAAACTCTAGGCTTATCATTGTAGGAGAAATAAATGTTTTAAAAAAAACGGTTTTTGGCAAAAAAAGTGACTTTCCCATCATGCATAATTCTTCCCAAACAATAGTGATCTTCGTCTTTATGAGGCCCATTTTTGTGAAAAATATCAACTTGATCCATCAAAGATTCTGGACCGTAGCGTGGTAACAAGCAATGCTGACACACGCACCCACCCACCCACCCACAACACACACAGACATCATCGTAAAAACGTCATAAAACGACTTCTGGGACCTCAAAACATGTAATTCCGTCAAAATCTCGAGATCAAATTTTTTCACGATCACTATACTTTACTTATAGTAAAGTAACAAAGTAAAAACTGTATGCTGTTAACAAATGATATTTTACTTTGTTTGTTCTCTGATGACATACATTGAAAGGACTCAGAGCATTTGTTTCTATTGTTTTCCTTTTTCCATTGTGTTTTAAACTTTATCGATTGCATCACGTGTTTATTTATTCTGATATTTCTTCATATATATATATATATATATATATATATATATATATATATATATATTGCAATGGATCTACTGTCAGTGAAGGACATATATTACTCGTCAACAAATTTATTTTTGAAGATATATATATTTGAAATTATGCTGAGTATAGATGTAATAAGGGAAGGTCGAGTCCAAGGAAGGCGTACGTGATAGGCAAGTAACACACTGCGCGGATTACTCTCGCTCCATTGGACGATCGATTTCCCAGTATACCCTAACGAGACAAGCATCTCCTGATGATCCTTATCTCTATCATCCCCTAACTCACTCCATGATTCTTTTTTTCTTTTTTTAGGAAGAATGATTTGTCATTTGTATAATGTAATACAGCGTGTGGTGATTCATAAATTGAATAAAATAGTTTTGGCAAATTTAATTTAAATGGCAATTGGCATTTTATATTAATAGCACGACAGTATCATCTACTTAGCTAAGGCAGAGTAAAACAGCATAAATCATACAAATAAAATCAATATTTGATTCAACCAAATATTTCTCAGCATATTAATCATCATGAATTATTATTTTATCTCACAATTATGTAAATAACGAAACCAGTTCTTTAAAACAAAACTGATGTTTATGTCTGACCAAAACAGTTACAAAGCTAAAAAAAATTACAAAGTATGAGGAGATAACAATTTTTTTTAATGATTTGTAAATAAGCTATTTCCATTATGATGTTCTTGTGTTAATAACAGGGGTTCTCAACCTTTGTTTGCTTGTGGACCCCCTAAAAGCTACTTGTGGACCTCCGCTCCCCCCGGATACTTAAAAAACATAATTATACAAATTTATAAATAAATATTTGTTTTTAGGTAAATGAATATCGTTAATAATGAAATAATTTCATTACATCTACAACGCATGCCGAAATACAAAAATGTTTTTAAAACAATAACAAAATATTTCTTTATTAACATTTTATAAAGTACCCTGAAATAAATTGTAACAGAATCAATTTTGAATGTACCATAAAGAGAAGTGCAATAGAAAATTTTAAAACATTGGAACATTTTAACATACTGACGAGGATATTAGGCCTTATATTTTAATTATGTTTGAATATTGTACGGCCAAAGCTTACTACGCTTTGATTTATTTTTGGTTTGCTGATAAATTCATTTAAACTTAACATAGAGCTCCCCCTGGGGGTCCATGTTGACCCCGTTGAGAACCACTGTGTTAATACAACATAATGTTTTAAGACTTCAATATCCTGAGTAAAATAATTACTTAATTTAATAAACGTTATAATAATATTTGAACTGTACAAATGTGATGTTAAGAGTATTTAATTCTGAAGTTATACAAACAATTAACATACAAATTTATGAAAATTATATTTTTAGAACACAGTATTGTTTACTATACTGAGAATGGTCAGGCTTAGTGGCTTAGTATACTGGTGACGTATTTAATGCTAAAACTGTAAAAAAAAATGAGGTTCTATAAAGATAATTTGGACAGCTGAACTGTCAATAAGGGTAGATCAATAAGATATTTTTCAGAAAAAACATACCTTAGTAAGAAGATTTCACAATAAACACGTGAAATCAACGTCCAAATCACTATAACAATAGTAAAGAAAGACAAGCTCTTTGAACCGAAAACTTGAAGATCTTAGCCTTTTTTCTCTTTTCTTATTTTGGCTTAGATGTTGATATATATGTCAATAAAGTAACTCATTTAATGTTTGTTTTATCATAAAGATGAAGGAATCATCTTTGTTCCAATATAACTTTTTTATTTGACCTGAACCACAATATTATTTTAATTATATTAAAAGAATATTGTACTAAGGAATTCATTTATCCACAGCATCCTTTTTAATTATTTCTGAATTTACTTTACGATGTGGTCTCGAGTTCATTTTCGTTTCAAATGCCTGCGGGACTAAAGGAATATACAGTTAGTTAAGGAGAGGGATTGTAACTGCTACAAATAGGTGTGGAGTTTCCTATGAAATTATTTTTATCCTTCTATTGTAATTTTATGAATAAAAGCTGATTTTATACATGTTTTTCTTTGAAAAATGACACTTACTTTTATATGAAAGAGATAAATTCTTACCAATCTACAACAGTTGGTTTGGTATAGCACCTAAATTTACTTGAAGAAAATAAATCATTTCCTTTAATAAATGTTATTCTAAATAAAAAGTTGGACAAATACAGGCTGTAAGGTATCCTAAACAACGCTAACTCCAGGTCATTTAAAAGAGCTTAATATCTGAATACGGAAACAATCAACTTCAGCAAAGTTTCAAACTTTACAAGGAGTAACAAAACTTTGGATTTATAATTCAAAAATAAATAATTCTACTTGGAAATATATAACGCTATATTAATTCTTAAGAAAATATAATTTTTATTCAACGGCATTTCTAAAAATAAGTGTAATAACAAATTGTAGGGTAAAAATTCAATAAAAAATTCTCCATATACAGTTGTTTAATGAGCTAATGAACGTATTTTGAACACGTAGTTTGTCCTCTTCAGGTTCATAACTAAGCTAGGAAGTCTTGGACACAACTTCGTTTCTCTGACTTCCCAACTTAGACTTAAAGTAGAAGAACAGACATGACATGTTCGAAACACGTTGTTTTGCTCATTAAACATCTGAATGTCGAGGTTGTTTCATTAATTTTAACCCTACATGAGTAAACAGCATTTGATAACTGATTGCACTACTTTTAAGGGCGGCTTAAAGCCAAATATAAAGGGATTCGACCTAAAAAAAAATTCATTATTTTATAACTCGCAATACTTGTAGTAAGGAATTTTTCAGCTAAATATGAAAATATTGAATAACATAACAGTATAGTGTCTATGGGAGGGGTGTCCTTCCTGGGTGGTATTCAAATATAAATAACCATCTACCCCGTCAGTCGTCTTCCCTGTTGGCCCAGCTTCAGACTGTGAATTACAAAAATCAAAAAATCTTCGATATGGTCAAGAACTTATATGAAAAAAATTTAAATTCTAAAATGTTATTCTAATTTATATTTTAAGGTTTAGTGTTTTGCATATTGTGTACTGCTGACTTTGATTCATGGATAAAATAACATTCAAATGGTAAACATTAAACTTTAAAAGATAAATTAATTAAAATAATTATTTGTCACTTTTAAAACAAGCTCACTTAAAGCTGTAATAAATGGCAGTTGAGAGTGGAACTACTTCAATGGTGTAATGGTGGGACTGTAATATTGAAACTACCTTTCATTGTTGAGGTTCTACTAATCACTAATTTCAATTGTATTAAAAATACCCCGGTGACAAATATTTTTGTCTACTATTTGGAGTGTGTGGTGAAGTTTTTAATAAAGGCTTGTTTTATCTTTAGTGCTGTTCTAGGAACAGATAATTTCACTTACTTGTTATTTAGCACCCATTTTAGTTATGAATGGCACGTGGTTAACGTACTCCCCTAAGAACTGGTAGGTCGAGGGTTTGATACCCACATAGCCTTCGATTTATTCACACGGAGGTGAATTAGTCTGAGTTCGTCATCCGTCGAAGAGGATGCTAAGCTGTCGATCCCGAGACTGCACGATGTCAGGTACGCTTTAAGATCCCTACTCTAAATCGACTTGAGTTAGTCAAAATTTAGGACTCCTAATGTAGAATCACAGATCAAACAAAAAGACCATAAATGGCTGTCTTTTCCAACCCGCTAGGGGATTGGTTTAAACAAGCAAAAACTAAAACGGTACGTTAAAAACTCAGAGCGTTTGCACCATTTTATCGATTTGTGTGTGGGTGTATGCATAATGACAGTGAGTTTAAGAGAGTGAGTGAACTGAAGTGAAGGAATATGAATTATCTTCAATAACATACACACAATTGTACTCTTTCTTTCTTCTGCTAAAGGACTGTTTTTAAGGGTTTGTGTTTCCATGAAACGAGTACTCCGTTAAATGAAGACAGGCTTTAATTAAATGCAGTACTGCTGATCTATGGTATTTGAAATGGACCCATACTGGTGTTGACTGTTTTCGGTGAGAGTTGGCATATTGTAACGAAATAAGCAAAGAGAAATATAAGGTGGAAATCACTGAGACACAGTAGTGTCACCTAATACTGTCCATTAGGGTGTCGGTGTTGGATGGAGGCCGTCCATTATTCTTGTTCCCTATATCCTGCCTTACTACCGGACAATCGATCTTCCTGCAAACACACTCCAGCCTTTGCTTCACTTGTCTAATCTTTAAACATTATTCTTACTCCACCTTACACATTCAGCCATATCAACTAACTTTCACTTTATCTTCATCTGTTTGCTCTGTTTCCCCCGCTAAGAACTCTACTCACTATCTTATAACAATCCGGTCGTATTCAGCTTAATTTCACCATTGTCTCTCTCATCTAATATATATATATATATATATATATATATATATATATTAGTGCAGTAGACAGCAAATCTTCATTTAGGCAAAATGTAGCTTACGCTAAGTTGGCTAAGTTAAATTAGCTAGAGACAGTCACAATAGACAATCACTGAACATTTCACTACAATGCATAGGTGAAAGATGGATTACACCAACCTAGAATACTTATCTATTTTTAATCACTATCACTTAACTTTAAATTCAATAAATAACTTTTTTATTACTATTACTCATTTGACAAGCTTTCAGCCCATGCAAAGTTCATCTTCAGATAAATAAATCTTATTGAATGTTGGAGGCAATCTTTCATGTAAACATTTAATCAAAAATATAGAAGCTAGTCCCATGTTTTATTATCCCTTTTTGAGAATTTGCTATTGATGTGCATACATGATTTTCTCAGCTGTTCCGAAAATAAAAAAAAATACTTCAAAACCTTTTCCTTTTATTTACTCATTTTAACACTTTTTTTAATAGCTAATTAAATAGGTAATAAAGTACCTATTACTTAAAAAAAGTATTGTTAAAATGACTAAAAACGAAGATAAAACTTTTGGAAAATTGATTTTTTGAAATTTCTGTAAGTCTTGTGATATTTTTAATTCTGTTTAAAAATTAAACAGTAGGAGTATAACATTGGGATTAGATTTTAATAGAATATCCTTGAAAGAAGGACCAAATCAATTAATAGGTGAATATATATATATGATTCGTTACAATGTTGACCAATAGAAGTGAAGTTTACAGGTCCATGCGTGCGGTCCCAGTTACCCCGCTGCTCAGAGAAGACTCAGTCATTCTGCCAATAGGTATAGAGGTTGCACAGTCCCTCTGTGTTAAATGATGTTTGACAGAAAACATTAGCCTCACTTTACAGTGAACTCCTGTTCCCTTTCTATTTTTGATTTTTGTGGTGGTTGGGTGTTGTTGTTGTTTACTATTTTCTGCTACGGATATTGATGTATTTTTAATTGATACTCTCGATTGTTTACTACGAAAAAAGCAGCCTTCTCCTGAAGAGAGTTCAACCGAAAATTAGAGACTGTAAGTGTGTATTTTTAATTTCTCTATGTTTCTGTATATACATTGAACTGTATTTGTCCATTTCGGATCGTATTTTCATCAAAAAAGTATATATATATATATATATATATAATATAATCATAATCGAGGAATATCAACTATGAAAGTACCTAGATATATAATATATATATATTGTTTCCATGTACAGGTCCTGAGGCAGATTGATCAGACTAATTCGAAAGTTACTCTGAGAGCTTCAGAAGAAGCACTTATTAGTCTTCTGGGCGGTAGATCGGCTCCTGGGCTTAACCTCAATCGTTGATTTTTTTTTCCTCTTATTTTTTAGTTGTTATCAGCTTTTAATTTTATTTTAGTTAAATGTTTTCATTTTTTAATTTTTATTTGGCTTGTATCTCTTTATCTTCCCTGTCTACCTTTCCTCCGAAAGTTGGCTACCCTGTTTGAGTGCTTCAGTTCGAACGCCAAGTCAGTCTCATCAGCCTTTGGAGCGATTCACTTCTTTTCCTGAAGACGAGGACATCGAAATATAGTAGTGAGTTCAGTGATTTCCTTTCTATGTGTTCTTTTTAAATTCTAGTTTATATATTATATATATATATAAAGTTAAAGTTAATCAGGACTCGGTCAGTTCTTCAGGTTCAAATCCTCATTGTCAACGTTTCGGTTTTTACTTAGAACCTTTTTCTTAGCCAGAAGTATTTAAAAAAAAATTTTAAAACAGGAAAACTAAGTATTACATTAGAAATTATTTTACAAAGAAAAATAGTCTGTGAATTTCAACGGCAACTGTCTATTTTTTACGGTGTCACGTGTTCATTGAAACTAGACAGTTGTGGTTGAAAAGACGGTTTTTATTTGTAAAATAATTTCTAATGTAATACTTAGTTTTTCTTTTTCAAAATTGTATACTTCTGCCTATAAAAAAGGTTAGGAATAAAAACCAATTTTTTTTTTTTGGATATATATCATTTTTCATAATATAAGAAATATAGAATATATCTATAGTTTCTCAACAAACACAATCAACTACAGTAAGTTTATTTAACGCTTAAGGCATGGAGTTATATGCATTAAACAGAGCTACTGGTACAAAGTTACCAAAATATATCACCTCTTCTCAAAAGAAATGCTACTTTAGAATATTTTAAATACTTTAGGTCTGTATGTAATGTGTGCAGTCAAACATAATAATCACCACTTTTGTCTTCAATCGTTGAAATGACAGCGTATATTATTCCACCTCTTTCATCTGTGAAATATCTGAGAGATCCGAGTTGTGTTTTCAACGAAAATTTCCATTGCACATAAATTAATGCTAGCTAGAATGTTTATATGAAAGCCTATTACGTATTCTTGCTGAATATTTAAATTATATCATATTCAACTTATTTTGTGCAATACTTAAATATTTATTCTCTTCAGTTTAATGAAATTTCGGGTTAATATATTCCAGTGAAGTTTGAGAAATTCAAATAGGCTATCTTTTTTATTTATATCCAGAGCCGCCGATTTGCCGCAGTTATATTCTCTCTACTTCCTTAACTTATTTCTTGTTTTATGAAATTAAAATTTTATTTCATAACATTTTTTTTGTTATAGAATTGATGATTATGCGTACAATGTTTTTTCCTAATGCTTATATTTACTTGATCAATATATATATATATACATATATTAAAATTAATGCGTTTTAGTGATAGCTGTTATATAGTTGTTTTTCTTTAGTCAAAATACATAGATAGTATTGTATACTATACTGTATTGTATTTAAAATACATTGTTACTGTTCAAAGTTTTAGTCTTCTTTTTTTTTTCATTTCTCATTGAAGTTTGAACATTGATTGTTGTTTCACGTGTTTATTGTAAAATCATTATAGTACTATATTTTAGTGTGTTTCTAATCGGGGTTCGGTCAATTGTTCAGGATATTATCCTGGAAATTGACCGACCCCGATTAGAACACACCTATTTATAAAACGTCGTATATTATTGAATTGTTATATATATATATATAATATATATATATATATATATATATACAAAACAGTAATGAATTGTCGGCCGTGGGACAGATATATAACATAAAAAGGATAAATCGGGATGCGGTAAGTTTCTTCCACTTCCAATGAAACTCTCATTGCCGACGTTTGGATTTTATTCAAAATCTTTTTCAAAGGCAAAAGTAGGAATATTTGAAAATGAACAAACTATTACAAATTACATTACAAAAACTTTCCTTATTGTTTTAGTAATGTAATTTGTGATAGTTTGTTCATTTTCAAATATTCCTACTTTTTCCTTTGAACAAGATTTTGAATAAAATTGAAACGTCGGCAATGAGAGTTTGATTGGAATTTAAATCCCTCAATTGATGGCCAGACATGCAATATGGGCATAATATCAAGCATGATAATTTTTGAAATCTGTTACAAAGTTAATAAGGATGCTAATTGATTGGCCTACGACAGGATGAAAAACTGTTTTACATTTACTAGCTTGTTTGGACCTGCTTACTTTTATTTATATTCATTAGTTTAATTCGAAATTGTTTAAACTGTTTCATTGTTTTAAAATTTTAAAGAATCCCAATTTTTTAAAATGTAAGACTAAAAATTTCCTACCTGACGATGACTATGGCATAGTTGAAAGCTTGTGTTTATCTAATGGTGTAATAAGTTATGTTAAATTCTTTACCTGTGATGTTAGTCTTTCAGTTTTATTAAAACTGTTGATATTTATTAAAGTGTTTCAAAAAAAGGGTCTCAATGTACTTTGGACAACTTATTTGGGAATTACCACCTTCTATTCCCAAGACTGCCAGGAGACTGGAACAGGTTAGTTTGAAAGTTGTAAATGCTAAAGCTGCGGTACATTTCAACAATATATATATATATATATATATAGGTGTGTGTGTGTGTCTGTGTATATGTGAATCCTTACGTTGAAGATTATTTTTTAGTTGTGACATGCTTCAACCTATTTACTGGTTAAAACTGAGAATGAACGAACTGGAGTAGCCTTTGAATTTACATTAATATAGAGGTTCTTTTTTACACTGTTGTGAGAAATTATTATAAATGTTATATAATTCAATACGGTAATTTCTGATTTCAATTCGCCAAAGGTATGAGTTATTCAATGAAAAATATAGGTTAAAACTTTGAGGAATACAGTTTGAAGTGAAGTTGATCAATCTCACGTTTGATAGTGGTAAAGCAGCGCTGTGGCTTCTTCGTTAATGAAAACAGAAACTGAATTATGAAAAGGAGAGCGTAGCGAGAGGAATTCGGTAGAAGAGCAAAACAAGCTGCAAACTTTATAGGGAATTATGTATTAACATAGACATTGCCGGCGGCGGCTAATACAGCCTATTTGAGATGGAGTCATATTCTTTGGAATTACCAGTGTTAAATCAATGAGAGGTGTAGGCTGTGCCGTAGCCACGAGAATAGTCTCTTTCGGTGAAGCACTTTTAAAGCGTGGCCACTCTAACTTTATATCTTTCATGGATTGTGTGAACAGTTTGTTTTAAGTGTTTAACGCAGTTGCAACAAGCACCAAAATATTGGTTTCATAATATATCGATGTATAGATTTTTGTTTGCTTGATTCCCAAATGTTTCTGTCACGAACTCGTTAAGTCATTATTAAGCCTTAAGCCTACGAGTTGTCACATACTATTGATATATTAGAACAAACGAAAAATGAGGACTTCTGAACAAAAATCACTTTGATTGAGGGGTATAACACAGTGTCATTGTTTGTTCTGCATATAATGTAAGTTAATACAAACTTACATTACACTATACAATGTCTTAAACTGAAATGTCAAAAACTTCACTATCTTACATCCTTTAGGTGTATTTTCCTGTACATGAGGCTTTCTTGCTCTCTCTCTCTCTCTCTCTCTCTCTCTCTCTCTCTCTTCTCTCTCGTCTTTCTCTCGTCTCTCTGTCTATATAACATGTGTACTAGGTTCACAGAAAGAACACTTACAAAAGATACAGAAACTCACTACTATACTTCTACAGAATTGTCTTCAGGTAGAAGGATAAAAAAGTGAGTCGCTCTGAAGACAGGTGATGGAAGACACAATTAATGTGTATATCAACGTCCAAACCACAATAAGAAATGAGGAAAAAATAACATCTTATTATTACCAACTGTGATTTGGTACTGGGTACAATTCTAAATTCAGTTGCTGTTCGACTCTGACGAAAACCGTTTGTTACGGTTGAAAGATCTTAGTATTTTTTCTAATTACTTATTGTGGTTTGTTTGAATCAACAACTCAACAATTTTGATTGGTATTTCACGATTTATTGTGAAATCATCTTATATATATGTATAAATATGTATAAACAAAAAATGGTTTATTAGGATAACACATTAAATTACAAAGCAACATGGAGAATGAACTGGAGGCTCAGTTCAATATTTCGGCATCCTTTATCACGAGAGAAATGGTTGACTAGGTGGCAAAGTGCCAAGGGACAAACAGCTGGTCCTTCAGACCAATGAGCGCTTTACGTTCTAGACAAGAGGAGGAAATAGGAAAACCCATTTCAGCAACAGCTTTCACCGGTTAGTACTATGCTAGGAGGAGAGAATTGGGGCTCATTCAATATTTGGCACACACTACAGCAATGAGCAACCACGCTATCGGGTTGATTCTACATTGTAACCTCTAATTTTTTTCCCAAACTGAAGTACATTTAGAATAGTGATGATTAACGAGTACCTGACATCATATAAACTAAGTTCCGATGGCTTAACGTTCACTCCGAGGGCAACATGCTCGGATTTTTTTTTCTTCTCAAACACGAAAAAATCGTGACAGAGTGAATACCAAACATTGGATCTACCATTTCAGAGGCAAACATGTCAGCCAGAGTCTAATCTGTCCCTATAAAAAAAAAGAAAATATTTGTTCTTCCTTAAATGTAAGTTCGATCTACAGTTTTTAATAATATTGAAAATTAAATACAGTTGTTTGAAGTAGAAGATAATAAGGATGGGGTAGAAGTTATAGCGAAAGAAGATGCGAGATAGTACTGGGATTAATATTAGGAGAGATTCCACGTTAAAATGTCCACATCGTTCCAGTTATAGGTTATGAGGTGAGGTTTTGTGGGGTTTTTGGTAAGAAATTGTTGGTTATTTATGTAGGATCTCATTTAAAAGACACCAATTGAATAAGGATATGATATAGTAGGATGGAACTAAAACTTCTTCACCATCAATATTAATACTTCCTGAATTATCCTAGAGGCTAAACATGTTAGTCAACCCTGCAAGATTTCTATACCTGCACATACTAATAACTACGTCATAGTTTCATTACTCCTTATAAGTTAATATAAGAACTAGTTACTACTTATAAGCACTAGTATGCTCAGTCAGATTCATGACTATAACTCTTATGTTGTCTTAATACGAGGCGTATATTTAGGCATCCTTTTGCAGTAGTTCATCTCACAGACTCATTCATTACCACTAGCTATTTTATTTAAATTACTATTTTATTACTATACATCAATTATATTCATTTTTTGCCATTTATTTTATTGTTTATAAATTCGTTCATCTTTATGTTTCTTCTTTTTTCTGTGTTCATTTATTTTTACATTATTTTTTTCTTTCCATCCATTCAATGTTTCCTTGTCGTTTGGAACTAGAACTGTTTAATCTGTTGTCCTTCTGACTGCGAGTCAGTCTTTAGCAGACGGCGGAGAGTGCCACTTCTGCTTCTGATATGTTTGCCCTATGTTCGAAATACGCCTTTCTATGTTTGTTTATCAACAATATGTACTAGTATGCAAGAACATTCAATCAAGCAGACGGAAAACGGATAGTGCACTTATAGCTTACTTAAATATTTTGATGGCCTTTTGTTTCTGGAAATACGCCTTTCATCATGTCTTGTTTATCAAGCCATATGTACTAGTATGCAAGAAGCATTCTTAAATACAAGCTCAGCATAAATCATATATTAACTAGTTCATCTTACCGAATATTCTTGATGGCTTTTGTTATCTGGAAAAGATGTCATCAGTCTTGGAAAGCAAGCCAAGACTGATCGCTGGAAGCATTCTTAAATACTGGCTAATCGTCATAAATCACAAGAGACATTATAAAGAGAATGATATAATATGATAATAAATATAATAACTTATAATAATTAATAAATATTTATTAATATAAAGAAATAATAAAAGTATAATAACTGGATAAAATATAATAATACAATTAGAATTATTAAAAATTACTTACATAAATAACTTATAAATAAACATCACCTAAAAAACCTTCAAGGAACATAGTAGAACTCTAACAATGCTTGGAATTTCTGCTCAGTTTTAGCTTGAAATATGTTAAATTTGCTACTTTAGGGAAAAACAAAACCCCTTTAATATGGCTAAATAATCTATTATGATTATTTAAATTATTGTTTTATTAGAAGTATCTCATTTAATTAAGTTAGCAGTTATTTTATAGCATAAAAATAATAAATTGAAGATTTTACATTTTATTATATAAATAAAATCAATAATTTTTTAATTAAAATTTATAGTGTTCGTTGCTCAAAAAGTAATTAATTCGTTTAATAATGTTTCTTTCTTTAAGAATGTATGTTCGTGTAGGGCTGCAAACTTGGCGAACTCAGGGCTAAGCCAACGTGGGCAAGTTCTAATGATTTAGGACAAACCCTCAATAATACTGTAGTCGTCCGCTTGAATAAAACCCTTGATAAGTTAACTAAAAAATAGACATGATTTATATTTATTTAACACAAACATTGAATATGATTGTTAACTGTTTCTTGTTAAGATTTGACTAGTTAAGGAAATCCTGTGAAGATGACAGGAGTGGTTAGTGCAAGTCAGGATTGGCCATGTGTGGGGGGTGTCCTTGGAGGACTCGCAGGATGTTGACCCTTCTTGTCTTCACTCACCCACTTTCACTCCCGGCTCTCTTTCATTCCATTCTCCATTTATCAACGGCTCCCATTAAATATAATAATGATAAAAATTAAAACAAAAATCGACCGAAGGTTTATACAAATTTAATTACGCTAACAAAACTCAATACTATTTCAATATATCATTACTACGAGTGGTTTGTGTTACTCTGATTTACTGATCTCTTTAAACTCATTTCTAACTTATAAACATATACCATACATGTTTATGAGTCAGTAATCTATAGTTATATATATATATACAACTAAAAAATGATTGATCGGGATGCGGTCAGTTTCTTCCACTTTTTAATTCAAACTCTCATTGCCGAAGTCGATTTTATTCAAAATCTTTTTCATGGCCTACAACAGAGAAAAACAAGATATTTAATAGTACATTTTTAAACACAAACAAAGAAGTACACTATGAAAATTAAATACAATCTTGAGTATTAGGATAACAATGACAGAATAATAAAAAAGAGAAAAAGATGGAGTCTAACTATAAAAACAAAGTTTTTTTACAATGTCACACGGTCGAGAAGTTATTAGTGTTATATATATATATATTACTAACATACGTATATAGACTGAACTATAGATAAGTACCATAATGCAAAGCTTGAATAATGTTTTCAGCTTCATAAGTTTAAATGCAATATAAGAGTACAGTAAATACTTCAATAAAATATCGCTATAGCAGTAAGACTAATGTGGGGCACTCAGCAGTCATCCTGGGAAGTCGCCTACCTCCCACTTAAGTTACGAAGTCTTTGTAAACATCTAATTCACCTTTCACGTCAAACACTGGTCTCAGATACCCAAGTAACATACTCAGGTACTTCTTGTACTCAGTAAGAAGAATTCTACAAGTATTTAATAACAAGAATTTGTTATATATCTATAGTTAGTACATATAGATACACTACTAATAAATATCAGTATAAGTTGGACTGTGATGAAGACCACTTGTTTTGGTTGAAAGTATCAGTTATTTTCTCATTTCTTATTACGGTTAAGATGTTTTAATTTCATTTTTATTTAATGTGTTTATTGTAATATTTTGTTATTCTATTTACAGATCAATAATATTTAAACATATTAAAAAAATACGCTAGCTGATCTGAAAATCTATAATAAGAATAATTAAGATCTTTGGTCTGTAGTGGTCTTTGTCATTTTGTCATTTGTCAATAATGTGTTGTAATAGTGAGTTACGAGGTCTTTGCCCAACTTAATTTGGGTATTACAGCCAAAGCAGATTAAAATGGTACGAAAACTGAAGACAGCAAGCAAAAGATTAGTGAATGCAGAGACTGCTGCAAAAGCAAAATTAGATAGTATACATGTATATAAGCGTTCAAACTACAAAAGAAATGAGAAATAAGACTAAGATCTTTTTACCGTAACAAGCGGTCAGAGTCAGAGTCAAAAACCCAACTGAACACTAGATGCAGAAAACATCTGGTGAGGAGTTGAGAAGAGTGGGAGGGAAGAGTGGTATTTTAAAAGGGTGAAAGCACAGGAAAGGACTAATGTCCAGAAAGGGATGTTTGGGGAAACAAAGGAGTACAGTAAGAAAAAGTAAAAAACTATCCGCTAGCTGTCAACCCTCTTTGAAGAGGCTATTGCCCTCGTGACGAAAGTATCAAGTTTGAAGAGACCGTTACTAATGTTTATAGGTTGATTTACCTATGAAAAATCAATGTTGTTAAGAAATATTATTGAATCGTCTCTAATTAAATTTAATAGATCTAATATTATAAACATTAGTAACGGTCTCTTCAAACTTGATACTTTCGTCACGAGGGCAATAGCCTCTTCAAAGAGGGTTGACAGCTAGCGGATAGTTTTTTACTTTTTCTTTGTTTACTGTACTCCTTTGTTTCCCCAAACATCCCTTTCTGGACATTAGTCCTTTCCTGTGCTTTCACCCTTTTAAAATACCACTCTTCCCTCCCACTCTTCTCAACTCCTCACCAGATGTTTTCTGCATCTAGTGTTCAGTTGGGATTTTGACTCTGACGAAGACCGTTTGTTACAGTTGAAAGATCTTAGTCTTGTTTTCCCATTTCTTATTGTGGTTTGATCATTGATTGTTGTTTCACGTGTTTATGTGAAATCTTTTTATATATATAGTGTTTGTTGGCCAGTTTTCTCAGTGTACTCGCTGTTGTCCCCATGTAATGTACAGTCTACATTTTTTTTTCTTTTCAAAAAATATATACTTTTTACTTAAATTATTCCCATTGGTATCATTCTACACAATATATTAGTCTAATTTTGGATGTTTTTATTGTATTTGTTTTATATTGTTATTTCTTTATTTATATATATTTAAGAAAATGTAGTTTCAATAAATACCGAAACTTTATTCTGAACAATAAATACCATCCGACAGTCACAGTACTTTAGTTTCATTCGACCGGTCGTTTGACATATATTTCGTATTATTTGCTAGTATAAAGTCGTGCATGAAAGCATTATTTCATTGATATTGTCGTAGGTTCGTTACTCAGGAGGTGTTTTTATATAAATAAACAAAGGAACAGATGAAGGTTAACTTTCAGATAGCATATTTTGAAACAAGTATCAAACTTTGAAAGAAGTTGGTTTAATAAAGAAACACTCCTGCGAAAACAGCATTACCTGACTGCCGTTTCATAACCGGTCGGCAGCAGGAAGGAATTTATATCCATTACCTTGACTGGCGCGTAAGGGATTCATTACTTTGAAAAAAGCGCTTGGCTTGGCGGTCCGGAAAATGAAGTGACTCGCCCCATTCATCATCCCTCCGACGCTGACTTGTTTCTTGAGACCTCTATTGCCTTCTACTTGCCCAAGGGAAGGGCTTTTTTTTTTTCATTTTATTTAAAAGCTTGCAGTGCTCACTTGTTAAATGGCTGTTTTACTACGTGGCTTTTGACAAAATTCTGAATAGCACCTTATTCAATGTTGCAAACACTTACTGAGACAAGTGTTCACATTACTGCTTCTATATTCTCGTAGAAAGTGTATTCCATCATCTCATTTCATTGAATTTTAACGCATGAATTTAAACAGCCAAATTAATCAATTTTAAATTTAATAAAATCAATAACTGTCCATTTTAATTCAGATATGGATTTCCTCTCTTGTTATTTTATAGAATTCAATTTAATTATCCCTAAAATAACTATCGAAAAAATTCCTTTTCCATTGTTACACTCCATAGGGGCCTGGGTAACACAGTGTCAACGTGCTCGCCTGTAGACTGGTAGATCCGGGGTTCAATACCCTTTCTGGGTCTCGATTTATTCACGTAGAAAATGAATAAATCTGAACACTGTCGTTCCTCGGACAGGCCGTTCACGAGCCTGTACGATGTCAGGGATTCGTTAAACATCCCTAATTTATATACTCTTGAGTTAGGCAAAATGTAGGACTCCCGATGTCGAATGTTCATTGTGTGGTATCTCAAAGGGCCTGTGTTCGGCCAATGTATTCTCTTGCCACATAGGCCACGGCCTACTCTCAATTACTTTATTAATCAAGGCTTTCGAGAATTTTCCTGCATGAAGTAAGCTAAATGCATTGAACCAACTTTCATATTTAATATAGTTTTCATTTATGTTATTAATCATGTAAGTTTGAATTATATTTACAAATCAGATTCTCTTCAGGCCTCTAGATAAAAAGTTGAGTATGGCTATCAGTTGCCCATATTATGAGACTATCTGTAGATTAAAAAAATAGATGAAAGTCAGGCTTTTCAGATCACAACTGTACATCTTAAAAAATAACTGTATTGAAATGTAATTGACCCTAAAGTTTTCTTTTAGAACATTTTTCTATCAATCTTTAGTGAGGGCTGTTTCAGAGGAAGTAAATTGTACTGTTTAGAATTGAGTAAAACAGGGTATATAGTTTACAATACAACATGTTACTTTAGACAACTATAATGATGACAATGTAAGATCTCATAAAAATTTTGTAATAAACATTTATCAGAGGAAAATGGATTTATATAAAGTTACTGTGAGACTATGCTTGTTTGTTGCAAGTCAACCAAACAGCTTAAATTAGTTGGTGTGTCTTTAAAGATGGGCTGCTGAGCGGTCAACTGAAACGTATCCCCATGCAAGGCATGTTCGGACAAGGGCTCTTCTTCGTTTAAAACTTTAAAAAGAAATCACAAAGAAATTACCTTCATTATTGTTTCTATTTATTTTCGTAACTTTTATTCTACTCGATTTTGCTAACCTTTAAATAATTTTTAGAAAAATCAATTTTTTTAAAACGTGTAGCTATGTGCTATGTTTTTACATTGCCGTTCACCTGTAGTACGATAATTATCGTATTATGATAATGAAAATAAACGATATTCGCAAAGTGATAAAGTGTTTCCTGTAAACAAGATGTAAAAACAAACCAAATTCATTCAACTTTAAACAAACCTTGGGACTATGCTTTTTTATATTGAACTGTTATAATATGATTATAATTGAGTAAAAATAATAGGTAAATAATAATAATAAATACAATATAAAAATATTTACATTATAACATAAATAATAATAACAAATAATAGATAATTGTTATTGATTTTTCTATTATCAGTTAAATTATTAATAATATATGTTTATAATTTTTACTTTATTATTCAATTAAACTGAAGTTAAGTAATATAAAGTTATGAGGAAATCTAAATTGGTATAAGTTAGCTGTATGATAATAAATAAGGGAATGAGTTTAGGTATGTATAGGACATGATGGATAAAGATATATATAAAAACTTATGATAGAAAGAACGATAAAATAAATACATAAAGAAGAGCAAAGGAGCGAAATATATCAGAGAGTGTGACGTTTCAAATAAATGTTGGTGATTTTCAAATAAATAAATGAAGGTGAGGGATTATTGAGGCAAAATGTCTGAAAATCAGCTGAAGAGAGCTGGGAAGGTGTGGGGAATGAAGGATGCACGACTCATACTAACTACGCGCTCCAACCACGACCATCAGCGCTCTAAGCTCTCCTGATAGACAACGGTGCAATGACTCCATCTCTCCCGCTATACTTCTCCCCTCATGCTCAGATTAACAATCATGTCCACAGTTCTGGCACTTTCCAATTGGCATTTTTGACTTACTATTCTCTCATATTGGTATTGACCGGATCAATGAACAAATTGGGGTCCTCTTCACCAGTACTCTTTTTGAGGATCTCATCAACATTCTCTTTCAAATAATTAACCCTATTACATATAGGTGAATGATTCACATTTTTTAAGTAACATTCAGTACTCACGTTTTCGAAAAAACTGTCTTCAGGAGATTAGAGAGAAGAATTTTCCAAAAACTTGAATTACTGAGTGTATTTCTTTACTTTCTCTTTGTGTGTTACTCTTCTTTGATTTTAAACTGTATATTTATATAGGCTAAAAAACCTCTTCTTCTAGTGAGGACGGTTTGTCGAATCATTGATGTATGTTATTGTCGTGTTTTTCTCTGTGGTTTAATGCATAAATAAAGTTCTGTAATAGTCCCTAAATTGTCCAGTTTTAACATGTAAGTTAAGTATTTAAAAGTGTGTTGAAGCCCTGACGCTATGTCGACGTTGCAAGTTGACCCTCGGTGGCTGGGACAATCTGCCTGACGCGTCTTCATCCCTTCTAATCCTCCCTAAGAGTGTTGAAGAGCGCTTAGCACACTTCTCCCTCTTGGGATCAACCTGACAAGTATTCCACAAGCTCCTTCAACTTGATCCATTTTCCAACTTACTCCTAAGTCCTCTTTACTTTGCCTATAACTTTTCTAATTTTTTTTTTACCTGGAAAATGATTAAACTTTTTTTTCTGAAATATTAGATTTAAAACATTTACTCAGTCATTTATGTCAAAGATTTCTAAAACATACTGTTCAATGTAGTACTTTTTAGTCAAGTAAAACATTTACTTTATGTTTAAATGTATTTATTTTGTTTTATCTAAATTCCAATAAAATTTGAATTATTTATGACAAAATAAAAATGAAGTAAGTTAATGAGTAATAAAAACGTATATAAATTCTATATATGTGTTTGGCAACCGAACACAATGTTAGTTTTATAAGGAATTTCGTTTTACTGTTCCCTTTCGTTACGCATAAAGAGAGGAAGTGTGTCTCTGTGTGTGCTACACGTGTGCCCTATTCAGATTGTGTGTGTCTAGCAAAAATCCGTACAGTTGAGCAATTTTCTTTAAATCTGACACATTTATCTGTAATCTTCATGATGAAAGCGTACAATGAAAGTTAAAGCAATACTCACTTTGGGAGCAGATATTTTACCCTCCAATCGCTATTCAGGTCCTGTAATACCTGTCGCAACTCAAAACTCTTTATTTATAAATCAGTTTTTTTCGTCAGTACCACGTTGGACTCTGTTGAAAGATTTTATTCATTTTTCTGATTTTTACAATGGTTTAGAACTTAATTTTTATTTCATGTGTTTATCACCCCAATTGAGAGCGGTCGGAGTCATTCTCAGATTGGGAGTGTCGGACTCCTGGCAATCCAGTCTACCGACTAAAACACCACCTGTCACCCGCCCCTTTATTATGTGCTTGTTAAGATCTTTCAATCGTAACAAGCCGTCTTCGTCAGAGCCAAAAACCCAACTCAAGTTGGGTGAAAAAACTCTTCAGTTGGGTTTTTGACTCTGACCAAGACCACTTGTTACGGTTGACAGATCTTAGTCTTTTTTCCCTTTTTATATTGAGGTTTGATCATTGATATATATACATATATAAATGAAACGGTCCGTTAGGACAAAATATCAAACGATTAGAATAAAAGACAAGTAGAAATAACACACAATTCACTTCGATATTTCGACCTCGTCGTCATCAGGTGAAGGGGAAGAAGAAGAAATGAGTTCTGCATATTTCTGATTTATTGTCTAAGTTACATCTAAATATATGTCTCATTTAAGTGGTTTATTAAATCATTTTCTTTTTAATGAGTCTATGTTAAGCATTTTTTTTAATTTTTTATTGTATATGTGGTTATGGTATATGTTTGCAATAAAGCGATATAGTAGATGAAGCAAGTGTTTTAAATGTGAAGCAATTGAATTTGTCGATCTGCCCGACACTTGGGGTTGAATCAGTGGTGAAACAACCACAAAGAGTTGAGTCGGACTGTCCAGATAACAGGGGTACTCGATAAGCTAATTAGACTAGTCGAGGGCAGCATTTAACAATCCCTGCTGGCTGTAATGCGCTGTCCCATTCTCTAAAAAAGACCTGCTCTACTTGCAAATGACCTCCGCTGTTTTATGTTACTGCCTCCAACGCACACCCCTCACTCGTGCCTTCAGGCCAGATAAAGTGCTTCCCACTGATTTAGTTAAAAGAACAATCCATGCTAACAGTTCTACCTGATGGGTAATAGTTTGTTTTGGGACAACCTTCTTCCGAAAACTTAATGTTAAAGAGACTGTCATGAATTCTTAATCTATCAAAAAGAATTATACAAAATATACTACAAATAACTCATATTTCACTAGTCTGATTATCTAAATAGTTATTAATATATATTATATTACAAAATAAAATATATTAACATACTATTAAATTTGCATATTATTGCTTTATAGTATCACATTGGACTTATGAGATAAAACCATCCAATGCATAATGCATTATCTAAAGAATAAAAACAAGAAATACTTAAATAAGGAGTGGCATAAATGTTTCAGACATTTAGTTTGTTAATGTTTCGGTATAAATCGAATGGCAAAACAATGAAAATTTCACTTTTTTAAGGTTATAATGGTTGTTTTACTATGGACTTTCTACATTATGTTTATTTTAGGCCTGTGTAGAAGCTGTAATTATAACTCAGTAGTTAACATAATTTATCAATGTATATCATAAATATTTCGTTACTATGAATCAATAATAAATTCATGTATATATTATTTTACAAAAATATTGTTCCAGTGAGTAAATACAGAGGAGACAATATTGGAGAATTCATTTTTTTATTCAACGAAAACCTGAAACAATCATGCAGAACTGTAAAAAATTCTCAAAAAGCATAATAATAAATGAGATTGGCATTATTTGAATAATAATAAATGTAATTATCCTATATTTTAAATTACAAATTTTCTTAAAACAAAATGTTTGTTTCTTAGATATTTCTGACATTTGTCATATGAAGCAAAGCAATTGTTTGATTGAAACCTTTGTGAGAGTGGGAATGCTAATGAATAATTGTTTATCAATCTTTCCCACAGAATGTTTCGTATGTTTCGTGACAAGACTGTTTCTAGGGTTTTTCTAACAACTGCTTCTTGTTGATAGTTCACATAATTATTTTGATATTTCTACTTTTTTCTTTAGTCTGTGGAAGGAGGTGATTAACAACAATTTCATTTCTGTTTGTGCAGGAGATTTTATTGTTTTATTCATCATAGATAACCCTCTTACACACACAGAAGATGTTACTTCAATAAAATATTGAAATATAATTGAAAAATCAGTTATTGATGAAAAGATTTATAAACCTCTCAAAGGAAACTTTTATAGCGAATTAACTGTTACTTTATTAATGTATGAAACTATGGATGTATTGTCTATGAATTAAGGACATACCAAAAAAGTAATTCACCAGAACTTTCATCGTAAAGTTATAGTCACTTGATTGAATTTTGAATCAGTATTTTATTCCAGCATACCAATCAGATTAATTAGGGGCATACCATAGAAATAACTGATCAAAACTTTTACCGCAGACTTGTATTTACTTTATAGAATTTCAAAATGTTTAATGCTTTCTTCTAAAGACACAAACAGTTAAAAATTCAATGAATTTGAATATGTAAAAGATAAAGTTTATCAAAACCCAATGAATAATAAAATTTTAAAAAAGCAATATTGATTAAAAAGAATTGATTGTTTCATTAATCTTGGTGTGTTAAAAGCTGATAAATTGATTGTTTCATTAATCTTGGTATGTTAAAATCAGATAAATTGATCGTTTTTTTAATCTTGGTATGTTAAAAGCAGATAAATTGATTGTTAGTGGGATAGGGCTTAGCAGTCTTAACGTCTTCCTTTGTTGTTGAATGGTCCCGTCGTTTTTGTTTTGATTCTAAGAATCTTTTCCAATCAAGAATGTGAAAGCAAGTCGGATCAGAAACAAAGGACGCGTGAGGATTACCTGATGTGCGACTGTGAATGTATACCTTTAGGTGGACACATGTCCACACGACCTCAAATCTGCTTTCTGTGCGCCTCACCGCACCTCAATGCCAATAATTCAACGCTTCCTACACCTCTTATACTAATACCCTCTACCACTTCTATTAGCATTCTAATTCGAGACACTGCAGCGATATGTCAAATGTGTATTTAAGAGAGGTTTACATTTTTCAAAAAGTATCACTAAATAATACTTCGCAATACTTTCTACCATTACAAAACATCGCAATTTAAAAAAACCGGTTTTTCATGGAATTCTTATAAGTTTTTCAGGTTGAAATCAGTTTGAAAGCAGACGTTTCGGTATTTATTCAGGTGTGCTTTTTCATTATCCATATGTATGAGATTTTGAAAATTTAAAAACCATGAAGTATATTATGTTCAAATTGTATACATAATATTATAGTTCATACTATAATTATTAATATATTTAAGAAATAAAATTTGAACACAATTTTCCAATTGTAACAAATACTCGTATGTTATACTGATACCATTGCACTGTAGCATTTTATGAGGTCCTCCTCCAAGCTGAATGGTTGTGTTTACTGTTTATACTCTAACGGGAAATATTTTAAATCAATAATCTTAATAGTTTATATTCATAGTTTATAGTTTATATTAATTGTATACTTGTGAACTTAACAAAATGTTTTGAATATAACCTACGTGGCATGATTCGAAAATCTAATTTCTACCGATAAAACAGACTGAATGCCAATGACTTTTATTCGATTTATATGTAAGCTAAAAATATCCCAGGATAAAGAAGCTAACGAAAAGATTACCATAATTAGCATCTTGAACTGCAGTACGGGATTAGAAGAAGACAGTCTTCTTCACTTGCTTAGGTTTTCATATGGTTGTTAATGAGCCCAGTTGAACCATTCTTATAGAATATTGGAATATACTTCTGGATGGATATTGTAATTAGTTTGTATATTGATTAATTCCTGATAGCTTTTTTTTTCAAGCTTTGTGCTTGTAATTGGTATCTTTTTTCCATTGTCTATTATATTTGTTTTTAATTATGATTGTTATTATATATTTTTGTGAGTGTTTTATTCCATATTTCATTGGATGGTATATTAAATGAAAACAAAACATTGAATCGTGGCTCACTTTATTTTTTTAACAACAGACAGGCAGCTTCTCAATTATAACAATCCCAAAACAGTTACTGAGAGTTTCATTTCTCTTAAGTTGGGCTGTTTGGTTGCCAACAGGTCGACAATGCCTGATGTATTATGGAGGCGACAACCCTTGTGCCTTAAATATCCAATGAAGACAAGAAAAGACTTCCTACAGCCACTAGTTTGCAATGTTTCTCAACTCTTTACGGAACCCACTAGGCCCTATGACCTTTACTTTAATACCTTTACTATCAGAACTATCTAAGATTCACTGAATTTTCTGGACATTGCAAATATAACAGATAATCAAAAAAAGTTGTTTCTTTATTGAATTAAGTTTTTATTGATTAAATGAATATGTTTCTCTCCCTGGATGGCTCTAGACTTAGCAAACGAACCCATCCAATAAGATTTGTTTAAGTTGATAGTTATTCGTCTACAAAAAGTAGATATTAACAAGAACTATTTACCGATGATAGAGAAAGATACAAACAAGAAAGAGACTTTATTGACAATAGGATGACTTGCAAGAAGCATATAGTAATAATACTGATTTGAATCGTTACTGCGTTACATTGGGGCCAGATTAGTCCAGTGGTAATGTGCTCCCCTATGGACTAGGGGGTTTGGGGTTCAACACCCACTTAGGCCCTCGATTTATTATCGCGGGTGTTAAATAAATCTGAGTATGTCGTACGAGGACGTTAAGCCCTCGGACCAGAGCTCGTACTATGTCAGGTACTTATTAATGATTCCTACTCTAAATACACGTCAGTTAGGCAAAATTTAAGACTCCCAGTGTAGAATCAATGTTCATTGTGTGCGGTCACAAAGGACCAATGTTTGCTTATGCGTGCTCCCTTGTGGGACTTTCACAGTAACCTAACGTAACCTACTGTCAGGTAATAGTCACAACTTCGATATAATGGGCCACGGTGGTCACCGATTGATGTAATATATTAAATCTTTATGCAGTATACCTATATAACATTCTATTCATATATAAATAATTGAATAATAAATAATTATAATTCATTATCTTTACCTTCTTTTTCAACTACATTTTTCTTCCCATCATATTGGTCCATTACTGTTTATCAACAACATTTATTCCATACTATCGGATGTTGAAATTTTGCTGTTTTCTGATGGTTGTAAACCTTATTTTAAAATCACCTTCTATTATGGTTTAAAACTTCTTCAACTTTTAATAAATAAAGTTCTACACAGGCGTTCTTCCAATTCTTTTTTTTAAGAATAAAGATTTTTTTGGCGATATTTTTGTTTAAGATCTTGCTATAACGTGATAATTTGCTCCATAACGGCCTATAGGTATTGGTTTGGTTCAGTGCTGTGATAACGCACGACACCTTCATCCAAATTGGCAAAGTAAATGTCTTATAACACACAGGGTACTTTACACACCAAATATCGGGGTTTGTGCAACACACTTAGAGACGAGATTCTTTTGACAACTCTATATACTACCAATGAGGACAAAAACTTACCTTTCGATCTAAATATCCTATTCCGATGAAAGTGGTAACTTTCCCTAACCCAGTTAAATCTTTATTGAACCTTATCTCTCCTCTTGACCCCGTTCCAAAGAGGTTATCTGACTACTAGTAGCTACACACCAGATCGCTTATAACTCTTGATCTATTAGACTATATATAGCAATCCAAAGGGCTGTTTCACATGACTGACTAATCTACCAGTACAGTACTTACTGGCTTCCACTTATATACTAGAACAATACTATTACTAATTACTATAGTACTCGGAAATATTCATATTGTAGCGCTTTATATAACCCTTTTGTATTCTACTACTACCCAAAACATCCTATATAGCGAAAAGTGCTGCTGTTACAAAAAAAACCGTGATACTTTCATTTCTTGAAGCTTGACATTCACCTACGAATAAAATGAGAGTCATTATTATTATTATTGCAATAATATCTTACATTTTGCGTTTTGGATGATCTAAAATACCTTACAATAATTTACAAAATATTTTGATACAAAAGAACTATTATAAAGAAGTATTTTTTTTCAATTTTTCAAATCAGTATGTTTCGTAAGTACAGTGGGCTTTCATCCTCTTCCAATTTACCTGTTCTAGGTACCAATTACATTCCTGAGGACGACCGTAAAAAGGATTGGACGAAAAAGGTGATCCCTGCGGTCTAGTTTTAATTTGTATTTCTCCCTGTTTTCAAAGGGTATAACTATAACAATCCATTGGATACTTTGAAATTCAAATTTAATAAAACTAGTTTACGCCTGCAAAAGATTTAATTTCTTTTTAATTCATTAAAAAAACATAACTGTAAGTATAAAAAAAATTTTGTGTATTTTATATATTTAATATGTCAAATAAAATAAAGGTTTTCTAAGTTGAATGAAAGTCAAAGGAAGGACATGGAACTAATCAGCTAAGAGTGAACGTCTTATCTTGTTCTTGATAAGACTTGGTCCTCAAAACGTCTTTTTTTTATCGTCAAATCTAAATCTGAGATATTCCTAAATCACTCCAAGCTAGAAACATCTCTCGTTAATGAAGCGACTTTATCAAATAGCTTTTATGTTGAATTAAATTATTTTAGCAGTAATAAGTTTTTCTAATAATAATTAATATAAAAGACTATAATCTAAAAAAAAGGCTTATTTCCATATCCTTTTTTTATTGACTTAACTTTTTTTCTTTTTTATTATTTAACAAGGTGAGAAGTTTAAGGCGTATCACATAGTCTGTGGAAAGTTTTTACAAGAGCCATGAAAAACTTTCTTTTGTGGCAAATATTTCTGGATATTCAGAATGGTCAACTCTTTACAAGGCTGAAACATTTTCATTCAATCAAAAGGATGCATTCCGCATTTTTTGTTCTCCCCTTTATATTTGGCTGTATCTACTAAGTTGAACTGAGATAATTTATGTTGTTTAGTCAGTTATTAAAGTATTTTCGTTTTATCATTCCTGGACTTTTCCAATTATTTCTATGATAGTTCTGTACCTTTTCAAGCTGTTGTTGGAAACTGATTGTTTTTTTGTTGTTTTGGATATATCGTCCATAGCTTAAGAATTTACAATCATGCCACCACGCACCTCCAAATCAAAAAAAACATTTGATTTGTGAAAATTGAAACGTAAAACCGTAAAAGGGCAAACTGTTAAACTATGTGGGAGTTCATTCAAATTCAATGTGGGAGTCATAAACGAATACTCGTTTATTATCTGGTGACAACCATATCATTAACCGAATATACTAAGGATATATCGTTTATCTAAAAAAAAAAAATAATCATGAAAACATAATTAGTTACTAAATTTGGAAAACTGTAAACATTTGTTTTTCCCTATTTTTTTTCATTTTTGAGAGAATCACCCTGTGTTACAGATAACGTAATAAGGTTTTGTTTGCCCTGAACCATGCTGTAGTTAAAAATGATCTAATTAACAGTAAAGCTTGAGAGTGTTTAGCTTGATTTCCTATGGAACCGGAAATCTGAGTTCATTTCTTGGAACCCTTAGTTTACTCATGTAGCAGATAAAAAATGCGCACTTTCAGTAAAATTTAGAATTGTTGTATTCTTCTTCCAGCAAGTTCACTGGAAAATCGACCTATTCCACGCAAATTGTTTCGTATTATTTACATGTATATACAATTTTAATGTCAACAATAAAATTGTAAAAGGTCTTTTCAGCTGTGATCTGCATACATCTTATACTTATTAGATAAAGCTTTAAATATAATTACCTTCAAAATTGTTCCCATGATAATCTCTTTGTTCTGTTTTAGGTAAGTAACGCAAAGAACCTTTCAAGGATTATAGAATAGTGTAACCTTACAGGAGTCAAGGTATCAAATTCAAAACTTTTCATTCGTATAAAATTAAGATATATATATATATATATATATATAAAGATTTCACATAAACACGTGAAATAACAATCAATGATCAAACCACAATAAGAAATGGGAAAACAAGATCTTAGTCTTGTTTTCCTATTTCTTATTGTGGTTTGATCATAATATATATATATATATATATATATATATATATATATGTTTGTTTTTTCAAGGAACCTACCAAGAAAAAGTAGAGGATTAACACTCTGAGGTCTTTCGTTTACACTTCGTCAGAGGGGGAGTTTTTTTAGAAAATCTTTTATTTTTTCTGATAATTGTTACTTTCTTACTATTTCTATTGTGTTAATGTGATTGGTCAGTGGAGGAGGTAATATATTAGTGTCAACTTCGATTCGCAGGATCTCTGTTACGCCACTGTTTTTAATTCAAAATGCCTTTCCCTTTGTAGAACGGACCAAGTTCTCGCCATGCTGCTGACCTAGCAAACGTATTCAGAAGCATTTGGTGACCCAGTTTGACTTAACTCAGGAAGACATATTGAATTGGAGACATAAAGGAAGCGGTGGTAGTGCATGATAGGGAGGCGGATAGCGGGTGGTGACAGGCAATAGGGGGCTGTTTAGCCCTTATCAACCCCTTATCACCGCCCCATCTGCGGCTGACAAGTGTCGCCGACACATAGCTGTTTCTCTCCTTTACTGGACATGCCTCTCCCCACCAAGCGCTCCTATACCATCGCACCTCTTTATTTAACAGAGTTCCATTTCATCCTCTGCGATATCTCTATAAATATTCAGTATCCAACTTTACTTCAAAATACTCTATTTCCCTCTATATTTTAGTACTGTTCCAAAATAAATACATTTTGTTTTGAATAATCAAACTTTCGTAATCGAAAAAATTTACCTGAGCCCTTAAGAATTGAAATTAGCATTACCAAATGACAAACATTTCCAATAGAGATAGGGGAAAGTAGTAAGTGAACCTACCGTAGAGAAGTGAGTACCGCTTAAAACAAAACTGCCTTTATAGATCGTAATTGTACTTTAAAAGAGTTATCCAGTTCGTTCATTATTAGAAAGCTTGGTAAACTTCGCTAAACATCTACATCTGCCATGTCAAACTATTCCCTGGAGCAATGATTTATGCTGCCCAGGATTTCATATGAAAAGTGTGCTTAAACTAATCTTTAAAACAAAAGTAAAATACTATTTCTCTGTAGAAAATAATTTGTCATATTTACAGATATTTTGTAACCGTTAAAATATAATGTGGTTTCAAACATGAAGTGAGTAGTCTATAACCAAAGAGAAACAGGTTTGAAGCATCTGTTATACAGTAAACATAGATAAAAGCAGAGATTATTTAGAGAAAAAGATTATAAAATTGAACTCAAAGCAGGTGGTGAGATTGCTTAGTGCTTTATATTTATTCCAAGAAGCACATAATATTTTTTAAATATTATAAATAGAATAGTTTTATTAAATATATATTAGTGTATATATATATATATTTACATATATATATATATATATATATAATATATATATTTATATTATAATAAATATGTATATTAATATATATACAGTATTATATATATAAATAGTTTTAATAGTTATATTAAATAGAAATAGTTTTTATTGATCTGACTGGCTCTCAAAATCGTAGGGTCATAGTTGGAGGAGGATCACAGATTTCAAGGGGTCAGAGTCAGAGTAAATGAAGTGTGAATGATTCAGAGTTGGGGTGGTTATATTTGTCTGCTATCTATGATTTTGTGGTTAAAAGCGTGATTTTTAAGAAAGAATAATATACCGAAACACATTCCAGTATTGTGGCTCACCTTTACTGAAATGGGTACCGAATAACAAAAGAGCCAAACTTACAAATCTTAGAAGAGACCATGTTAAAACCTACAACCTCCATGTATTTTCGAAAAAATTACTGTTAATGAAGATACAAGTTTTAATTTCACGATTTGAAATTAAATCGAATTTAAACTAACTTATTACTAACTAACTAACTAACTAATTACTAATTATCAGATGTGTAACTGAAAAAGATTAACATAAAACGGGTAAATATAATAATGTAGATAAATCTCATAATGTAGACAAATGAGAACTTTTGCTCTTACATATTTTCAGTTTTTGGAGATGGTTTCTTTGGTCTCTCTCTATATATTTTTGAAATTACTGTCTAAACCAAAAATTTGAAGCTGAAAGTGTTACTATTTTTTTATTTATGCACCTGTACTTGAATGCACACAGGTAGAAGTATATATCGTTATTACATATCTTAGCCTTCCCGTCATTCTACACAATGTTTAATAAATAAACTCTGTGCTGTCGAATAGGTCTTTTCGCTTGAATAACTGTGTTGCAGCCGTTCCAACTGTTGAACATAGAGTTCCGCGTTAACCGTTTGGTTCCATTGAAACAATTCGTAATGGATAATCTCTTCCCAGTCCCATCATACACACAATATCGCTTTGCGCTTGTGAAAATCCTGACTCACTTACAGTGTCGCATCTTTACTAGAACTACGCCTTGCTCGGTTTTATATTAATGTACAGGTACCATTTTCGTTTCCAAATCTAGTAGTTAAATCATGTGTACAATGAGTTGAACGACGATGAGCCGATCAGCAGAGACTGTTGCTTGACTTGACTTGACCACATAACAAGACTTCCTATCGAGCATAGATCCTTCTCTATAGCATTGTGAAGGAATTCTGTTTTCTCTGTGAGTTCCCTAGTAGTTTACCGCGACATTCACGCAAAAGTTGGTTTAATCTCTTTTCATCATACTCTACAAGACGGCCAGAGGAAGGTGCGTATTTGAGGCCGAAATATTAATTTCTTAGCTTTTTATACCATTCATGAGCAGCTCTTTCAGCTGTACCATCTACTCCATTCAGAGCATAAATACAAAGAGCAGCTTTTAAAACATCGAAACAAGATAAAAAGCAAAAAATAAGGTGTAACTCATTTATCTTAAATTTACTTTCGATTAAAATAATCAGAAATAAAGCATAAATTAACTCAAACAAAAAACATGTATCTTGTAAAACAGAATATATTTTAGTAAGTGATTTAAAACATTATGTTAAACTTTTAATACCATGCAGATTGTTGACAATTTTAAAAAAGGTGAGAACTAGTTTCCAATTTGTATATGATATTTCGACACAGGTCTTCATGTTCATCACGCTCATGGGAGTTGGAAATTAATGACTTTTTTAGTACTGTACTACAATTATCATTTCTGCTTCTCTTGAAACATAGTAAATCTTTATATCTGTTAAAAGAATTAGAATAGCTTTGCATGTTGTGCTACTCAGGCGGTGGGATGAATAAGAAGTGGAGTAGTTTACTCTAAGACAGGAGTTCTCTAAGACAGATAATGCTCTCTCATGCCTGCTATATTAAATAATAAAGTTAGTAATTGGCTGCAGCATCCCGCTATCACTCTCCATACATCTCCCTCCTATCTCATCCTTCCGAGTCATCATCCCCATAACTCATTCAACCCCTCCCAAACACAAGACCTGAATAACTCACAGCTTGTCTTTTCTAAACAACAGTCTTTTAAAAAAAAATACCTGCCTCTCTCACCAACTATCTTTCACTTCTCCCTCCAACAACTTCTCCAAAGTCAAACCAAACTTTTCAGTCTTAATTTATTACTACCCCGCGACATAATCTCCAAACTTTCATCTCTTCTCCAAAGCCATGTTTTTCTGTATATATGAAAACATTCATCAAATCTGTTTGCTGGAATTTGCAACATCTTGAATGTTGACTAATTAATGAGCATGGTTTTTATTTATTAAAAATATGTTTAATACTGACTTAACAATAACTTTTAATTAACAGAAATCATGGAATATAAAAAAGGAAGCCTTTCATATTATGGAAAAGCTGAAAAAATATTTCAAATTCTTTCATTGATACAAGTTTTTAATAAAATCATCAGGATTATTTGTCAAAAAAAGAACCTGTTTCTTTACTTATCATTGTACTCATTTTCTTGATTTTTGAGTTGTCTTTACATGTTGGTGTCTCTCTGTATATCCATTTATTAACGTCCATACCAAATGAGAAATTAAAAAGAAGACTAAGATCTTTCAACCGTAACAAACAGTTTTCGTCAGAATCAAATCCCCTACTTTTGGGATTTGAGTCTAATCTCAAAATCCAACAGTTGAACTTTGACTCTGACGAAGACTGCTTGTAATCTTAGCCTTTTTTCTCATTTCTTGTTGTGGTTCTTACCTTGTAAGTTTCCACGTTAGTTACGTGTTTGCTGTAAAATCTTGATATTCATTGTTCTATATATATATATATATATATATGAATAACACTGTCTAAATGACAGTAAGTAATTCAAAATGTGACTTAGATATTTCACCAAGTAACGGACTCCGTTAGAGCTACAAGATGAATGATGGTGTAATGGTTTTTGAATGTTAAACAGGTATAAAGAAATATTTAAAATATGAGACATAGAATTCAAAGAGTTGATTGTTGGTTGAAGACTGCTAGGGGAAATAGTTAAAAAGTCAAAACGATTAAGAGGTTGGCGAGAGGGTGTTGTGAAGCAGGTCCCAGGCGACTGCTCCGTTATCTGCCACCCCACAAGGGCCCATGTATCTTCTTGCTTCCTAGTCACTTATTACACTCTGCCTCCGTACAAAGAATCAACGCTCTTCACTTCATCTTAGTCAAAACAAACTGATAACACTGCCATTTTTCTTGCAGATAGTCAAGTGTGCAATACATAACTGCTGCGGTCACGTCTAAACTGTTGTAAAAAAAAACTTCCAGAGCCTTTAATCGGCACAAAATAAATGTGTGCTTGTATTTAACATGCATTCACAAAAACAGAAAGGAACAGAGTCCTATTAAACGAACCATTCTTATCAGAGTTGTGCGATGAATTCATTCTTCATTTAAAAATGCAAATACTTGTGAAATAAAATGGCAATATTTAATATTTGCATTGTGCGATCCTCGTAGAAAATGTCTTTCGGAGTTAAAAACTTATAATAAGGATAAAAAAAGTGTTATGATATGTTATGGTCTTTGATAGGTATATTAAAGAAAAGGCTGTAAAATGTTAATACTTACTTAACTAATAATTATGTTAATTGATGGAATCAATTTTTTTTCGATAGAACTGCTATTCTTCTTCGTCACAATGGCTAGTTCAATCGCAATCGACTCCCACTACCGATATGGAGTACATAGGTTTCAGAACTGACTTCCGCGTAGGCATTTTATCAGTGTACAACCCACCTGTTACGGGCTTATCACACAATGAATTTTGACTCCACAATATTGTACTTATATACTTCAGCAATTTTTACCGGAGACCTAAATACGAAGCATGTACTCTTGAAGAATACATCCATTAATTCTGCACCCACTTGCTTAGATGTTTTACTCTTGAAAATTCATATTTGTGCATATTCTAGATAAACAATCTCGTGAGAGTCATTCTTTTAGATCATGAGAAAAGTTAGACAGTGCAATATGAAAATACTAAGTGCAGCATGAAACCCAAGTTCTAAATCATCTCCGTTCCGATCACACAACAATGCTATTAAAGCGTCGTATTCCTGAAGCAACCCTGCGTTGCACTAAAACGTACTTCAGAACCAACTGGGAGTTGTTCATTAAACAGGTCAATGGGACCATAACTCACTTGTCTGTTGGCAGTAGGAATGAAGACACTGCAGGATGCTCTTGTGGTCTGCAATAAAACATTGGTCAAAACTGCAATGCTGGATCAATAATCCGAGAACATTTGTGCCAAAATCAAGGAGAACGATATTCTGAGGAAGTGACAGCGATTCACCTGTGATTCGGTTAACAAATGAGAATTGAATCGTCAACTGATAATCTCAGGACGCGATATTTCAATACGAAGTGCTGGACAGTGTCCTTGCAGCAGATGAAAAAGATTAACATAATAGGGAATTGTGGAGTTCATAGTCTTAGGGCTTTTGTAATGCAACACTATCTCTTTATCATGATGATATGTCTATGATAACAAACCAGGAGCCAACGATGAACTTGTTATGCCTCCAAATTTAAATACAGAAGAATGGACAGAGCCTCATAATTCCATATAATTTTGACACTGCGCTGTGTCAGGATGAATGAAAAGAATGATTCTATTGCTAACCTGAAGACTTTAGAGTTCAAAAATTACAGTTAAACGGATGTTTGTATTCTTTATTTTATATTATACAATAAAATAACCAAAATATCAATGAGAAAATCAAAAGGTTTCTTTCACATTAGTAAATTATATAGTATATTTAATTTATCATTGATATTATGATGATTACTTCGATTGTAAAACAATATGGTCTACCAAATATGCAGAAATGGTTGATAGCTTGTTCTACAATGGATCTGACAAAATAAGATAGTCAATTAAAATATTATGTTTAAAAAATTTTATGAAATGTTTTAAATATAAGTGAAGTACAAGTCATAGCCACTTAAGACAAATTTAAAACAGGTTATTGAAAAATTGTTGCACTAATGCTGGGAAAAATTGTTTTCATTTAAAGCAATACAGTATTTTATTTATATAAATAAAAACAAACAGTTATTGTAACAGAAAATATGTTGATCTAAATCAATTAATATTAAAATATCATGATTAGATACTAAGTCTCTTGAACATTTAGTGTTCATCGTCAGGTTGCATCTGCCTCAGTGGGGTGATGTTGAGTTTTTTTAAGGAGTCAAAGGACACTCCTTAAACACTCATTTAAATTAAGAGGCAGATCTAACCAGGTGATGAACACTTAAGTGTTCGAAACGGGTTGAAGTTGGATCAAAACTTCCGTGCACGGACTTTCTTCCTCTTTCTAAATATTAGTAAATACCAAACTATAAATACTTGCATTGTTTTTGAATTAATTTGATTATAGATTAATAATTAATACTAAGAAATCAGTTCTACAACCAAGCAAACTCTTTTACTGTTTGTCAAACATAATTGATTAAACATTCAGTGATTTTTTAGGTAATTAATTACTAAATAAATAACAATGTTCATTTATAATTCAATGTGAATTATAAATATATAATAGTATTATAATCTTTATGCAATTTTATTTATAATATTATATATTAATATTATAAACAAAATTACATAAAATAAAAATAAGTAACTGAAATAACCTTCAGAAGCTTAAGTGAATATTTACTTCCTTTCAATTATTCAGCAACACAAAATACTAATATTTGGGCTTTAAAAAGAAGGAACATTTGTGGAATGAATTCATTTAATCTTGAAAATATTTCAGTGTTTTTTTTCTGAATCCTTAGATTAAATAAAAGTATAAGTAAAGAGAAATGAATATGACAGAAGTTGCAAAGTATTTCTCCTATTTTTTCGGATACGTTATTTTTTTTAATTAGTTAATTAGAGAAGTTGGTTTGTTTATTAAAGCCGTATTGGGTTCATGAATAATATGATAAAGCTAGCTGTAAGACTGACGAGGACATTACTTACTAAGTGGGCTGCTGCCTTCGACATTATTGGCCTTTATGCAAACTTTAATTTTTCATTACATACGTCCCTTCCCTCCTCTTGGTTTCTTCATTTCTTTGATTTAACCCTCTCGCATTAAGAGAATTGCTTGAAAAAAACTTCTACAGCTTTCAGTCTGCAAACAGTTCACTATGATTATACCATCAAATGTTTCTCTGAATTACTCTAATTTCTCTTGAGACCTTTAAACTTTAAATATTTTTAACTGAAAATTTAATAATAAGCTATTATTTTTTGTCAAAATAATGCGTATATTCAAATTTAATTATTAAATTGAACTATTGCATGGTTGAAAATATTTTTACTTTGTCTAAATTTACGTTTTTAATTTCTGATTAAAAGTAATAGTTGGTGATTAAATTAATATATCAATTTTAATTTTCTTGGATATTACATACCACTACTACATTTTCATGAATTATACTGGACTGAAAGTTAGCTAGTGGTAGAAACCCAATGCTGTTGGCGTAAAAAAAAAATTGTACTGTCTCGATCTGCAAGGCTGAATGAGTGGTGTTTATATAAAAGTGTTTAAAGGATCTAGAGGACGTATAATTTAAAAAGGACTTTCTTGAAACCTGTCTGTATTTACAGAACAATGTCTTTAGGTGTGCCGCTGTGGCATACTTACAGAATCATGTTAATGTTTTGCACAACTAACCAACCATTTAAGTTACCGCTATCTTGGGTGCTTTCCTTGGATTTTGTTCGCATGATAAAAAATCTGAAAACTGTTCAAATAAACATTTATAATGAATACATACAGGAGCTCTAGTGCAAAATTAATTTACACATTTATCTACAAAGTTTGAAAAGCATCATGTTTTACTCTGAAATAAAGTAATATAGTAAAAATTCTAACTATAAATGTTTATAAAAATTAAAATCAGCCGTCTTAGTTTAAAAAAAAAAAAGAAACCAGTTGAAGTTATTCATTACGAAGTTATAACGAGAGAGAATCAGGCCAAATTACAGTTGCTTTTCAAATCTGACCTGCAACTCTAATTAAGACAACTCTGGCTTTTGTTTCAAGAAAGAAGAATACTTCTTATCGATTTCCAGGTCTGTTTATTAAAACCAGAGTTTTGTCGCCAGGATTTTGGTGGCAGTGAAAAAAATTCCCGACCCGGAGGTCTGATTTTTTACGGACTAGCTTCTTATTTTTAATTTCTTAGCTTCTTTTCCGTAAAATTTGTTTTTGTTGTTTTAAAACATAAATGAAACATTTCAGCGAGTTGTTATCTAGTACTGTAGTTCAATAAATCGTTTGTAACAAAAAATAGTGTATGTAACGGAGGTAGGTTCCTCCTGTTCATTGAACCCTTCTCTGCCTCTGATTAACAAGAGTTCAGTATATCCATAGTATATCCTTGAACCTGAATCTATAATTCATATTGCAGATAATTTTCAGAGGCTATTGCTATACAATTATTTTAAAAAGAGTAACGGTTTTAAAGCACTTGGTTTGAAAGTGGTAAGTTCCTTAAACCAAAAATAAGTAGACTAAAGAGTTAGTCCACATAAAGTAAGGCATTTGCCATCAATCTTCTGTCTTTCCAAATTAGCCAAATTTCCCCCAACACCAGCTAAAAGGCCTACACTTTTCTGCCAAGATTCCTCAACCTTTTACTACCTAATTTCAACTTCACATCCATTGTTAAATACATTTCAAAAGTTATTTCTGTTTTAATTAAAACATGTATATAAGGTTTTAATAACTTATCCTCTAGTTTAATATTAAATGTACTTCAAAGATTATCAAAAACTGGTCTTTAGAACAGCAATTAGAAATTAAACTACCTTTAACTCCAGTAGTAAGTTTGTAGATTTCTTCTTGTTTATCTGCAGTACCCTCATTTTGCAAGAATGTGCTACCCAGTTTACTCTGGCAGTTGTTCTACATGATGCATACTTATACATACTTATTTTACCTGTTAAAAAAAGTTTATATTCATATTTTAGTATTTAATTTTCGCATTTAATGAATCGTTGTTTACAAAATTATTGAATGCTATGCAGCTAGTCCTTGGAATCATAATTTTAAATTACACTAGTTTTACTTCCGACAGCTAGAAAAATTATAGTTTTATTACAATACTAATTAAAGACTAATTAGTGATCAAGTAATGAAAACCAACAGTTAAGAATATCCATAGCAAATGCTTTATCCTGCAATAAATTACTGCAATCATGGTACTTTTTAGACCCCAATGCTGTAAATTCAGCTATATTTTTTTTAAAAATAAAATTGAAAACTGTAAATAGCATGAATTTGGAGAGAGTGTTTAGATCCTAGAACTAAAAGTATTGAAATTGAAACAAGCTAATATATGAGGAAGAGAAGAAATTTATATTCATTATAGAAGTTCATTTTAAAATGAATCCATAGCAAACTTAATATAAACTTAAATTTCTGTTTACGAGTTAAAAGCTTTTTATCCATTATTTGAGATGAAAACAAGGACTGTTATAAAAAAATTTTGAAAACATTTGTTTAGGAATATAACTTACTCTCCAATAACTTACTCTTTTCCGTGCTAAAAGCCAAATATAGTATTTATTCATTCAATAAGGTATGTTTAAAAGTTATCTCGTTGATATGGAATACATTTTTTACTACTGAATTAAACAAGTTCCCGTTAACTATTCTCTGGAATAACTATATTTGAGATATTCAACACAATCGACATTATATATTTAGTTCTATAGTTCAGTCACTATATGGTATTTTTTAATATTTGTAAATTGTGAAAGAAGTTTCTATACAAACAAAGTTTTATTAGCAAAGTGCGAGCTTAAACCCCAATGCAGTTCATCAGGTTTTTCGAATAGTTGTGATTGTAGAACAGGACCCCTACTTCTACTTTCCAATTATGACCAGATAAACATGAAAAAGTGCACTGCGTGTTTTGAAAATTTTTTTTTATGAATAAAATCTTGTTTATGTGGAAACTTTGTTTATAAAATTCTAATTATATATACCTTCAACGAAATGATGGCAATAAGTTACTTATTATAATATATTATTATAAATAACTTAATATTATAAGTTGCTTTTAATGATAACCCCTAGAGGTAAAGTATAAAAAACTATAAATACTTTTTTTATTTAGTTTTTACAGAAATAAACATGATAGCATTAAGAATTACAAGTTCAGGATTAAGAGAGATAGCAATTTCAAGCTTGACTAGTTTGTTACTATTCAGGTAAGAAAGGGCGGCTTATTCATGTTTCGGACCCTTTAGACATTAATGGGGTATTTTTTATCTGAATATCGGAATATTGTACAACCCATCCAGGAACTAATAACGCCCAATGCTGCTGAATTTTGTTTATCTAACAACACCGATGATTTCATCACAACATGGGGGCCGTTGGGCGTTGTTCTTTGTGTACAACATGTTCAACATGTGGCACATGTACCTCATCTTATATAAGTTCACAGAATTTTGGATATATCCTTTTTTTTTCTGTAACAGCAAACCATATCTATAGCATTTGCATATTTGCGATAAATGATTATTTTTTATAAAATAAATATGTTTGTTTCCCTTTTAAGACTGGATGTAATAAGAAATCAGTTTTGATGAAGACTGCAGAGAGGATTTAATAAGAAGTAGCTGGTTGGTGGCTGTCAGATTTCTAAGTGCGATAAATCAGTTTGGACGTTAGTCATGGGAGTCGGTTCTCTTAAGTTCGGGTGGCAGGAATGCTTTTACAGAGCCACCTGAGGTGTGGCTGTGCCGAATTAACACCCTCTTCTCTCTCAGACCTAATGCACACACACACTTTCCTTTTCTTCCCTTTATTACCTCTGGCTTTTTTTTTCTTTTGTTATAGTAAGCAGTCAAATTGTTTCAAAACTAACACACAGTAACTACATATATTTCTTTACAAAAATGAATATTATAACTGTGTTTGTGTTTCCTAAATACATTACGCTTCCAGCATACATAACATAAGAAAAATAAGGTGCACTGTTACATATATCATACAGCCATTTTTCTAGTGTGTCTTGTTTAAATGAAATTTATGTTTGCTTTCAGACAGTGCTGCCAACATTAATATTACAAATTATATAATTAGGGCATTTTCCTTCTATTCCTAGATACAAAAAATACTGGCATTTCTAACTGTACACTATCTGCATAATGCAGTATAACCAATTTATAAATAAATAATACACTTAAATTAAAATTATTTTATTCTTCCAAACTGAATATAATCTAATAAGAAAAATATAATTATCAATTTTCATAACCAATGTCATATACTGAAAATGGTGAAGCTAGGAATAAATGCACTAAAATAGGGTGGAATGATATTTAAACTTGGTTACACACTGTATTTCCTACCTACAAATAAAATTAACTAAAATATAATTACTTCTCTCTCCGTTTTAGGTAATTCAATTGATAGGTATACATATTTGCAGACAGGTTTGCCAACTCGCAAATACAAAAGAACTTCTCTATCAACTCAGTGTTTTTACCTTTGTGATATTTAGAAACACCAAGTGAAATAACAAAAGGGTTAAAATAACTAGCCAAGTGTTGTAACTCTGCCAAAAAGTGAAGGATTGAAAGATTTTAAACATATTTTGAAATTTTCATACTGTGTTTTATAAGTTTATTTAAACATTAGTTATCTTGTGGGCGTTAGTTTTGTTTTTTTTTTCAAAAAAAAATTATTTCAGTCAAGGTAACAATTGCAAGAAAATCGATGTAAGTTTTAATGGTAAGGGTCTGGATTCTTGCTAGCAGTGTTTTACTGTCTCATACAGTTAATCTGTAAGAAACACTACTATGCCTTAATTAACATATAACATATTATTAATACGTTAATTAAGACATATCTTGCAGTATTTATGCAGAACCCATTTCAAAACAACCTTACTCAAACATTCAATTTTATAGAACAATTGGGTGAGTGGAATAAATAATTCTGTTTTCATACAATGTACTACTAAGTGCTTTTATGTTTGGATAAGAACCTAAAATCAAAATAGGGATTCTTATCTCACCACGGATTAGATATCTGTCAAATCATTAGGAACTCTTTCAAACGGTAAACTTTTAGAATATTTACAAACGATACACTTTTCTTTTTACACACATGAATGACAACACACACACACACCACATAGCCACATGCACATAACAAACCCATACAAGCACAGTCAGAATACATAACTCATATTCACAAACATAAACAAAGATATACATACACACAAAGTCAGAAACAATGACACCCTCATGACTTTCATGTCCCTCACACACTCACACCCACAAAGATAAGAGAGGTAAAGAGTGAGAGCGAGATTATAAAGTACTATGAAAACGTGCCCCTATAAAATCTCATAATTGATACCATTATGCTTCGATTGTATAAAAATAAAAATTTAAAAAGATCAACGGGTGAATTAGATCCATTATGGATTATGGTTGATACTAATATTTCGAATAATCCTTGACGAAGAAAGGTGATGCTACATTTGAATTTGTCTTTAGAATGTGAATTATGACTCAGTAGATGTTTTGAGATGATTATTTCAATATGCAATGCCTTAATGTTTAACTAATAGATATAATTTATTTTGAAAATGCCTGCAAAGCCAAGGGAATGCTGCGGTTGGTAGAACTCGATGGTATTTGGTCCATAGGATAGAGCGGTCGTTTGGATTAACAGACGGCGTTAGATTCCTTGAAATAAAGCCTTCAAGTTTGTTTGGTTTGCCTCTCTCTAGAGCTGAATCAGAAATAGCCACGAGGTTCCGTTTGGGCCGGCGATATTGATGATGTTTTGCTAGAGGCATTATTGTTAGCGGATGCCAGTGGTCTCTCACTTGGGTTGGAAATGTTTCCACAAACAACCGTCACTCAATGCATCTTCATTTTCACTATTCTTCTCTCTCCGTGTTTTATGATCTTTATTCTCCGTCAATCCTCTGTATAAAATCAAATCATTTCCATCAGCCTAGTTCTTGTGAATTCATTCGGCCCATTTCACTAATCTGCTCAACCGACTGTGGAATCAAATTGACTGCAAAAATAAAATTCCCCAACTGCATTGTTAGTAATATTTTTAACGAATTTCCTACAAATAAATGTTTCTAATGCTTGCACCAGTATTTCATATACTTCAAAAAATACTTCAACAGAACTCTTTTACCTCAATTCCTTATTTAAATGTTCTCTCTTGATTATTTAACTTTCTTATAAACTTCAAATAGAGTATCAATAAAGATTTATTTAAACTGTTCTGGTTTAATCAATCTAATTTCAGTTCAGCTCATAAACTGACTGGAATATATGTATATATATACCAATGCATTTAAAAACTTTGTCTTATTCCACTTGATTTAACTTCGTCGAATATTTTTCTAAATTTCGAAATCTTTTCTTCATTTCAGGGTTCAACATAAAATTAAATCACCATATTTCTTTCAATTTTTATTGAACATGTTTCGGTTTGAAGGACTGCTCCCAACTTTTACTAATATATATATATTATTAAATTTGGCAGCAACTTCTGCGTTGACCAATTTCTTGCTCATGTTCTCTAGTTTCCTTACTAGTTTGCGGTAACTTTCAGGTATTTTCCATAGGAGTTCTGGTAACGACATGAAAGAAATAAAGTAGAACTATAGTCCCAAAGAATTATTGGACCTCCGTTCGTACCTTCAACAGGCATCCGGCCTGAATTTTACTATAGAAAACAGCACGAACGGACAGTTAGTTCTCTTTCCTAGATGTCTTGGTACACCAAACTAACCAGTACTTCACGACTGAAGTATACAGAAAACCTAATAGCATAGACCTGTGTCTCAACGGAATTAGTGAATGCCCGACCAGGTATAAGAAGTCAACTATTAATGCCTACATCCGAAGAGCCTTTACACACTGCAGTAATTGGAACCTCCTCCACCAAGAGTTCGATAAGTCCGTTCAGGTGTTAGTCAACAATGGTTTCACCATCCAAGAGGTTACGAGAGTTATTAAAATATACCTGGATAAGTGGTACACAGCTAACCCAACTACTCAGCCCAAGGGAGAGTGCATACGTCTTTACTACCGTGGATATATGAACTCCCAGTACCAACAAGACGAGATGGCCCTCCAAACATTAATAGGTAATAATGTACAAACCGCCAACCCAGATGATCACTTGAAACTCACTATATTCAACAAAAACCAAACTAAAAAGAACCTACTGATATATAATAGACCCAAACAAGAAACCGCCGAGCTGCAGCGTAGCCACCTCATATACGAGTATAAATGTACCACAAGGGACTGTGCAACCCTGCCTTCCAAACATATAGGGCTAACTACGACGAAGCTATCACGGCGATTGACTCTCCACCTTGCAGGAGGAGCACCGAAGAGCCATGCCAAAGAGGTGCACAAAAAGAAATTAACGAGAGAGAACCTGACTGAGGGGACAACCATCTTGCAAAGCTTCCAAGACGACATCATATTGCATATACTCGAAGCTCTTTACATCAAAGACCATAACCCTTCGTTAAACATTCAAAATAGTAACCTTAAAGCAATACCCAGTTCAAAAAATTTTGATACGAACTTTAAGATAGTAACACAGGTAGTTGGGTTCAGTGCCCTGCCCTGCATGCCTACACAGGCCCTCCCACTTACTCCTCCCTCCCTTCTGCATATTTTGTTTTCTATCATAGTTAGTTGTTAACTGCTCTTTGTATCATAGCTTTTGTTTTGTTTACTATTATAATTTATCGTTTTTTTACCTGATGATGGCTAATGTGAGCCAAAAGCTTGTATTTTAGATTAAGTTTTAAATTATAGTTTTAGATTAAAGTTTTAAAGTGTTTAGCTTTCTATTTTATTTCTTTCATGTCGCAACCAGAACTTCTATGAAAAATACCTGAAAGTTACTGCAAACTAGTAAGGAAACTAGAGAACATCAGCAAGAAATTGGTCAACGCAGAAGCTGCTGCCAACTTTAATAATACCTGTTTGAGAGAAGATAAAACCTGCTGCCATCATACACCAATATAATATATATATATATGTATAATATTTTTGCTGAAGATGGTGGATGTAACACCGAAACATGTCCAATAATACAATAAAAAATTATGGTGATTTAATTTTTAAGTTGAACTCGGAATTAAAGACAAAATTTCGTAATTTGGAAAATATAAGACGAAATTGAAAAAAGTGGAAACAGACATCCATTTTTTAAAAGCATAAATATATATATATATATAATAATATATATTATTGATAAAGTAACGAAATACGAACAAACTTGTTTATCACTCGCAGTTCTATGTTCAAAATTAAACACAAAGTTCCTCTGAAAATCCTTAAAACCAAATTTGTAGCCCTTATGAAAAACGTAATAGCTCAAATTTTTCAAAAGATCTCATGTACAGTTAGCAAAATTTGTACGCTCTCATTTTGTCCTATTTTTAAAACGCCAAAAATAACTATTTAGATAACCATACTTGCTCGGTCAACAATGAATGTGGCGAATCAATTCATACTGGAAGAGCGCATCACACTTGAATGACGCTACTCAAGGCAACGGTCTCCAGCGTTGCCAGATCGAAAGCGACGTTGCAGTCTCACTACTTAATTTATTCATCCTCGTATATATATATGTATAATATTTTTGCTGAAGATGGTGGATGTAACACCGAAAACATGTCCAATAATACATTAAAAAATTATGGTGATTTAATTTTTAAGTTGAACTCGGAATTAAAGACAAAATTTCGTAATTTGGAAAATATAAGACGAAATTGAAAAAAGTGGAAACAGACATCCATTTTTTAAAAGCATATAATATATATATATATATATATATATATATATATATTGATAAAAGTACCGACCGCGGAATAGAAACAAAACTATAGTTTATCGGGACTCGGTCAGTTCTTCATGTTCAAATTAAACTCTCATTGCCAAAGTTTCGGTCTTTATTTAAAACCTTTTTCATAGGCAGAAGTATAAATTTTGAAACAGAAAAACTAAGTATTACATTACAAATTATTTTACAAAGAAAAATCCACATACTATTTTTCTTTGTAAAATAATTTGTAATGTAATACTTAGTTTTTCTGTTTCAAAATTTATACTTCTGCCTATGAAAAATAAAGACCGAAACGTTGGCAATAAGAGTTTAATTTGAACCTGCAGAACTAACCGAGTCCCGATAAACTATAGTTTTGTATATATATTATATATATATATATATATATACAATATAAAGATTTCATAAACACGTGAAATAACAATCAATGATCACACCACAATAAGAAAATGGGAAAACATGAAAACCCAAAAAGAAAAAGAAAAACCCAACTTAGTTGGGTTTTTGACTCTGACGAAGACCACTTGTTACAGTTGAAAGATCTTAGTCTTGTTTTCCCATTTTCTTATTGTGGTTTGATCATATATACATATACAAAACTAAAATATACGTTTTACAGTAAACTATAGATACAGAGTAAACTGGCGAACACACTTACTGTCTCTAATTTTTGCTTGAGTCGACTGTAAGTGTCTTCGTCCCTTTACTCTGTATCTATAGTTTAATGTGAATCGTTTGTTGTCCTTTGCGGATTGTTTTCCTCTGATAACATATATCATATATGGTATTGCGTGTACAAACAAAAAATGACTTTACATATAATATAATATGAGAAATTACTTATATGTTTTTCAACAACAATAACAGTTTCTTGACGCCTATTCATTCACATTTCTTTTAGAAGGTACAAATAACACATGAGGGAAAAACAGAACAACAAAGAACTGAAAAACCCTAGCTGGCGATATTAAGATAATAACCCGGTAAAAATATGAAAGGCGAGAGCGGGTGATATAAGTTTTATATTGCTTGGATATATCATCTTCAATAAAGGGTCAAAGGTTTAATTTATTAGAGTTTGAATTTGTTTGGGAATAGTAGAAATACTACAGAAGCAGTGCGAGGAGCAAGGTACAGAGAGTTATTACCTGAGCAACCTCCACCCACAGCAGCTGCCGTCACCCAAAATAGCAGTTTAGTTTTGTGCACTGAAATGGTGCATACAAATGTGGAGCGACTAAATTTATAGTTTGAAATTGCAACAGCGATATTAAAACCACGTTAAACTGAAACGTGTCGAGGAATACAAATAGTGAATAAGTTTATGCATGGTTTAATATATTACTGAAACTGTTAACATAATAAACAATAATTATACCTATAATGTCTTGGGGAACTAATATACCTGTACCAGAAAATATTCAAAAGTTAAACTGGTAAAATTAAGGAAATATATAAATAATGATGGCCTTGACATTCTTTTTCCTTCCAAATGAAGTCAAGAAGGTCTGGTCCCATATATATATGATCAAACCACAATTAACTTTGATTATCTAAAATAATATTTATAATAATTTTTCAGTTTTTATGTTTTCAATACTTCTTTTGACTTGAAATGTACAGTGCCTCCGCTGAATTCGAAAGTAAACAGAACTCTCTAAGAATTGAACTATCGCATAGAAACAAAGAGAAGGTTACTGATGAATGTGCTATTGTAGGTATGGATTTAAAAAGAATAATTTTAACAGTTACTCTCAATTAATTTATAGTGCTGGATCAACAGAAATAAGTGACATGTTATAATCAAGAAATAAATAATAAAATAAGTATTATTCAAAAAAATTGAACTAACTAAATCGATCTAAAAAACCATCTATAAAGAGCAGTTGCAAACTTTAGTGAGAGTACTGATTTTGTTCATTACTGTTGTACACCTTGAAAATGCAGTCGTTAAAATAATCAAATACAATACCCAAATTACGATTTGTATTATGAAATTGTGCAAATGACATCATTACGAAATGCACACATGTAATGCATAAATCAAGCATACGTTTGCATATAGCCTGGGTCATGTAGTTTCAGAATATATGGCTTCTCTGCTTCTATGTTGAATACCTTACGAGAAATTCGTGAACACACAGACACACGCTGCAACTTTGTTATATTAGTTATGCACTTCATTAGTAAGTAAATTATATTCTTGAAAAATATGTTGCCTATAAAACTTAATGTACAAACATAGTTATTAATAATAGAAATTGTCACCTTATTAATTTCAAATTTTACTAAAAATAATTTTACCAGGGAGCGTGGGTAAAGTGGCAAGCACCGTTGTAATTACAGTTTAGAACAACACCTTACTTTATATCCTGAAAACTTTTCTTCATTGGACCACAAAACCCATATTTCTTGTGAAAACTGAAATTCTGACCAGATGACAATTCTTTCCTACTCTATGTATAATAGTAGAAAAGGTAGAGTGGCAGTGCTGGTATAGGATAGAGTATATATGTGCCTATAAATTGCAATATCTTTCTGATATCATTTTTTTTAATTTAAAACAACAATTTATTACACTAACCAACCAATGTTACAAGACTATTAAAAACTCAACTCTGTATTCCAACGTTTCGAAAATGTATATTTTATTTTTCAAAGCTATAAAAACAATTTATTATTAATAAACAAAAACACAAACTAAAACAATGAAAAGAAGTCATAATTAATCATACTCTACATTAAGTGTAGCAGTTAAAACGGTAGGTTCTAACTGACTAAGGCTATAATAAGGAGGTATATCGTTGTTACAATGGTGTATAAAGAATTAACATAAAGATAGTAAGAAAAACTTTTAGGAAAGATAAGAATTATGAATATAAATAACATACAAAGGAAGTAAACAAAGGTAAGAAACACTAGGCAACACGAAAACATAACAGTGGTCGTTAATATTAATTTTGAAGAGAGTTCACTGAGATTTGAAGAAGTCTTAACTTTGTTTAAGTGAACATTAACAGCTGTCTTTACCCTTTAGTTATTATTTGTGATTTTTTGTTTGTCTTTTTTTCTAAAAGTGTAAATAAAATAAAAATATTTCGTTTGAGACTTAGAATATTTACTAGTTTTTACCTCCGAATAAGTTAGGTCTTCCATATTTATTTGAAACTTTTTTTTTGCTATGTTTGTAACAAGAAATTTGTGAGATTATATAAATCGTTGTGCGATAAATTTAACAAAACAATTTGATGATTAAAGAGAGTAATATATATTTTTAAGAACAAGTAAGTAATGACTGTTTAAATTTATTAAAATGCAATAAGTATACTACAGTATCCACTTTTGGTAAATAATATACAATAAAATACAAAAATTTTTTTTTATTTTATTGTAATGAAAGCAATGAAATGGAGCAATGAAATATATTTAATCTTTTTGCACAAATTAATGGAAATTACTGTTTTATAAATCAATTATAATATTTTAAATGAGTTGCAAATCAGATCATTAGTCTGATCATTTATTTTTTTTTTAAAAAAAATAAGATAGCAGCTTTTAATCAAAGTTTAAATTAAGTTAAAGAAATAATTAAGAAATTAAATAACTTAGAGGTGTAACAATCGTGTACTGCTGCAAACTTGTACAGCCGGTCAGATGTTTCATTTTTACTATTAATGACATTTATTCGCAGACATAATCTTCATTTGCGTCAAATCCACGTACTTAAAAGATTTTTTTTAAAAAAAAATTCAATATACAAATTAGTCTGCTGACTTGTAAAATATTAGTTTTATTTTTGTAGATCCTAATTTTGTTGAATTACATTTAAACATTAAGGATTTTATGTTCTTCTTCATTGTAGTATTTTATTGCTCAGCTTTATTTTTATTGTATATTATTTAACAAGAGTGTATATTATAGGAAAATTATATCATTTAAATACAAAAAGAAAAAAAAACTCGTTTTTAAAAATTTATATTACTCTCTTAAATCACTTCCAGATTTTTTTTTTAAATTAGAATGCCTGCATATATTATATTATACTGCATATATTAAACCCGTATTCAGTTTTTTTTCTATTCAAAACATTTCTAGCCAAGAAAAAAAATTTCACATATTTTTTGGGGAGCTTAAAACGACTAAATTTCTTGAAGTCTCAGAAAAAATTATTTTAATTATTCATTATTATTTAAACAATTAATAACTTAGAGTAATATAGTTAATGTTTTCATTAAAAAATTGCAATACAGGATTTCAATTACCTTTAAAATATTCCCCCTTTTTTTCAATTCATTAAACAATTGAAAATTGTACACAAAAATTATATTTTTTCTTATTTTTTTATATATTTATTTTAGAGGAACGTTAATTAGAAAAATTATTGTTTTTATCGTCAGAAAACTTTTGAATCATTTGTATTTATTACCTTTTTTTTGTTTTTTTTCTTATCAAATAACATAGGATTTGATAATTTGTAAATATAAGTAACTTTCTGTAGCTAAATTCTTCTGAAAGCATAGAAAATACGAGACAATTAGAAAAACCTCCACCCAAACTTTAAGAAAATTATTGTATTCTATAAATAAAACACAATTAAATAAAGTAGGCTTACTTTAATTTTAAAGTAGGTATAGTGCAAATATAACAATATTAATAATTTGATTAGCTCAAATACCCCAATTTGTTTTATTTATAGAAGGAAACATTGAAGAACTTAATAAATCTTGTACGAGTACCAAAGTTTATTTTCTAGAATAAATGGGAGTTCATAACTCATTTGAAAACTTACATAAGATAATAATGAGAAATTTACGGTAAATATTCATTAACTTCAAGGAGATGAGTGGAGTATATTACGTCGAGTTGGCTCACTAATCATAAACTGTTCTGATGACTTAGCCAGTGCACTGTTTAATTAATGCGTTAAATTATAAGTAATTTATTCATTTAAAGGATCAAGTGAAATGATTATTACTGGCAGAATGAACATCAGAGAGTGATTTTGTTATTATAAGATTTTGCTGAAGACAAACTGCGGCAACAACCCTAAGATTAAATTGGATATTTACAATCAAGTTGTCCAACTTAGTCTAAGGAATTATATCCATTTATGGAGCAAAAGTTCAACTTCCTTAGGTTATATATCTTACACAGCTTAACTTTGTATATGTATATAAAATAAATTACATACCAAATATAATAAAACCCCTGAGTATCATTATTAGTACACTTATATTCCTGGACGCAGTTTTCAAGGAATTTATCTCTATACGTTCTTTGTTGTTCTTTACATCTACCATCCTCAGAGCGGCGCTTTCCAGTTCCAGTCGCAAACTTTCTAATAAGAACTCCGATCTATTCTTTGACATTATTCTTCTCCAAAACATACCAATACTTCCTGGTAGTGATTTGGACTTCGTGGCTATCTTATCATTCTGTTCTCTCCTTAGCATCACACTTACCCAATTCTTATAAAACCGCCAGCACTTCTTGTAACTCCGTTCATCGATAAGTCTGGAGCCCATAGAATGATTTCAAATGGGTTTCATACACTAAGGTAAATACTCATAGGTGTTCTGTTGGTAATTGTGGTGGGTTTAGATAAGGTATTTAAATATTTACTTTCTTGCTTAATGAGTAACCGTCATGAACAGAATTTCAAACATTAAAAACTTAACAAAATAACTCCAACATCATAGAACAAACAAATAAGGAAAAAATGACAAACATATTTGTTAAGTTATTTCTTAGTGCAGTAGAGACAAGTTGATTTAAAAGCGGCACATTAGGGTAATAGAAATGAATAGACAAATAGTAATTAATAATTTATAAAGTATAAAAGAAAAATGAATAGTTAGAGAGTGTTAGGTAAATTTGAAACAAGTATGAAGATTTCAAACAGATTAAAGTACTTGTATATTAGATCCACATTTTATAGTAATTTTTTTTTAAAAAAAATTATAATTATACATTCGGGGTTGATTAAAAAAATTAATATATTTTCACTTATATGAAATATAAGCCCTTGTTTCTTAATATTAAAAAAAGCTTTTAGACAAATTTTTAAATAAAATGCAGTAACTAGGGATACAATATTTTAAGGATGTTTTTAATACTTTGCAATTTTAAAATGATATCTGAGACCCCGAGGAGGGTGAGAGTGGCAAGGATGCTGAGGTCTTTAGTGCTTATGAATCCAAATTGCAAAACCCAAGCTGGTTTGCTTAATTAAAAAAAGAACTGCTTGTTTTTCATTCGTGCCAATGGTAAAAAAAAATCAGTGGCTAAAACCTACTCAGAGTGGATGAAAATATATGTAGTGGTCTACACTCATCTTTACTGTAACTACGCCAATTATCAGAAGTAATAAAGAATCGATTTATGATTTTTTTTCGTTACTACGTTTGGCAGATCATAATAGAAATGTAATTGGCATGTTGATTTAGAGCAATTGAAAGTAGGTATGTTTCTATTAAATGATTTTGATTTAATGTTGAAATGAAATAGGTAACATTGAAAATAAGTTTTCCTCAACTTCTAACATTTTACATAAATGTAAAATGGTAAAAATAACAAATCATAAAATTGGAACCAGATCCATAATTAATAAATTAGATTTGAAAGAATAAATGAAATGAATGTTAATCAAATGAATAAATGTACTGGAATGTCATCTTATCAATTATCAATGGGTGAAATTAATCAATTTTCAAATACACCCATCTATTTTAATTTAAATTAATAATTTGAAATCTTAAAAAGAAATAAATGAATAGTTATTATTAAAAAATGTTAGTTAAATTTTCAACCCTGTCGTAAGGGAATTTCTAAAAGGTGTAATTTTTTTCAAACCAAACTGATTGATCCAAAGAAAATTGAGAAGTTCTTACTAACAGCGTAATCAATATGTGCTTTCATCTCTAGTTATGAGTGACTGACTTATTTTTCTGATTTCATTTAAATTTAATTAATTAAGTTTTAAGAACCATTAAAATCAGTAATTGATTTTTATATGGTGAATTCAGGTGCTTCTTCTATAAAAGTACTGTTCATGAAGGGTTCCTACTTAGTTAAGAAAAATTCGTACTTCTGTATTTCGGAGAGCTTTTGCAGGGGTGTGGTTTGTTTTTTTAGTTTTTCGCTGATTATGGGCAAGTAAGATTCCCAGAATTATTAGTTGTGTTTCCTCTTTAGTCCTGCAATCACTTACTGTGTGGTATTTTCGCACAATTGGAAAATTAAAGAAATCAGTTTCCATCGAAATAGTGGAAAGAACAGTTTCATGAAAACAACAACGTCTTTCGAGTCCTTAGTGTTTTTCTCCAGGTTACATCAGATTATCAGAGAAAGAGTGAGAGGAAGAGAGACAGCCAGAGGAAAAGGAGGAACTGAGAGTGTGACAGAGGGACAGATGCCAAGATTAAACTTTCCAAGTTGAACGCAAGGTTCAGCAAATTTACTGTCGCATTATTTATTTCCGTTAAAAATTGTTTGTTCCCGTTCATTTAGTTTAATTTTCAAAAATAATAAAAATTTACCTTAAATACAACTAATTCATTTTAAAAAAATGTTAGATTATTTAGGTCAATAGTTTTTTTGTTAATGAAATAATTATCATCTTGATGCAATCTACATTTCTATCTCTAGAGTAAGTCACAGTATAATGACATCAACAAAAAAATTCTTCATGTTGTTTTTTAAAAATATCTGTTTTCAAATATGTGAAGTTTCTCTGAAGTTTGCATCACCTTATCTGAATAGGAAGAGCTGAGAAAACTTGCAAAGTTCAACCAATATTTGAGGCCATAGAGAAATCTGTATTGGGTATCTTCAAATAAATTGTTTGACAAAGTAAAAAGGATTTAATCTTAACCGGCGTAGGAGGAGTCATTCTTTTTCCCATGAAAAAAATATCATGAATCCTGTATAAGCTCAGAGATAGTGGAAAATAAGTTTTGTCAAAACTAACAAATTTGTTATTGTTGGAGACTACAATTTTTATCATTTCATTAAAGGACTCATAAAGTTTTCCATTGCTTAAGGGCATTTAAAGGAGTAATTTAGAACAAGATGAAATGTTTTGATATTGAATGGCCGCCTAGAATAAGTGTTTATGTCGGGATTTTATAGCAGAACATTTTATATTTCATGCACCGATTGCGGAAATGAAATTGAATTAAAATATCTTAGTGCTAGTTTCAACTGGAAGATAGGATAAAGGGATGAGTTTTCGCTAAAAACATATCAATTTAGCTCACTAATACATAAGTTTTTTTAATATAAAATATATTTCCAAAATGATTGCCTGAGATCTCTTTTTGGAAGTTTTAATAATTTGAAAATGACACGATTAGTCTAACGGGTTTATCTTGTTTGTGAATTTTCTGAAACAGGCAAAGTAGGAATCATGAGAGTTATTTTAAGAGTAAAAAGGTCTCAGAAATTAGGTTTAATTTATTTATAAACAAAAGACACATATAACCCGTAGATATAGGACTATATATTTGAAATCAATTGCTTTCATAAAACATCTTTTACTTGAAGAAATATTCTTTCAATTTTACAATATAATTAAATATTATATGGTAAAAAATGCCACATCTATTGATTTATCTGCTTTATGATCTTTTTGGGCGTAGAATGAATAATTGAATATTTTACTGTACTTATGATTTTATAGAACGATCCTTGTTTGGTGTTAAGCAATACATAAAATCGCGTCTTGCTAAAGCTCTCCCTTGTGTAGGCATGTTATTTGAAACGATTTAGAAATGCTGAGAGCAAGGTGTTCTGTTCGGGGAATATATAAGATGTTTTTTGCGAACCTTCGTTGCAGCAGCCTTGTTTGTCGAGCTCGTCTCGGCCTCTGCCCACTGATGGTCAGCTTCATTAGCCCACTACCCTCCCAATCTATTTCCATACTCTCCAATCAACCCTCCACTCACTCCATTACAGCCTGTTCATTTTTCCCCTCTGATTGAAGACTTTCCTTTCACAAAGTCACACCCTTTATCCTGATTGCATCTGAAATTTTACAACACAGTGCCATGATTTTATCCTAATTGGAACTTGATTGATAAAGTTTACTCACTTACTAGTTCACTCTCACAAAACAGTCTTGGTCATAAACTTACAAATTAATTAATTGATTAACCAACCACTAATAATCATCAATTTTTGAAGATATTTCAACTGAATTTGGTTTATGATCTACCTAAATGAATAACATAAACAATGATTAAACCACAATAAGAATGGGAAAACAAGACTAAGATCTTTCAACCGTAACAAGCGGTCTTCGTCAGAGTCAAAAACCCAACTGAGTTTTTGACAACTCAGTTGGGTTTTTGACTCTGACGAAGACCGCTTGTTACGGTTGAAAGATCTTAGTCTTGTTTTCCCATTCTTATTGTGGTTTAATCATTGATTGTTGTTTCACGTGTTTATGTGAAATCTTTTTATCGATGAATAACATAAACAAATATTGTCAGTCCAATTACAAGTCTTTATGAACGAAATTATTTAATTTCATCAATCCAGTACTGAACGTTATCATTTGAATTAAAACTGTTATTGTGTAAAACCAATGAATTTTACATAATAAATATCAAATTTATATTCAAATTTATTGAAGGGAAATATGTATTATAAAAAGTTGTGGAAATTTTGCACTAAAAACTGCTTATATACGACCATTTCTATATCATTTAGACGGAAACAAGTTTAATATCATTTAATCTATCAAGTCTTACGCCAGCTCATTCGTGACCGCTTTTGTCTTAAATAATTTTTTACCAAAATTCTTTTTTTTTTATAATTAAAAGTATGAATATGTTCTTTATTTGTATCTTAATTTTAAATCTTATCCTTTCAGTTCTGAAAATGTCCCACAACGTTTTTATTTTATTCTACAAGTTCTAGCTTGAAATAGGTTAGGTGAGGTTGAAGTGGCAGTCCCATGAGAGAACACACACAGTCTGAACATCGGTTCTTTATGATACCACAAATAAGAACAACATTCTACATTAGGAGTCCTTAACTTTTCCTAACACAAGTGTGCTTATAGTAGGCAACTTAAACGAGTCTCTGACATCGTACATGCTTGGGAACGACAGATTAACGTCCTCTTCGAGGGACGACGTGTTCAGATTTATTCACTTCCTCTTAAATAAATCGAGGGCCAGAGTAGGTATTGAACTTTAGATCTACCGGTCCAAAGGTGAGCACGTTGCCTACCTGCACCCCTCCACCATGTTATAATTCACTGATTTATTTTCTACTGTAGCAGATTGGTTTTCTTTGATTTTAAGACGATGTTTACAATTTTTTTTTCTAAATAGTTATATTTATTATATAAATAGTTTATTGTTATTATAAAGAAGCTTTTTATCTATATTCAGGTTATGAACCTAAAAGCTTTATTTAGCATATCTTTCATCAAGTTGGTGTAAGTTGCACGTAGAATTTTGATTTCTTTAGTGAAAGTTTAACTCTTTAAATTGTAATAAGAGCAATATTTTTGTATTTTCTTTTCTATCAAAATAGTCCTTTATTCATGCAGGCAGACAGTGTATTCTACAAACAATGTTGCATTGATCCCTGTGGTGCTACAATATCTCAGTTATTTAACAATGGAGGTGCTTCTAATTCTATTTTATTAAAATGAACTTTCTTTCATGGGTAAGATAATCAAAAGTAATATTCCCTGTTATTAATGTAATTGAATTATTTTGAGATATAAAACAGAAACAAAGGAAAACATTATCTTTCTGGGTTTTTTTTTCTGTTTCCACAATAAAATGAATACCATAATTAATAACATCTGGTTGTTTTCTTTCAAAAAACTGAAACAAGATCGAGGTAAAAAATATTTACCAATTTAACGCAGGAGAATAAGAGACAAAACTAATGAATGAGTCATTTGATAAATTAAAAATACCTTCTCAGTGATAGCGTCTCGTTTTTTGTTATAACGTGAAATTAACTTTGTCCTATCCGGGAGATAAACAACTTCTTTTCCCTTGTGTATTATTATTAAAAACCGTTGTATTACTTCCATTAAACAAGAGTGTAAAGGTAACCTCATTATCGTTCTAAAGAACGGTTTTATAAAATAATCAATAGTAACAATCTTCTTGGAACATTTGATTTGACTTTCAGATGATTCCATTGTGCTACGTTATTCTGCATTCGTTTATTATTAAAAATAAAAATATAAACTAATGTTATACTCTTAAGCACAAAACAAATCGATGTGAGGTGATCAGAATTTTTCCATAAAACTTTGATGGAAAAACGTTGACCAACTTTGATGGAAGACCAACAGCCAAGACAAGTAGATTGTCTTAGAAACATGCTACATAGACAAGTGTCTATGGCTGCGAGTAACGATTTCTTCAGTGAGCTGAAGAAATTATTTCAATGGAGACATTGAATAGTTGTTGACAGTCAAATTCGTCTTTTTGAAGTTCACACTCTTGAAGTACATCTTCAAGTCTATGAAGCCTCTACGAAATTTAGATTTGATAGTACAGGCTACTCAATAAAGAAAGACTTGTGTGACGAATAATAACTATCCGAAAGTTAGTAAATTTTATTTCTTTGCTAATTTGTATTATACAGATCGTAGTCTGATGGCTAATTGACAATAAAAAAAAGATAAAATGATAAAAATTCAAATTTAAATATTTGTGAACTGTAAAAATTAATATTATATTAAATATTAATACTAAATATAATCATTAAAAAATGGGAAATGCGCTGAAGCCGTGCCAGTATTGAGTAACAGATAAAAACTACAGAACGGTAGCTTGAACAGTTTTCACTGTCTGTAAAAATCTGGTTACCCGAAAAGTTTAGAATTATTACTATTTGAAATAATATTGTAAGCAATGTGTTCCTTTCTAAAACTATTGTTAAAATCAGAATGGAAATCCTTAATACGAATATTAGAGCAATAAAAAAATAATCGGTATATTACATTTAGACTATTAAAAAGATTTTACAACATTAAATAAATATCAAAGTCTAAACCACAGTAAAAAAATCAGACAAATGAACAAGATCTTTTAACTAAGAGAAGTGGTCTTCTTCAGAACTTCACTGTTACTGAGTAACGGTGGTACTACGTATCAGTGAGACTCTAACTGAGACCACTTATTTTGTTTCAGAGATCTTAGTCATTTTTCTCATTTTTACAGTGGTTTTACTGTAACAGTTTGTGGTTCAGACGTTAATTTACTGTGGTTTAGACGCTGATTTAAGCTATTACATGACCATGTACTTGATGTATTTGGTTCATTCCACACTTGAAGCCCACACGACCAATTCCATTCTGAGAAACCATTGAAGCCCACCATTGGTGAAAGTTTCCATGTTTTTATACAACAGTGAGAATTTAACTTTTTATTACCTACCATGTAGAGTAAGCATACATTATAGACTAAATTTTGTTGAAAAGTTTGACAAAGTGTAAAGTTTGTGTTCATGAAGTTGCCTAGTCTTGTATTATTATGCAAAATCTTTTAAAATCTTCAGATATGTTTGTTTATTTCCTTAAATTACTAATATTATCATGTTGTAATGACCAGTAGATTGATTATCAAATGACATCAGGATTTTGTCCATAGTATGCTGTTAAGCAAAGCAGACTAATGGCACTTTAAAGCAGCGACATTTTAGTTCTGTGCAGAGTCATCTTCATCGCTTGAAGCTAATAAGGTGGACTCTCAAAGGACGTGCCCAAAGCTCAGACTAACAAGTTCAGATCTAATATCAAGAATCAGTTTTACTTCTGGTTGAATGTCCCAGAGAAATTCTTATTTCCAATAATATACTGCCCCATTATTACTACGCTAAATGTAATTACAGGTAGATAATCATCTCCATCTTTTCATCAGTTAGACTAAAAAGAAGGAAGTAAATGGATGTATGTTGCTTAGGTATAATGTACATTGTGCGTGTTCCATACATTATTAGAAAGTGAATATTGAAAATATTTTATGAGTTAAATTTACGAGGCACGTTTTGTGTATGGCATATCAATTTCAACACCTCTTCATGGAAATAATGAAATAACATGAAATACCTTTTGCAAATAGAAACAAGTGGCTTGAAACTGGTTGGTTAGAATGAAAGTCACGTGACAATTACACGATCTTTACATGGGAAGCACGTATGCAGAATGGTGGGCTTGTTGATATCTGCCTACTCTGCCAGAGTACAAGGTGACGACATACTGCCTATGTCAACCCTCCTATACCTTCCTACCTGTTTTCTTTTTTAATACAGTTTTTCATATTATAAAATATCAACACTTTAATGAGTTTTGCGGATTTGTTTTGATTTATCCTAATTATGTCATTAGATCTATGACTAAATCAGCATTGTCCAAAATATACAGTACAATCTGCATGTAACTAAATTCCAGCCTTTCGTTTTAGAAAGATTTTTACTTTAACGAAAAAATCTCTGAGCCAGTATTACAGTTTATAAGGACAATAACTAATTACATTATGGCCGGATCTACTCGCTCCTTTCAGTTTTTGCGACTATCATTGCTTCGTCGAAGGGAATTACCCATTATCCAGGAACCAGACCTCAAGTTTTCAAGTCCAAATACCAAGTTGTAAACCTTACCCAATAGTAGAATAACTAGTTCCCTCTTGTCATTCTGTAGACAACCTTCATAGAAGGTACTACTTGTCACAATGTGACTCCCTAAAAAGTTTACCCTTCCTTCCACAGCCCCCACGAGTCATCGGCAAAGATGAGGAATGTGGAAAACCAAGATAATGGGCTTCCGCGCCTCCGTAGTACCAACAGTATTTTAAGAGCTCTCGGGTAGACTTCCTGACCTACTAAGCCTGATTTGGCTGCAGGTGAGGTGAGTAGCCAAAAAGCCTTCCGCTTATTAGCCAGTCTACACAGTCAGCGTAGCCTGTTGCCCACTGTTGGCGACGGATAGATACGCGGTCTACCTCACCAAAAAGAGTGGCCTCTTCAGGAGCGCTCGTGAGAGCTATCAATGACTAGAAAGTTATTGAACTTTCAAGTAAGAGACTGAACGCTTACTGCCAGTCATATGTCTTATTTTCAACCGAAAAAGAACTTTTATAAAAAAACATTTTAGAATACAGCTAGCAACTTTCACTTATAAAACGCTTACTCCCTACATCCAGTAGCTAAAAGGATAGCGATAATATCAATATACAGGTAGAGACATTTAATCCATTAGACCTCATTACTATGGAATTCACGAAAGGTACTGTAGCTTTTCAAATTTCAAATAGAAATGCAAATTATTTTGTCGGTATACTGGTCACCATAGAAATGCATGCATATATAAATTATACATATAGACAATATGCATTATACAATTAGTGTAATTATTTATACTAACTAGTTTATAAATAAAAAAAATATAAAAAAGAGACAAAACCATGCATTTTTCATTGAAAATATTATACGAATATTCTTTCGTAACAGTATAAATAAAGTAATACAGGACTTTGGCAAGTGCTGCCAATAATAAAAAAAATATTCTTATTAGAATCTCTTTATGTTCTTTTTAATTTTGACTGGTAGCTTTCAAGCATCAGTAACCTTGCCTTGTAACAAAATCACAAAAACTAATCTTTCTTCATGGTTGCTCAAAGTAAATCAAAAAAAGTCTAATAATCCATAGTTTCTCGCCTATTTCTGTTACATGTTAGAATGGTTTAAAGTGTTTTGATTATTTGCGTATATGTGTTTTTCTTATTGATATTATAAATAAATTTCTCATTTATTTATTATATTTTTCGTTATAAAATAGTTTACTTAATATTAAGTTCATAGGTTGGTGTCTACGGTTCCTCGGCTCAGCCTTAGTCACAACACAAACAACACAGAAATTATGGTTATTTGTGTTATCTAATGTTTGTAAGGCTGAATTTTAAACATGGCCATAATAACACCGAAGCTGAAATGTCAAAGAAGTATTATGATAAAACTATAATAAGAACTATTACACTTAAGATAAGTGGACGGTATCCCAATTTGAATGTGCATCACATCGAGTATACATTGTATTTGTACATGTGTACCGAGTGTATACTATGTATCATATATATGGCTACAAATCATGTAAAAACATTCATATCGGTTTTACACCTGTGTATCAAAATTATAAGCATCATGTATATACATACATGTAGTATATAACGTTTTAAATTATGCATTTATATGTATTTATAAACCAAATTTACAGAGAGTACACATAAAAACACAAAAAACACAAAACTTGCTACTGTATTTCGACTGTTTAATCATCAGGTAAAAACATGTAAGTCACTTCAAGAACAAGTGAGTCCTTGCTTATCTTCAGATCGACTCACGTTTTTCTACCTTATGACGAAACAGTTAAATATAGTAGTGGGTTTTGTAGTTTCTGTTAATTATGTTAGTTTCTTTAGTTTATGGAATCGTTCACATATAATCGTTACTTAATTGCTTTTATATATATAAATCTCAGTCTTTCAACCTAGACACATATACTTCATGTTGTTATCTAGTTTCATATTCTTCATAAATTTTGCAAACAATTAAATCATTATTAAGTTGTCACTGAAGATCAGTCAATGAAATGACTTACTTATGTAGAAGTTGAACTTGACAAACTTTTGAAATATCAGAGGTGTGAAGCGTGATGTAAAGGCGACGGTGTGATGTTTAGTAGCAAGACACCCGCATCTCTGCAGGAAGTAGTCTTTATCAACGGCCTTCTGGTCACTAGTCTTGCACCTACTTCTCTTACCAGCTTTCATTTCATTTACTCTAAGTCAATTGCTCAATGAACTCAACAACAAATGTTGAATGAATAAGCAATGATTCTGGTCGACATACTGAAATTGTTTAACTTAATCTTAAAAGGTAATTAATTAGTATTAATAAAAACATTTCACAATGTTAGCCTAGATAGTAGACTTGCTTCAGCAACACAGACGTGTTTGTTCCTAACCACTGGTTTTTTGTGTTGTTTTATCTATATCATTGATTAGTTGAGATGTTGTTAACAACTCTGGATATTCGTAAACCTATTGCTCTATAAGCTATAAGTAATGTATTATACCTTTGAATAGTTACTCAAAAGTTTGGAAGATTGACCATCTATAGTACTTCTGTCTTTTTTCGAACATAAGACAAGGTTTTACTTTTTTTTAGGTCCAAAATACGTGCAAGGGCTTATGTTCGGGGGAGGGCTTCAAGTACAATAAGTAATAGGTAATAATAAGACTTACAAGACTGAAATGCACAAAACGTAGTACCTGCACTGTCACTCTATGTCTACCGCAGCCTTATATTGTACTTTTTAGATAAATTCTACTTTATAAATTCCAGGAATAAATTATGAAAAGTGCCTGTGAATTACTTGAAATGAACTGCAGAGATAACAAGGAATTTCTGAGAATATTTTGTTAAAACAATTCTCTGAAATATTAGGACTTCTAGAGATACCTACTAAATTCAATAGCATTTTCTAACGAATTATATTTTTCAAATTTTTTTAACTAAGGCTTATTTTCGTGGAAGGGTTTGTATTCCAAAAAAGTCCCGAAAATCACTGTAGGGTTTGTTTTCGGACGATGTCTTATTTTCGGAAAAAGACGGTAGTAATTGATAACATCAACAAGATAACTAGCTCTTGAGTATACATCGAACAAAAATATAAAATTAACTTGAAAACCTTAAATTTTAATATAATGGTTTATTAAAATATAATGTACGTCTAAAATGCATTCGTATCAGTTTAAATTGTATTTTATAAAAGTCAGATTATTTGCTTTCTGGCGTTTGTTTGAACCGTTGCTATATTTCTTGTCCCTTTATTCAAAGACATATTTGAAGTCTTACGCCTTTTGTCAAAGGTTTTTGTTCTGAATGGAAAGTGTTAACAATTCTATTTCTCTGGTTGACAAAATCCTTTGATCCGAAATATTTATATCTAAATATATATGGTCTCGTTATATGCCAACGATAGGGAGGAGATTGAGACATTTCATTAATATTAGAATTCAAAAAAACCATTATTGAATATGTTTGAAATATATTTGAATAACCAATAAGACAGAGGAATCATCATCATGTTTCATGAAAAATGTTAAAAGTCAACAAATTATGTTCCATTGTCATTTTTTTTGTTAAACCAGCATGCTTCTTGGTCGGCCATCTTTGTTAACTTCCAAAAATTTCATTCTTTTTTTTGAACTGCAGTAGAAAGTAAATCAATGTGAAAAAGAGATAAAATAAAAACAATATAAAAATGTAGACTGTTATCTGTGTTGGAAGTCCTTATTCCAAACTTATTCAAATTCACTTGATTGAATGACCCTGGTATCTTCAAAGTGAGATATAGTCAGCTCTTCTCGTGATGAATGAGTTTCAGTGTTTAGATATAAAAATCAATTTTTTTTATGAATTATTTGAAAACACCTACAAGTTGTTCTCCACTTAAGCTTATCATTCTACACTAGTAACTATGGTTCATACTCGTCAAATGCGTGAAAATACAGTTTTAATCATTTACATTTATATTTTTATTTATTAATATAAACACAGCAATTTGTTAGAAGGAGGCTTTGGTTATAGTTCCCATCACGAAACCCTCTGCTATAATGAAATTAAAATTTATTATTGTATCATGTTTTCTTTTTGAAAGAGATTTATAAATATTTTAATAGATTTATAGTTATAGATTTATTTAATCTGTTGTGATAGTGAGAATTGCTATACTTATGCAATCATGAAAAACTATAATAAATAAAACCCATCAATTTTCTACTAAGAGTATAAAAGTCGATGGTGGAAAGCATTGTTTTTCTACACATTTATTTTATAAGCAGGCTCTCACGTGATGTGTGAGAGAGAATTGCCGTGGTAGTTGGCAGGACGCTGTCACGTGATATGTGAGAGAGGACTGACGTGGTAGTTGGCAGGAGGCTGGCACGTGATATGTGAGAGAGGACTGACGTTGTAGTTGGCAGGACGCTGGCACGTGACGTGTGAGAGAGGATTGACGTGGTAGTTGGTAGGACGCTGACACTTGATGTGTGAGGGAGGACTGACGTGGTAGTTGGCAGGACGCTGTCACGAGATGTGTGAGAGAGAATTGACGTGGTAGTTGGCAGGACGCTGGCACGTGATATGTGAGAGAGGACTGACGTTGTAGTTGGCAGGACGCTGGCACGTGACGTGTGAGAGAGGATTGACGTGGTAGTTGGTAGGACGCTGGCACGTGATATGTGAGAGAGGACTGACGTTGTAGTTGGCAGGACGCTGTCACGTGATGTGTGAGAGAGGACTGACGTAGTAGTTGGCAGGACGCTGGCACGTGATGTGTGAGAGAGGACTGACGTAGTAGTTGGCAGGACGCTGGCACGTGACGTGTGAGAGAGGATTGACGTGGTAGTTGGTAGGACGCTGGCACGTGATATGTGAGAGAGGACTGACGTTGTAGTTGGCAGGACGCTGTCACGTGATGTGTGAGAGAGGACTGACGTGGTAGTTGGCAGGACGCTGGCACGTGATGTGTGAGAGAGAATTGACGTGGTAGTTGGCAGGACGCTGGCACGTGATGTGTGAGAGAGGACTGACGTAGTAGTTGGCAGGACGCTGGCACGTGATGTGTGAGAGAGGACTGACGTGGTAGTTGGCAGGACGCTGGCACGTGATGTGTGAGAGAGAATTGACGTTGTAGTTGGCAGGACGCTGGCACGTGATGTGTGAGAGAGGACTGACGTTGTAGTTGGCAGGACGCTGTCACGTGATGTGTGAGAGAGGACTGACGTGGTAGTTGGCAGGACGCTGGCACGTGATGTGTGAGAGAGAATTGACGTGGTAGTTGGCAGGACGCTGGCACGTGATATGTGAGAGAGGACTGACGTTGTAGTTGGCAGGACGCTGGCACGTGACGTGTGAGAGAGGATTGACGTGGTAGTTGGTAGGACGCTGGCACGTGATATGTGAGAGAGGACTGACGTTGTAGTTGGCAGGACGCTGTCACGTGATGTGTGAGAGAGGACTGACGTGGTAGTTGGCAGGACGCTGTCACGTGATGTGTGAGAGAGAATTGACGTGGTAGTTGGCAGGACGCTGGCACGTGATGTGTGAGAGAGGACTGACGTAGTAGTTGGCAGGACGCTGGCACGTGACGTATGAGAGAGAACTGACGTAGTAGTTGGCAGGACGCTGCACGTGACGTGTGAGAGAGAATTGACGTGGTAGTTGGTAGGACGCTGGCACTTGATGTGTGAGGGAGAACTGACGTAGTAGTTGGCAGGACGCTGCACGTGACGTGTGAGAGAGGACTGATGTGGTAGTTGGCAGGACGCTGGCACGTGATGTGTGAGAGAGGACTCATGTGGTAGTTGGCAGGACGCTGGCACGTGATGTGTGAGAGAGGACTGATGTGGTAGTTGGCAGGACGCTGGCACGTGATGTGTGAGAGAGGACTGATGTGGTAGTTGGCAGGACGCTGGCACGTGATGTGTGAGGGAGGACTGACATGGTAGTTGGCAGGATGCTATACGCTCACGCCTCTTGTTGCAGGGCTGCTGGTGGCGCAGTGGGTGGCTGTGGGACTGTGTCGCCGGACCCCAGCCCCCGGCACCTGCACCTACTCCAAGGTGTACAACATGTTTGGTGCCGACTGCTCAGCCATCAACCTCATCCAGATACCCCTCTCTCTCAACAAAGATATCGAGGTACCACTCTCATTCAGTTATTTCTTCATTATACTTCATAGTATTGAATAGATAGCACCAGTTAATATTGATAATATTGAAATGTATGTAAGTATTTAATAAATACATCCACTGTTCATTAACTACTGTAAAAAGCTTGAACACTGAAGTGAGTTTAACTGTATTTGTATGAGTCACAGACTGACCAAGTATGTGAAGAGGCCGAGATAGTCCAATCCAAATAGAGGTAAGATCAAGCCTCAAAAAAACCAGCCCTACCCGGCCCAAGCCGGGTATATATTGGAGTTTAGTCTCCACCAGCCAACTAAGTGTCGGTCATCTGTTTTATCGAAATTATCTATTTTATACTAATTCTTCCTTAGTTTGATATCTATATCGGTTGTTGTATCCAATATATATATTTATATATACAAGTTAACGAGAGATAATGCCAGGCCCAACCCTACCAGACCCGAACGTAATAACTGACATTTTGACCTGACCCAGCGCGAATTTCGTGTCGCGTCGGGCTCGGATTCTGGCTTAGCATCTTACCCCTACGTTCAATATCTTGCATGTTCATAACAAAAAATATTCAAACAATTCGCACGCTTGCACTAAGAAATTATTATTATTATATTATATTTAATATTATTAAATATAATATTATATTGTTATTATTAACAGTGACTAAGAAATTATTATTTCATATTTCATATTTTTTTCGTTGAATCAATGAATAAAAATAAATTTATTCTTTTCCAGTTTTAAAACACCAAGAAATATTTGGTTGGACTTCGTAATAACTTTTTGCAGACCAAAAGCAGACACTGATAAATTATTGTGTTAACTTAAGCAGAAATGTCAGGAAGTATTGCCAAATTGTAATGAAGAAGACAACAAAATAAATTTGATTGTGGTTGTAAGACAGCGATGAAGCGAGAGATAGTGTGATGGAAAACTTTTTGAACTGCAACTTCAGCCGTTAACGTAATTATGTCCATATAACAGAGTAATGGTACGTTAAGGAGAGTACACCTAAAGAGGAAGATGTTATTCTTGATTTTTATTCTTCTTTTTGAGGGTAGAATGATTGAACAGTATTATCAAATTATATATTTGATGAGTTTTGTTAATATCGAGTGATATTTATAAGTAACATAAGGATCAATAAATGATAATGATTTGATTCCAAGATGTGGACAGGTTTATAATAGAATAAAGGTTATTGATATTTTTTTTGGAAAATTTGTATTATATTGTAGGTTTGAATCATACATTGAAGTAAAAATCAGTGATGTTATTAAAGACTGAGATTAGTATAAAAATAAAAGGAGACTTTGAAGGAAATAGAAGGAAGGAAAATGGAAAGATAGTGATGACGAATCACACTAAGGAGAGTAGGAGGGACTACTCATGTGATACTGTTGAATAAGTTAACACCCCTTTAGGAGTGATGTTAATGTTTAACGAAGCTTGTTAGCTGAGCTGAAACAGTTGGGGTCGCATATTTCAGTCTGCATGTATACGCATTTTTGTGACGGATAGCGAGAGTGTATTAAACGAGAAGCTCGAGACAGACTGATAAGGCCGAAGAGTTGAAAGAATGAGCCTGCGGGAGGGTCTGGGTTGAGGCGAGTGATTTATGGGGGCCGGCTGCGTGAGAGTTCACCTTTAATACCCGCCTGTTTGTCTTTCTTTGTAAACACGGTAGGCAATTTGAAATTTGCAGTAGAGACAACAGAAGCTTATTAAAGCCTTGCTCATAAATATTAGCTCCGGCAATCATTTCCTCCAGTCTAACCTATGTACCTTCGAACCACTTCTTATGAACCTGATCCCATTCACTAAACACGTATCTCCAGCCAAACCAAACAGTTTACGTCTCCTATAGTCATCATGCTAAATATTTTATAACTCTCTGACGGTAAAATAATAACACATTTTATAACTAAGTGTAATAAGATCAAATAAATTGCAAAGAATTATGAATTAAAGAAACACGTTCTGACTACATTCCGTCTTTTTATTTATCTATACATACATTTAATTATTTATCTCTTATGGAATAATTTGTGCCATTAATACAGTCAAGATAATTTCAAAACTTTTAGCAACAAAATAATTTTCCTATAACTTCTACATTTATGGTTATCTTAATATATAATCTTAATATATCTTAATATATATACATCTTATACATATACATATATACATATAATACATCTTAATATATATACATATATATTCAGATAACTCACACACAAAAGGCCTCAGAGCGATTATCTTCAATCGTTTGTGGTGAGTTATCTGAATATTTATATCACGTGTTATTGTGACAATTTTTTGTATATATATATATATAATATATATATATATATATATATATAATATATATATACATTTAACACATAGAAAAGAACACAGAAAGACACTACAGAACTCACTTCGATATTTCGACATCCGTCGTCATCGGAAGAAGTGCGAAGTACTCGCGTTGAGAAGCAAACTACTACTGGCCTCCAGAGTAACTCGTGGAACCACCGCAATGCTGCTCCCCAGCGGAGGAGAGGAAAAATAGAAATCCTTCCAATATTTATTTAGAAAACAAGATAAAAAATATATAAAATACGAAATAATAATAATAAAAAATAAATAATAATAATAAAATAATAATAATAATAATAATAATAATAAAATAATAATAATAATAATAATAAAATAAAATAAAAAATAATTAACGGTACAGGTTGAGACCAGGAGGAGAACGAGCCCCAAGGAGGCATATGAATGCCTCTTCGGAAGCTCTAAGGGTGACATGGGAATTAGACTCGGGGATTTGTTTGAGGATTTGTACCCTGAAACAATCATTGAAAGGGAGGTCATGGGAACTAGCATGGATAGCTATGGGTAGGTCTCTGCGCTGACCAACGGACGCCCTGTGATTGTTCATACGCAGGCTCAGCTTGGTTGAAGCCAAGCCAACGTAAAAAGCATCACATCGAGTACACTCCAAACGGTAAACGCAGTTACAGGAAGTGCAAGATGTATCAGAAGGAACAGGATAGGAGTCGTTACTGAGAGGGGAAGTAAAGTAAGGACTGGAGTTAATTAGGGGACAGGTTTGGCAGTTACGGCGTTCACATCGCTTCATCCCTCTGCTAGCACAGGGGCTGTTGGAAATATGGATTTCAGGTTGGAAGGTCTACGGTAGGAGAAAGTAGGGGACTGACTGAAAATAGGAGAAGTCTCCTATTATATATATATATATATATATATATATATATATATATATATATATATATATATATATATACTAAATGAACAGAAAGAACAAACATAAAAGAGATCATAAAAAACTCACTAATATATTTTGTCTAGCTCTCCATCAGGTAGAAAGATATGAGTTGATCTGAGACAAGCAAGGACTCTCGTTTATGTATATTATATTCAACGTAATAATTTAAAATATATATGTGTAAAAATTATCAATCAACATTATGAAAGCGATCCAAAACAGACAACAAACATTTCAGGGTAAACTATAAGTAAACAGTAAACAAATAATACACACTCTTACAGTCTCTAATTTTGGGCTTAACCGTCATCAAGGATCTCTAACGTCACTTCAGAAATGCGCTTGGCGTGCCCATCTCATATATATAATGACTGGATATATATGAACTAAAGATTTTTATTTAATAATAAATGGACAATAATAAATTACAATTTTTTCTCTAATTAAATTTTGACCAATATATATAATAGTTTAACCAAAGCAAAGTATAATTATTACTTATATTGATGTGAATCCGGAGTTCATTTTCAACTTGAGAAAGTCAACTGTTCTATTTCTTTAAAGATTTCTAAAAGTGTGTATAATCATTTCAAGTAATAAGTATATAATTATATTTTTTAAAATTACTTTGTATGATACATATTATAAATGACGTATCATTAATTATATTGTATAATTATACATTAAAAGCAACATAATATGGCCAAAAACTGAACCTTAGTAACCAGACAAAAAGATTGGTAAAAACTGTAAAACTGTTTCCAAGATCGACTTAAAGTAATAAAGACGTCTGACAGAGATATAGTCAGACATAGACAAATGTCCCACTTAGGGACATAATTAGAACAACACCTGCGCTAAGGTCCACTGGCTGGGCACCTGTGCCTCAGCTAGTTCTAGCGCTATACTTGAAATCTTCTGTTCAAGCCTAAATATCCCATCTAGACAACATCATCATAATTTACATTCATATAGTTTACATCTGTAACTGTTAATATTAGTGATCATCAATACACACCACTTGAACATGGTCAATGCTGACAAAAAATGTTAGTAGTCTTGTTTATTTAAGGGTTTTTGGTTATATAAAAAAATTATTGAAAGAATTGTTGTTTGTTGTTATCAAAACTGCTATATAATGAAACTTATATATATATATAAAGATTTCACATAAACACGTGAAATAACAATCAATGATTAAACTAGTCTTTTACTTTCTTTCCCCCATTTCATATTGTGGTTTGATCATTGATATATATATATATATATATATATATATATAATATTTATTATATTATAAGTATAAGCCACAAGGAAAAAGTAAAAAACACAGAAAATATGCTCTAAGGCCTTTCAGTTATATGTCATCAGCAACGGATAGTTGCTCTCTGATGACATATAACTGAAAGACCTTAGAGCATATTTTCTGTGTTTTTTACTTTTTCCTTGTGGCTTATACGTTCATTAATTTTCATCACGTGTTTATTGTGATTATTTAGTATATATATATATACTTCGAAAATAGAAAGAAACACGAATTAATACTAAGCACTAGAATTCACTCTCAATATTGCAATTCTGTTAACAGTGATCCTCAGGAAAGGAAATGGTACGATTAGAAGACAGACACATGATAACTCATATATATGCATGTATACCAAATGTATATATATTTATATATTTACTTTATTATCGGAAAGTCGATCAAAACTGGACACAGACAAGTTCAATTCTTTGTGTGTGTGTGCGTGTACGTGTATAAGGTCTTCAAAGTAATAAAACATTTCACTGTTTTTAACTAATTCACTATTTTCTGGAGGCCAGGCGTTTCCCGTCCTTACTGCAAAACTCAAAAAACCATGTCGTTCCTGACCAAGGATCGGGCATTTATACATGATGTGGCTCCACGTCTGGGGTGTTGAGTTGTCGCATGGACAAGGCCATGACCGGACAGTGCCTGTGTTGTTGTGTGCGTTATAGCTATATTACACTTTTTTCGTGACTGGACTGATGGGAAAAATGATTTTGTGTGAGGACCTTTAGTAGAGGATGACCATTCCTGTTCCCATTTCTGCATAAATATCTCATTCATCACTTTTTTGATATAGCTTCTGGGAATATTACTGTAGGATTTTGGGAGATCAGACTGGCAAGCTCTTTTAGCCAACAGGTCTGCCCTCTCATTACCCTCTATCCCACATGAGCTCTAATCCACGAAAACAAAATTCTGCATGATGTTTGTTATAAGCTTCACACAAATCTGTCTGATATTTTCAATAAGTGGCGTGTGGCATTTTGAGTTCATTAAGCTATCTACTCCTACTATACTGTCCGTTTTGACGACTATTGTCCTGGAGGAGAGACTGATAGAGTTTACTTCTCTTCCTCTCAGGACCCATTGTACAGATTTATATATGGCCAGTTGTTCTACCTAATTATTGCTACATTTGTCGTCAAGTCTATAGAGATCTTCCGCAAGCACAACTCCATTTCTGTAAATAACAAAAGCACAGCCTACCCGATTTTCCATCCGACTGCCATCTGTGTAATTTCTAATGTTTCTTGATCTTGCGTTTCATTTAATATTAACCTATTTTCATAAATAAAAGCAGGATGAATCCATCTGGATGGCGGAGTAGGTATCTCAATGTTATCGTTAAACTCAGTGTCTTGACCTTTATAGATGAAGTATTCTCTAGATAGTTCTGCAGCTTTAAGTGAAATAGGCGTCTGGTTGGCCAGAATGCAAGCAGCATACGATATGGTTTTAAAGCCACTTATATTTCTTAATAAGAATAACCTCTGCACTCTAATATACTTAATTTCATTATACTTAACCTTTAATCCGGTCTGCCATACAGGAATACCGTAAGTTAGCATAGGAATTAAAGCACCTTCATATATAATTTGTAGGGCTTCCGGACCAAGGCCCCAATATACTTTAGCTGAACGAGACAAATAGTTAACCAGTTTCAATTATTTCTGAGTCATATAATTGATGTGTTTGTTCCAACTGAGTTTACGATCAAATATTATTCCGAGGTATTTCAATTCGTTGACCACTTCTAGTTTGTCCCTACCCATATAAAAAGAAAGATCCAAGTTAACCTGTTTTCTGGTTATTAAAAGAATTTTTGATTTGTCATTATTAAATTGTGCCTTGTTATTTTTTCCCCACATTTCAACCAATCGTAGTACTTCGTTCCCCATACATTCGACTTCAGCAGATGTGTGTATGTGTATGTGTGTGTGTGTGTGTGTGTGTGTGTGTGTGTGTGTGTGTGTGTGTGTGTTGTGTGTGGTGTGTAAAATACGTATATATGAAGAGAGGTGGCTAATTTTGTGTCTGAAGTAAATGGCTTCCGAATGAGCACAAAAAGTAGGCAATATAAGATATTACACGTCCGTTGTGTGTTGGAAGAGGGAAGTAAAGTTATAGTAATTGGGCTGAGAGATGAGGCGGGAATATAATGAAAAGTGACTTTGGTGAAGATATTGTTTGGGGGGGAGATCCAATAACGAATGACATTCCACCTGGTTCGACTAGTGTCTCGTACCAGCCATTCCTTATCATTTATAAATGTATTATATATATTCGATTAAAAATTGCTTGACTATATTTAAGAATTTATTCATTCCACAGATCTAACATTTATCTTCTTCAAATATTAGCCTGAAATTTAAAGTATTTTTCTTCATTGAATGTGTAATGATGAAGGTTTATTTCACTTAAATGCATATAGCTTATATTTGAATACAAAAATACTATCTGAACGAACTTTTAACGGACCCTTAAGTTTCTACAGGATATATAATAGAACGAAATACTTACGGGAGTAAATTTTGGATCAGTAATTCGTTGTGTATATATGAAGAACAGTAAAATTAGGTGATGTAGTCAGACGTGGAGGCAAAATCAAATGGTGAATATCAGTATGATATTATGATTTAAACTTTTTCCAACATCATTAGTTGTGCAATCCGTAATTGTGTGGTATTTACTCATTCTGAGGTAAAATGGATAAACAAACAAAGGTCTCCACACAAATGAAGTTTTATTCAACAACAACAACGCGTTTCGAACACTTTGTGTTCATCATCAAGAAGACACCGAAGGATGTGGTGCTGAAGGGTTGGTCCAGTGAAAACAACTCTGTGAGTTGTTGTTTTGCTGTCTTTCTGATGATGAACACACAGTGTTTAAAACGCGTTGTTGTTGTTGAATAAAACTTCATTTGTGTAGAAATTTTTGTTTGTTTATCTATTTTACCTCAGAATTCTTCCATAGAATGCATAAAAAACAGAAAAATATAAGAAGCTACTAAACGATCAACCAGTGAGAATATAGCAAAAGGGAAAGAAGTATATTGTATAAAAAATACCATATAAAGCTATGCTTTCGTTCATTAGAAAGAAATAAATTAACTTACCGAGGTAGAAGTTTTAGAAAAATAAAAAAAGATTATATTATATTTGCATACTGGCAAAGCAAAAGAATGAGAACTTGGCAAATAGCCACCAGCAGAAAACACTGAATGTGAATATGTTCCTAAAGCATTGTAAAGAAACAAATTACTTGTACATGTATTCCAAACAAAACAGTCAACATCTTTATATTTATACATTTTAAAAATTTAATTATATTAACCATACAATGATTGATTTTTTTTATATTTTTTATTTCGTTATTTATTATTATATTACAACTTCTCTTAGAGGGGTAAAAAGTAACAGTTAGTTATACAAGCTACATAAAAAAAAAGAAATAAAAGAGAGGAGAAACCACCCAATGGTGATGCTCAATATAAATTGTTCTGATATTTGAAGTTAATCTTGACAGAATTGTTGAGTAGATCTCAGGGTCAACATCTTTTTAGCTTTCTAATATGGTTGGTAGGAATTTGGTGGGATGAAAATTGCTCAATTAATGGGTTTAGGTTGGTTGGTAAAGATTCATGAAATTTTCATGTATAGGTAGATTAATACTATTATGTAAATTCCAGCATTATAAAGCCGTTTATCTCGTAAATTCTTGAGTTTGCTCGCATGTTAATAATGATAAAAGTGATTTTACACCGGTTGACTTCGTTTAAAATATTGCGAGCTAATTGTAATTGAATATGAATCACGAAAAAGCTTTCTATTAAAGGTTTAAATCGCAGTGTACTTTTTTTTAAACTAGAAGAATATGTGAGTAAATATTATCTACATTTTATCTGAACCAAAATAATATTATATTCATTGAATAGTACATTATTTTCTCTTTTGGAACAAACAGGTTTATTTATTTATTTCATCTCAACTTTTTTTTAAAAAATGACCCTTATACGAAAACTATTTGCTTTTTGATGGCATATATATATATGTGTTTGAGGTGGTGTGTGTCTGATAATGATGTGCTGCGGCCGAAAAGGGCTCAAAGCAGTCATTTGCATGAGACCACAGGAAGGCGGCTGATATGAGAGCCCAGAGAACCCTTGCAAAATAGTCTTGCATCCTCCTTTAGCCGCCCCGACTGCCATCGCTCCTCCTTTTAAATGTGTAAATTATCAAGTTCTGCTTACTCAAGTAGCAATGATTCACTTTCCCTTATAAACAATATTATATAGCGTATTATAATGGTAAAATATAGAAAGCAAAATTACATCGGAATAAATAAATATTTATAATTAAGAACTACAAATGAAATTAGTAAGGTTTCTTATAAAAGTGAAATTGAAGCAAGAACATTCCCCACTATGGAACAAAGTTATGAAAATTCATAAGGAATTAAATTATTCTTAGAGATTCATTAGGCTTTGAATGACGGAGAAGAAGTATATTCAAATGAGGAGGGATTCATCTGAAGTAATTCAGTAGACTGCGAGTCCAAGTCCAATGAATAACTAACAAAGGAGTTGGTTGGTTTGAAAAGACGCTAGTTGGTATTTGGGCTAATTTGATTGTTATGTTATTAATGCTGTCTAATTATAATTTGAGAAATGTAACAGTACTGGTTTTTCAACTTGAATGCTATATATAGCCATTACTAAAGAAAAAAAAAAACGAGCCTATATCCATAACGTGTTCTTTTCTCACTTTACATAACACCCACTTTGTAAAAATCATCAATTCGGTATATATAAAAGCATAAACATAATACATCAAAACAAATCTCCAAAATTTCTAATCGGCAAATTTCTAATTTTCAACATATTTGAAACATTTTCTCTGAATATTAAAGTTCTATTTACTTCTTTTTATTTATTTCTTGTAATTTTTGTTACTGTAATTGGATTTTTCTACTTTTCTATTTTTCGAACCGTCTGAGAAGGTGAGGTCTTTAACTTGTAAAGATTACCTGTTTACCCGTAAGACCTTTCAGATATTCTTCTCCATGTTCAACACACCGAACATATGCCCTTTATACTCGGGCGGATGGATAATACAATATCTTCACACAAAATAAGTTTTTATTCAAACTACACGTTTCAAACACTTCGTGGTCATCGTCAGGAAAACTTCCAATGGTCAACGATGGCTTTTTTTTTCTTCTTTGTTTGTGACCCTGACGAAAACTATCACCAGTTGAAACAAATTAATTAATGATTCTGTCTATACTTTGGTACATATAGTTAACATTTTTATTATGACGGCCTTTTTATATATATTTATATACTGAAAGGAAAACGTCAGAAATATTTATATGAGCTGTCAGTAAAAGCCACTTGATGCAATACCTTTACGCCTCTGAGGCCCTACTAAGGAAGGGTGAAGTGTCAAATAAGGAAGTCAACGCAAGGATCAGTGTCATTTCTCACCAGAGATGTCAGACCAACTAGGAACACCTTCAGCTCTCTGCTATAAACTAACTCGATTTGCTGTTCAACCACAGTATAAACAAGAAACTTTGTTTCTACTTTCAAAATATGTATGAGAAATAAAAAAGAAAACTCCTTGCCTGTACGGCAAGTATATTTTACGCTGCTTAAAATATGTCAAGACTTTTTTTTTTAATCTACTAAGTGTTGAGCAATACTTTGCTAGTTTATTTATCTGCAACACCAAATAAATTTTCTTTCAAAACAAGTCACCAAAATTAATTTAACTCTAGCAAACTAAACCAGGTAAGCAATGATTTTGCCTGTGTCCATCTTTGTATTACTTTTCCTGTGTCCATCTTTGTATTACTTTCCTATAATTTACATTTATGTGTTTTATATATATTCGTATATTTTGGAAACTGTCTTTCCCTCAGCCAGATTGCATTAGCCTGCTTTAGTTTTTGTAAGTTTTCATTCTACATTTTTTTTTAATTACCAGCTTGTTTCTAACATCCTCTGACAATTCGTAGAAAATGTTTGTAGAACTTCCAAAATGATTTTATTGATTACATTAAGCGACAATTTTAAGTTTCATATACCATCATTAGACTCTTACTGAAAATACTTCATTGTAACTAAAGTAAACCTAAAGTATAGTCAATAAAACTTATAATTTATTTGAATGGTGGCATTTTACTCACTTTTCCATTCATCAGTTACATTTTCCGTTTGATCTACTCATTGTGTAAGTTCTATACTCTGAGTAGTATTTTGAACAGTAATATTTTATGAGACTTATAACTTACCATATTATATTCGCTCAGCTTCTACTTTTTGAGGTACTACTTGTTATATATTATAGTTGTTATATTATTACTATAATATATATTATAGTTATATTATATATTACTACTTGTTATATGTTATAGACACAATTTAGTGTCACTTAGGTTCCTTCGTCATACATTTTTTGAAATACATTACTAAAAGGAAAATAGTAAAGAAAATTTAACTAGGTTTATTGTAGACTATTGGTAGAATTGTTCAAAAATTGTATAATTCATTAGACATTCTGTGTTCAGTGAAAAAAAAATTACAAAAAATAGAAAGCGGGCAGACCTGCTGGGTGTTATACGTTGAAATGATGATTTGGTTTGAAATAACGATTAGAAGTGTGATTTGGGAACTATTCGCCAATTCTCTGGCTTCACCCTTCATACCGTGTATCTGTCATGTCTGGCTGTCACGTACTGAAAGCATCAGAGCACTCTGCAATGTTTGAATTAATGAAACATATTAAACTATATATTGTGTAGATTAGCTTTATTCGACTAATTCAAGCGATATTTTATCGCAAATAGGCTTATCATGCAATAAATCAAATTCAATGAGAGAGAAATCCATGGCATTCATTTTGATTTAGCTAGAAGAGTATACATGTTCAAACATGTATGATTGGAAATAAACTCCCTGTTCTTGATTATGTGTTAATCTATTCTTAAACCTTCATTTTGCACGAACCATGATTTAATAATATAACACTATATCAGAACTATTATTTTTCATTGAGTTTTTAAGCCGTCTGAGAACACTATTAACAACATCAGAAGTAATTATTGTGAAAGGGTCAGGGTAGCCCAGTGACTTATGTGCTCGTCTTTGGACTGATAGATACGTACCCAGGAATTCAACTTACTCACGCGAGAAATAAACAGAAAATCTGACTACGACATTAAGCCATCAGTTCCAAGCCTGTACGATGACTAGTTCTTTTTAAATATCCCTACTCTAAATACACCTAAAAGGGTGCAAAATTTAGGACTCCCAATGTAGAATGTTCGTTGCGTAGTATCAGAAAGAGTCAAAGGGTTCTGTCTTGGGACGTCCACTGCAACCTGTCCTAACCTACATAACCTACATAACTAATGTAAATTAGGAAACAAAGCATTTTGAAACAGTCCTTCCCGTTATCCTAAAGCTATGGTTTGGTAGAGTAGATTTGCTTCTTTAATCAATGCTAAATAAATATAAGTGCAAGATTTGAAGTCAATATTTCCGGATGATTATATACGTAAACCAGTACAAAAACTGGTTTTTTGTATTAATATTTATTAATGTTCTTTGTATTTTCACTATTAATATTCTTAATAGTGAAAAAAAAACTAAACAATATTAGAAAATAATTAATTACTCTAAATCTTTTAATATAGGACCTACTTTTCAATCACTCTAAGCAGAGGATACTTCACCAGCTGTTACAATAATATTTGATGTTATGTTGTGATGTTAGTATTTCAAGTATGGTATCGCAATAGTCTTACTATGAGTCAGCTGTAGATTCACCTTTAGAGTATTTACCTTTAGTACTCTAAATTGTATACAAACACTAATAGAGTTATTACTGGAATTGTCATGAGAATGATAATACTCACTCTCTATAAAAATGAACAGCATTTCGGGAGCTTATTCGATGTCGGGCACTCGTAAAAGAACACTATCTAATAAACTTGAGTAAGGTACAATTTGGCAGCTGATGTAGAGTCAAACCGCAATGCGGCTCGGTTGTAATTAAAGTGAATACCAAACACTAAATGAGTTGAATCTCTCGTCTCTAGAACAGCACTAAATCTGCAAACCTAAAGCCTGAACGCCGGAAACAATAACAGTAGTCTTACTTATTAATAGAATTAAATGGCTATACCAACAAACCACTGTCACCTTGAGGCCTTCTGAAGAGACGTCTATGTCTTCTTCATGCTATAATAACTCAATGTCAAACTTTAATTAATTTTTAAATTATTATTGTTCGCTAATATTTAGCTTTTTTAATTCAGCTTCCGTTTTTTTATTTCTAATTTTTGATTTGATTTTATTATTTGTTCTATCCATATTATATAGTTCTAAAATTGTAATTTTACTTCTTTTTCTATTTCTACCCCTGTGTATATTTGTACCACTTTTACTGCAACTATATTCGAAGAGACATTTCAGTGTTGTTTTCCTGCTCAAGCGAATTACTGCTTCTCTCCTGACGACGATTTGTCGAAATATCAAACTGAGTTTTCGGAGTGTTTTCTTATTGTTTGATTTAAATAATATATATATATATATATGATTGGCAGTAAACTATAGGTACAAAGTAAAGGAAGGAACACATTTACAGTCTCTAATTTTCGGTTGAACCGTCATCAGGAGAGTACAGATAGGGACACCAAGCGCACTTCCGAAACAACGGTTGGAGATCTGTATCTATAGTTTATTGTGAAACGTTTGTTGTCCTCTGTGTATCGTTTTACTGTTCATAATATATATATATATATAACAATATTTCACTATAAACACGTAAAATAGCAATCAACATTAAAGTTGAAATATTGAAAAATGATTCCTTTCTATGTGTCACAGTTTATTTTAAGTATATATATATATATATATATATATGTAATGTGGAAGTATTTCGAAAAAGGAGTACAAATAAACTATTGTAAGTTTTTACTAAAACTAGACAATTGATTAATAGTCCTTTCACTCATTTACAATAAAGACACTCACTGTACACTGGAAAAAGACAAGTCAACTAACTGTTCAATCACAGGTCAACCAACCAACCAGACCTAAGAGTGAATTTTCAAATTTACATCTTCCTCCACTGGAAACTCTTTTTCTTCAGAGCGAGAGTAAGCCACCAACTTTCTTGCGTAAAACAAATTTGCTTATTTCTTTCAGCAGCTAATCTCATAAATAGATTTGGACACCCTGTTCGTAATTCTAAATGGACCACTTCGTACTTTATCTAATTTATTTCCGTTTGAAATATATACTAAATCACCTTCTTTAAACTCCTGATCGTTCCTATTGTGGTCTACCCTTCTTTTATTTTTGAGAAAGTTCTTCTTCGAATTTATTAATCCCTGTGCCCTTACCTCATTTATGTCCTGGCTTCTAGATTGCAATGATACAGGTACAATTTCAGATCTTTGTTCAAAGAGTAGGAAGGCAGGTGAAAATTTTGTTGATGCATGAATGGTGTTATTATATTCTACCACACATAATTTAGCAATAATTGACCAAGGTTGGGTTTGATATTTGTTTTCATTTATTTTACAGCCGGCTCTATTCACGAGCGTTTTATAGAAATATTAGCATGGAATGCATAACCTTCTGTGATAGTATAATAGTAAAAGATTTATATTTTTTCAAACATTTTGTAACTACTGGATTACTAATAGCTATGTTGATTCCTTCTTCAGTAATTCAGTTAAAATGAACCGTTTTGTCTGTTAACTATTAACCACCAGAATTACCTCTGGAATCATAACCTGCGTCAACTCCATGTATTGAACTTACAGTTTAAAATAATAACCTTCTTCATAAAATGGTTGCAAAAATTATGAATCACCATCTTCAGATTATATTCTTAAATGCAGTGCATACAGGTTAAAACACACAAATACTGTATGAATCTCTGTTATGCACAATAATAAAAACTGATTTCTTTTAGTATTCCGAAACTATTTACACTCGATTTAAAATTTGTGCTATACAAATTATATTCCATTTTTCACTTATCCTCCTTTTATGTTTATTCTTGCAAAAAAGCATAAATAGCAGTTCTCATACTGTATAATAAATTATAATATTTAACTTCAAAGAATTCTTCAAAACTGATCAGTTATGCTTATTTATTTGTTGTTGTTGTTGTTAGAAATACAGGTTTCTTCGTAATATACTTGAAAGTAATTTAAAATAACACATTAGCATAAGAATGATAAGAACAATCTGCATGAAGTGACTACTAATGCCAGCTGGCATTTAGGAAACCCTTCCAGATAAGGTTATATCTTGCATTGGCCATCCCTTAAACCGGAGTTTTCAAATGGCCAGTAATAAACATTGCTTGCAACTTAGAGCAAAATTGATAATAAATTCGCTTGAATAACTTCCTAAAAGCTATTAAAACCACTTGAAGTGAGATCATTTTCTTGTATTTAATGTTGCTAAATTGATAGTCGATGTTACTATAAATACCTCTGGTGCTTTGATCTGAATAATTTCAAGTAAAATAATATTTTAAAGACCCATCTTCCAGACTAATGAGAGTATTAAAAACTTTCGAAATAATTTTAAGAGTAATTTTGCTGTGAGTAAAGCTTTATAAACTTCTCTAACAACCAATGCCCCACTACCAAGTAGGTTAAATAACTTTAACTGTTTTTTTTTTTCTTAATAATGATTCCACTGAAATACCAGTTCTAGTAAAGTTTGTAAGTTTACAAAATACCTGGGTTTCCTCTCTGTAAGTTTGAAAACTTTTTTCTGCTATTGTTATATAACAAACTTTCTGTACAAATTTTTTTGCAAGTCTATTATTTTTCAGTAATTTTGAATTTGTATGTATAGCATTTTATATTACTAATAAAGTGAATTAAGTGGATTCTTGATATATTCTTTTCATACTTATATGAATAGAACAAATAAATTTACAGTCGATTCATCAAATCAGTAGTAATACAAATTGTAATACTTTTAAAATATTAGTGACTATAAGTAATAAACATTGATTTAAAAAAAAAAGTTATTACGACTTCAGAGAAACCCTTTGTAGTAGTCGCAGTAAAATTACTGCCAACTGACACAAAGGGGAAGGGATAAGTGTAATGTAACTAAAGAAAAAAACTAAATAATACATTAGAACAAATAATAATGTAAAATGAAGTAAAACGAGTAAAGGAAAAGGTAGAAAAAATATTAAATATGAATAAATAAAAATTCTAAAAAAGAGTTAACAAAAAAAAAGTTGACAATTTTTCATGTAAAGTTCGTTTGGTAAAATAGTTGAACTACTTTTGCTGTACAGTCTGTTTCATCGTTGTTGTTAAAGTGAGTACTTATAGCTGAGCGTGTTGATGGATGTATTCTTAGAGGACTCTATTATTAGCATCATTCCATTTTAGAAATAGAAATGAAGACGTGGCCAAAATCACAAAGGTTTTTATTAATCAAATTGACCACCCGTTTGTGTTTATAAGAGTGTGGTTTAACTCGATGACTTGAATGAAATGTGCAAAAACAAAGGCTTGGCGTGTTTGTGTTGACTGTGGCAGTGGAGCACTTGGCTGAGTGTTGAGAGTGCTCTGACAGCTAAATGAATCACTGTCAGGGCTTATGTTTATTGAACTGTCGTGTTCTTTGCTGCAGCCTGCTATTATTATCTCCACAGTGTGACCTACTGCACCGCACCTTCAAATTGTTTCCCTCCCGGCCTTTTACAGAATATAATCATGTCAAAGATGAGATGGTTTTCTTCAAGTCAGATTGAAAAGACAACATATAATCCAACCATAAGAGGTCCATTACCTTTACATTACCTCAAGATTGCTTCCTGAATAAACACGCGTTTTTATATAAGTTGTGATTTCTCTTCTTCGTAACCGATTTCAGACTTTCACACGACCTCTCGCCAAGCTTCCATTATTCCCAATACTCAGTGTCTCCATGATGACGTGGAGGGCGTTCGCAAAGCTACTCTGCAATAGCATGAGAGTAGTCGACTAATAATTCTCCAAAAGCTCTTTAATAATATTTAACCTTCAATTGATTTTTAATTTATCTATATATATATTTCATAAATGTTTGAACAATAATCATATATTGCAGTAGTGTTCATAAAATGTATGTATTTTATACTGTAATGTTTTGTCTACTACTTAATGAAGAATATGTCAAGAATCACATGTCCAGTATAAGCTCGGTGCAGTTCTTCTTTTATGGTATATATAGGAGACCATGTTGAAACAGTAACCGCGTACTCATCTAAGCTCCACTTCTGTATTTCTTCTTCTTTTTATTTCCCTCCTCTCCTGAGAACGGCAAGAACCCTAAATGATCAAGAATCGTGAGTGTCAGTCTCCATTTTATATAAAAACGAATTAAAACGAAGGTAGCAAGCACACTGAGTGACAAAGCAATAACTCATTTCTATATTACGACGATAATATATCAACCGTTTGATAGAATGGGTGAATCAGAATTTTAGTGAAGTTTTTAGGTTCAAAATCAAACTCTCAATTTATTAATTTTGTTTTTATTTTAAAACCTTTTTTTTTAAATATTTTAAAAGCTATAAAGCGTCTAGCTTTAAACTGTTAGATAATATCGCTGTTTTCAAATGTTCGTTTTAATTTATATCTAGTTTGAAAACGATAAGTTCACAAATGAAAATAAACAAAATGAAAATAAACAAAATGAAAATGAAAAAGTCCAACAGACAAACAAATTGACAAACAATCCATACTCTTAGAGTAATGGGAGGCTACTGGGTTTTATATTTCGACGGTGCGGTACTTTAATTACAGAAATCTAAAGCTAATGGTAACTAAATGATTAACAATAAAGAATAAATTATTGTTAATATTATTGATGTTTACTATGTAGATCAGGTCAGCTTCTCTTCGAAGGGAACAACTCGTCAAGACAGTGGTATCTATATTAAATATGGGTCTATGAATCCATGTTTAGCCACAACATGTTCAAACATGGTTTTCAGATCATTCAAGTATTTACCAGAATTTCAAAAAGGTTTGAAGAGTATTGGGAAGAGCGGCTGCTAAGAAGGTGTGCTGGCACGAAGAGCAGCAGGAGCTGACTGTCTGAAGTGGGAGGCTTAAGGCTTTATACAACCAACCCTTGGGGTAATCATCTCACTTGGCTCGCTGACTTTAGGGAACAATCATTATTAGTCGCCCACTTATATATCACAAAAGACGGAAAATCAATTAACAGCATTTTCAATTACCGATTAAAATAATAGGCAATCAAATTAATTAGACAAATGAAGGTCCAAACAAATTTCTTGCTCATTTAATCAGTGACTACTAATTAGCTTATGGATTATATTAGTATTATTATTATTATAACTTCATACACATTTCCGTAATGTCTATAAAGTATTTTGTCGAGTTAAACACATTATCTATTTTATTTAACGATGAAATCAATCAAAATTGTATTGGTGAATTACATTTCTTTACAATAAATATCTAGAAAATTTATATATATAAATATATATACAGAAAAAATGATAACTAAACCTGTGATGCAATCAATTAAGTCCCAAACCACAAGAAAAAAGAAAAACAAAAGAAATAAATGCTCTCAGGACTTAAGTGACAATATAGCTAATAAAAAAAATAATATACTACTAAAATTAGACAGTACAAAATAAACAATAAAAAAATAAATAATTAATAAAAAACTAATAGAATAAAATATAATAGAATTTTTAAAATTAATATAAATTTTTTTAAGGTAACAATTCGTCTACACTATCAAGTACATATCCTGTAGTTGACATGTTTCGAATGGTAAAGATTCACGTCCTCATGATGAATGTTGTTCATTCGAAGCATTTCGACTATATCAGGTGTACTTTACTGTGTAGACGAAATAACGAGAGTATTATTTAGGAAAGTTGAGAAACTTATTAAGAAACAGGTATCAGATAGGTTTAGTGCCAATTCCAATATATATATATATATATAAATGTTTTACTTTACCATTAAACAAATAATCGACACATACGCACATATTTGCTATTAATGGATCATTAGTAAGTTGTTTTTCTTTGGCAAAATACTTTGCGAAAGAAAATTCAATCATGGATGAGATAGACGGGTCGAAAGTGTTGATGAAAATGAATCCTCTTGGCCATTGCAATAAGGGAGCTGAGATGTGGTAATAACCAAACGGGGATCGCAGATTAATAGCGCCAAGAGATATCGAATTGCCTCCCACTAGAAAGGTTCAATCATCTTTTCCTCCTTACTTTGAGATAAAGCAGTTTTGGCATCAGATTCACAAAGCACTAAATATTCTTTGCCTCAAAAAGTTGTTATTAATACTGCTGAACCTTCAATAAAGCTTCCGAATGAAAAATCAATCAATAGCTATTAAAGGTATTGATTTTTTACCAAGTGTATATCTCGTAACATGAACGGGGAAATACCATAAAAGTTTATTTACATTAGAATATATTTTATATGTATTCAACCTTTCAAATTATTCCTTTGTCATTTACTTGGAAGAAAAGAATGACTGTGAAAAAGAAACGATTTAAATAGACTTTATATGAGCTGACACGGGAAAGATAGTGAATATTAGATGAACTGAAGTCAGTATACCGTATGATATAGATGTTCTTAAACTTTAACAAAACAAAATGAAGGTAACAATAACAACTCGAGAAATAGAATTCAGAAACAAACAATTCAATTGAAAGCCCATTACTTACTCCGCGTGTTTGTCTTTCATCTTTCCTCCCTCATGATGACTGCTGATCAAAAAATTAGTGACTAAGGGCTACAGATGAAACAAAAAAAAATCAATCGACTTTAGTAACCATCAGGAAGGAAAGTGAACTGAAAAGTTTATGGTCAGCCATCAGTCACCTTTTCGGTCTTGGCATCATACAAAGAAGAAAAATAATAAATATTAAAAAAGTAAAAAAAATAGAATTGTTTATGATATTTGAAAGTATGTCATGGTTGGCTTTTGAAAAACTTTTGACGAACCTAGATTAAAGTGAATGTCAGATATTAAACAAATATGTTTAGAGTTAATGTATTCTTAAGAGAGGAGGGTTTGTTTTGAAGCATGACGAGGCGGAGCAGGAGCTGAAGGGGTGTTTCTACTGTGAATAGGGGTTGAAGTGGGCGTCGACACCGCATGCTGGTCAACCAGATAAACTTACTCTGTACGAGCACTTCCAAAGTCACTTTTTAACTTCTACTTTTCAATAGCCTTCAATCTATTCATGACACGAATAGGCAATTTTCAGGATTGTCTCATCTGCATCAACTTTTGAATTATTTCCATACTGGAATCACATTTTTTTGTGGTATCAGAAGTGAATTCGTTGCGGACATTAGTTCGCAAACAAACTTTAAATGAATGAAACATTGAAAATCTATTTCAATATGACTATTACATACTCTGATTTATTACGATCATTCCGTGGTAATATATGGCAAAATACCAGCAAAACATATATATTACAAATATTGAGGTTTAGTCCACACGCCACGAGGTGTTAGATATCTAAATGCCCTGATTCGGATATGTGGCTCAATCATTTTCTCCCACTCATTCTAACTCTCTTTCTCTGTTACTTTGGTGCCGCCTGACTTTCTTATGCATTCTAGCCGGTTCTTTTGATCTCCAACAGTTCTGATAAGAAGAGGCTACTCCCCACCACTCCTTCTCGCTTGTATTCCTTGAAAACTTGAGATACCCTGATAGTTCATTTGTACATGATGGTTTATTCCAGTGTTTCTCAACCTTTATTTTACCTAAAAAACACTTATAAGACATTGAAAATATCGCGGCACACAAGAAATATATAGTGAATAATAAAATTCATTATAATAATAATAATTTATTATTATTATTATGATATTTACTAATTATAAATTATAATAATTACAAGGCAAAAATTCAATATACTATACTATAAAGGATGTAATAATAATACTATATACTATATAGTGATAATGATCACTATACTATAATACTATAATAATGATCTAGTAATATATATTAGAAAGGACCAGTCATCCATTAATTATAGAAGTGGCATTTCAAATTTATATAGTGTTAAGTTAAACATTGTTGATAGATGAAAAATTGTGTTAGTGTTTTTTTTTGATTGTCTGGTGAAATTTGGTTACCTTACTTGGTTATTTCAGGTGATAATTCAGACTACAGTTGTTGTTAAAATCCACATACTATTTTTCTTTGTAAAATAATTTGTAATGTAATACTTAGTTTTTCTGTTTTAAAATTTATACTTCTGTAAGTTTTCTCACTAACCTATAGTCAAAATTTCTATTGTAATTTCTTAATTGTAACTAATTACACTTTGATGTATGTTTGATTTTTGAATGACTGTATTATTTCTTATATTTCCTCTGTTTTTGTAGTCCTGTGAAAAAGGTTTTAAATAAAGAACGAAACGTTGGCAATGGAAGTTTAATCTGAACCCTGAAGAACTGACCGAGTCCCGATAAACTTTAGGTTTTCAAACTTTTAGAATCAAATTTTAGTTTTTGTTTCTATTACACGGTCGATACTTTAATCAATATATATATATACTTTTTCGTTAGAAATACGATCCGAAACGGACAAATATAGTTCAATATAGACAATGAAACATAGAGAAATCAAAAGAACACACTTACAGTCTCTAATTTTTGGTTTGAACCGTCTTCAGGAGAGATAAGAGTCTCTCTGATTGCGCACAGTGAGCTTGGTTTCCCTCTCTTATCTCTCCTGAAGACGGTTCAAACGAAAATTAGACACTGTAAGTGTGTTCTTTTGATTTCTCTATGTTTTTTGTCTATATTGAACTATATATATATATAACATTTCCAGAGTTTTCCTTCTCTGTTCATCATTTCTTTGGCTATTATTTTTATTTCATCAAAATCAAAATTATTTCCATCATTAATTCTGTGTGCTGCTAATGCAGTGGCCTTAATTTTCTTTTTTCTTATAAAATAACTGTGCTGGCAAGTCCTTTCTGAAAGAAATTAAAATTTCTAAAAATTAGAAACTGTAGGTCTGTGTTTTTAATTTGTCTATGTTTTTTTTTATCTAAATTAAACTTTATATATATATATTTAACATTGAATTTTAGTCCTTTTTTAATAAATTTTTTAGGTTACTTTTCCAACCCTCTTATAAGTACTTACCATTTTTCTGGGACTACATAAAGTAACTGTCCATATTATTTATCATTCATTTTAGATTCATATCATTGCCTCAGTCATATATATATATATATATAATATATATATATAGATGATAGATAGATAGATATAACAAGATTTCACAATAAACACGTAAAATAACAATCAATGATCAAACGACAATAAGAAATGGGAAAAAAAGACTAAGATCTTTTTTCCCCATTTTTTATTGTGGTTTGATCATTGACATATATAGAATTAGTTTAGATGGTGACCGATAGGAATAGAGTATTAATCAGGTCTAGATGAATCAAGGTATGCGGCTGTTAGAAGCTCCAAGTCACTCGCTACCCAGCGAAGCTTCTGTTATTCCGCCAAGAAATAAGGCGTAGAGGCTGCACGGTCCCTCTTTGAGATGAGAATATTGACAGAAAACATGAGCCTCACTTTGCAGTGAACTCCTGAGTTGTTTTCCGTTTCTGCTTTTTATGGTAGTTGGGAGTTGGTTTGCTCTATTGTATACTGCTGATATTAATTTTACTTTTCTTGAATCTCTTGTTAATAGTTCAGTTAATTCAACAATGGTATATCCATCATCATAAACTATCATTCATTACATGAATTCTAGTTAGGGGAATGATATGTTTGTTAGTCAGTGGACGTTTTCATCTTAAATTTCTCAAAATGTAAAGTATATTTTTGCTTTAACTCTGATTACTAAATAGATTTCTTTGAACTGTTTTTGATGTCAGAAATTCCAAAAAAATTTTCTTTTTTAACAAAGCATGCTGATATTTTAGTTTCTGTTCTACCTTTTACATAACATTCATCTACTTACTTGATTCACAAGAACATCTGGAAATGAATAGTCTGAAATCAGCAAACGTCTTCATTTACTAGGATCTAACTTCTGTCAAGTTTAAACTCAAAGTTTTCAGAAAGTCATTGCGGCTTAAAGTTGTGACTTAGAAGATTATTTCATTTACATCTATATTATTAAATGATTAAACTGAAATAACAAAGCGCTACTATAAATGTTCCTTTGTTAAAGTTAACGTCAGAGATATTAATGTTCTATTATGAGGAAACTTTTCAACTAAATTAAATCATCCATCATTATCAGCTGCAGCGTTTCTCAAACGGTGGTCTTTAAATTTATTTGCATTATTTATTTTTCTAACTCTTAAACTAGTTATAATTAATTTCAACATAATTTAATAATATGTGGAAGATTTTCTTAAACAAACTCCCATGTCAGCATTCATGATTATTGTGGTGCAATGGGCCATAAAATGCATGTTTCCAGTAATAGTATTGCAGAAATTTCATGGTCAGAGTGCAAGTATCAATTGAAAAACAAGGTAAAGAACCGTGCACATTCAGAAAGAAATCTGACGAAACCAACACTCAACTTTATTGAAGTTAGACATATTATCATTACGGCTTTGAGGCAAATTTATTCTTGGATTGCAAAAATGAATTTGATCTATTAACCTGTGTGACATGCGGCATGGCATGGTCATATACTTTTCGATATACGCCCACCTCACCCATTCACGTAGATATCATCAAAAGAGACACTAAAACTGGATTCAGGGCAACTCAAAACCTGAAAATCCGTCAAATTTTCCATAAAATTTTTTCCCGTAATTAATATACTTTACTTATAATAACAGTAAAAGAAGAAACAGGTAATCATACTTGAAGAAGGTTTATCATGGGTTGAATGGCTGCTGAATCAGTACTCATGCTTTTGCAGCATGTACTAATTGAAAAGTATTATGTCTACAGTAATGGGTGTTATAATAATAAAAGTATTTACGTTGGCAAGGAAAAGTAAAAATGTCAAAGTGTACAACTAATCAGGAGATTGTAGTGTGATGTCAGGATGTCTATGTACGTGAAAATATTCACTGATCTTCCATTGCGTCAAGGACTCTTTTCAGATGATAATACGGTTACCAGTCTTCTGTTTGGATACATCACGGCCCGCTTCGCCTTTCCTCCCCTCCGTTTGGACTTGCCTAATAAAATGAAATGAACTCGTCTCAAGGGAGTAGTAGAGTGAGGCTAGTCCAAGCCACCTGTTTAACTGCAAGCCCCTTGGGCACACTTGGGCTCCGTCTATGCGCTCATTACACTCGTCTCCCAACTTCCCTTTATTGTTTAACTCAAAACGACACCTTTATCCTAAATATCTTAGCACCTTACAATGCCTGTATCATTTTATTTTTGAAGTGCATTCATTATAATTACAACAACTTTTTCTCTTGATTTATTCTACAATTATGTTATGATAACAGTTCTACACATTAGCAAGAAGGTAATTAAGTTCATCTTATATTCAGCAGCTGTGCATTTTATTAGGGTGGATCCGACATGTTTTGACCGGCCGCCAGTCATCTTCAGGTAAAACTTCGAACGTGATGAAGAATAGTATGTGAAGACTGTTTAGTCTGAAGAGCTGTTACATTGTTGTTAATCCTGTTGGGCAGGACTTACTGGCTGCCTTGAGATAGGTGGGCGTGGTGGGGTTTGTTGGCAGAGTATGTTCATCAGAGTGTGTGTTTATCTTTTTTGTGGTCTTCTTAGTACTGATTTCGTAAAAGAGTTCGCAAACGATAATTTTACACCTTTACAGATGACGTTAAAGAAGTTGGATGATATTTATTTCATTTGTTCAGTTCATTTGTTTACAAGAAGCCAATATACTGAGAGCTCCTAAAATAATGTCAAATGATTTTAAAACCAGTGGATTGGTAAATAAAAAACAATGCTATATATCCAGAATGGATAAAGATAATACATGAAGTAATTACCTAGGGGGAAACTGCAACCAACAACTACCTTGAGGAAATCTTTTAATATAGGCTAAAAGTAACAACAGTGTTGTTCAGTACAGCCTTTGTTGTTGTCTTTGACTTGATTTGAAGGATTTAAAAGCTGAAATGCGTTTTAAACGCCCACCTGAGTTAATTCCATTTTGTTTGGCATTGTTGTTATTTCTGTTTCCCTTCTGATCAACACTGGCATCTGATTGCTTTTCATTTAAATACACGTCACTCGGCTCCATTCTCCGTTTTGTAAGGCTAAATTACTTCTTGATCGATCTGCCTCTGCTAGAGACAGCTTCCCTTCAGTCTGTAGCTTGAGCCTATCATAGATGCTTCCTGCACACCTCCCTCTTCACCTTAGTCGAAACACAAACAAGTCTGCATATTATATATATCATCAAACCACGATATGAAGTGGGAAAAAAAGACTAAGATCTTTCAACCGTAACAAGCGCTCTTCGTCAGAGTCAAACCGCAATTGATCTTAGTCTTTTTTTTTTCATTCCGTATTATGGTTTGAACATTGATTGTTATTTCACGTGTTTACGTGAAATCTTGTTTTTTATATATATATAACAAGATTTCACAATAAACACATGAAACAACAATCAATGTTCAAAACCACAATAAGAAATGGAAAGAAAGGCTAAAATCTTTTAACTCTCTTATCTCTCCTGCTGACAGTTCAAACAGAAAATTAGAGATTGTAAGTGTTTGATTTTTATTTTATTTTTTACTTTATATATATTAAATTACGTGTTCAAAATCGAAGAAGATTAACTCGATTTGTTCACCAAGTGTTCTTTATTTTTTAATTAAATGGAGTACAATATTCTAAATGGTATGAATCGTAGAATTATCTTTTACTAGTAATATGCTGCTTTTTGTAAATGATGGTTGGTAAGGAAGGTTTGTTGACTCTGTTGAACGTCAGTCAGTGGATGAAAAATAGTAATTTGTGTTGGAGAAGAGAAAGGTTTTGGGTATTGGCAGTTAGGATTGATGAGGAGGAATTGCCAGTGAGATGGATATTAATGACGGGCCGGCTGGAGTCCATCTGAAGCGATCTGTTTCCTTGGGATTAATAAGAAGCAGAGCGGTATCTCGTGGACAACACTTTGTCTTATTAATCCCTCCTGTTGTCTGGTCGACCCGGCTCTCTGTCACTCAGGATCAGCCCTTCGTCTCGGCTTAACTTGGCTCGGCAGCACCCTAACCAGACACTAAGTACTCAATGCCTCAGTATCGCCATATCTAACAGTCATAAAACAAATCATTTCATTTTAAACATAACATTCTATAACATTTTTATCGTTATATTCAGAATTACAAACAACTATATAAAACAATCATCAAAGAACTTCTATTGACGTTTATTTCAATCAAGTAACAATAATTTATAAAAATCATTTTTTTTTTATAAAACAAATTTTCTCTCATCTCCATCCTTTGAGAGTCGTCCCTTGACAGTAGAGGAGGAGTGAAGGAAACGACAGGGTAAGACAATAGATTTCGTATAATAGCACTCGACCGATCGGCACCCATTGGGTTAGCCTTCGTAGTTTTGCCAATACTAATACTATGATATAATATTTTTGAGGGTTGAGGTAATATGATTGAAACTACTTCTCTCACCTACGTTTCAAAATATATTTATGTCATCTTCAGGGATACAAGTTTTTTTCAATTAAAACCATTACTACTACAATTTCGGTTATTCTCTACATTTTACATTTTTAAATAAAGGGTAATAGAGAGGTAATGATTGATAAATTGGCATTTCAACTATAGATTTTTACATTGACATATTTTTTTTGTTTTTATTACATTATTTCATCAGAAGTATAGGGTTCAATATTTCTTACCTCGGTTTAAATCTGTTTCTTTTTTGGACATTTCTTCCTTTACTCGGAACAGATTTCCGGGGTGAGTAAATATTGATCCCTATAATTCTGATGAAATAATGCAATAAAAACAACAAAAATATATAAATGTAAAAATCAGAGTTGAAATGCCAATTTATCAATCACTACCTCTCTATTACCCTTTATTTAAAAATGTAAAATGTAGAGAATAACCGAAATTGTAGTAGTAATGGTTTTAATTGAAAAAAACTTGTATCCCTGAAGATGACATAAGTATATTTCGAAACGTCGGCGAGAGGAGTAGTTTCAATCATGAGACATCAACCCTCAAAAATCTTATATCATAATAACTAACTAGTATTAGTACTCAACTATTACTAGTATATAAGACAATACTACTATTAGTTAACAGTATTAACTAGTGTATTTTTCCTTTTAAGATAAAATGATTTAGTTTATTATAGTTGTTACTTACGTAGGAGAAGTAATAATGTGTTGTTTTAAGAAAAAATAACTTTTATTTCAATAAAACATAATTATTGTCCCATTTAGGACAACTGTATAACATAAAAAATGAAGTATTTCAGGAAATAATATAAGCCTCTAATTTCTATGGTATTATTATATCTAGATGAATACAGTGTGTTCAAGCAAGCATAACTATTACTCAGTCTGTATGTTCACAAACCTTTCTCCAAGAAGGATAGCTACGGAGTTCATTGAATCAGTGATCATTGAATTTTTCTTATAAGTTGTTTATTTAAAAACAAAATATGAAACACTACAATAGGACAAAAAAATTAAACAATTGCAAGAAAATGACGTAGACATAACGCATAATTCACTTCAATATTTTGACCTTGTCGTCATCATGAAAAGGAAAAGTAGAACTCTTCAAGTAAGTTGTGTGTTGTTTATTCGTGTTTTTTTTCTTTTGTTTATTTGTTTTAGTGTATTTTATTTTTATGCTGAAAACACTGTCTTATGTATGTATTCTTGTCCCTAAGCTTGGACCACTGTGAAAGGAAATAACTGTAGAATAAGTGTCAAGAGAAAGAAGAAAAATCTTTCAATTTTAGTATATTTTGAAAGCTAGGTTTGGTAGCACTGTTTGAAATCAAAGCTTATTGTGTTCTAATAAAATGTTGTTTACTTCAATCATAGACAGCAACCATCTAGAAAAATCTCTATCACCCGCTTTGTATAACACTTTACTATGACACTTCCTGACTACTACTTTAAATACATGCATATTGTTAATACCACTGAGGTTAGTATGATTTATATTAGAAATAGGTAGAACCGTCATACCTCGTAAGGAGATCATGGAGTTGGAGCTCTTTCGGACGTCGTCCATCTTCGATAGCAACAAACCTACTTCTAGTAGTAGGAAGTAGGTTTGTTGCGATCGAAGATGGACAACGTCCGAAAGCGCTCCAACTCCATGATCTTCTTACGAGGTATGACAGTTTTACGTACTTCTAATATAAAACTACTACTTTAGGTCGAAACAAATATATTGATAAGTGTGTTTAAGGTTACGCGATCTTTTGTTTGAGTCGTTATTTTTCTTCTTTTTTTCTCAGAATTACTTCCTTTAACGACATTTAATATATATATATATATATATATACTAGTTTGTATGTTTTAACTAAGTCAGTTTTAACTGGCTTATTGGTTTACTAGTTTAAACAATTACCTTATCTTTCCCGTAAATTAGTCAGCCGTACAGTCCATACTGAGTTTTTGTCGTATTGTTTATCTATGAACATCCTCCTAATGGTTTGAACTACACTGCAAATGCCCTTATTTGCTTGTCCCCTCCAGTTTTAATATAATATCAGCCTCAAGTTTAAATTATTCTCTACATCTTACTCAACTTACCTTTATTAACTGTTAACGACTGAAATGTTCTCATCATAAAAAATTCTAAAAAAATTTATTAACAGAGTTGCATTATTCACTAGTTAAACATTTATAAATATTATTTCTTTTTTATCCAATGCCCGCTCTTGGCTGTTGAGCTATTGGGCGTCAAGCCTCATATAAGTATTATATGAGAATAAGATAAATTTGCGATATATTTGTTCAACCCACTTGAAATGCTGTTCAACTTCAAGGAAATCTAGAATGCAATGTTCAAGTTCTAAATAATTCAGTTGCTCCTCAAGATGGATAAGGTCAGAAATCTGTCGAACTACTCTAACAGGCTTGTTGGAGGACTATTTATTCCTTTCTTAATATAACTCACGCTAACCTTGTGGCAATGATATATATATTATGTTATTTTGGTACTTTTTTTTTGTGATAAGATTAGCTCATTGATATCATAAAATTTAGAAGTTGTAATCAATCAATTTAATTTAAAAATATATATTAGCTGAATACTTAAATTTGATGTCATATGTATATAAGCACATGTATTTAATCATTGTTACTATTGGCTGAGAGAATTCTTGAGTAAAATTGACTATGTTCATTTCATTTCTCCATTTCATGCGAGTTGACGCTCACTATTCTACCGATTGTTTTACTCGCCGTTGCAAATAAATCTGTCGACTGCTGTGACACATTGTTGAGGAGGGTCCTGTTATCTTCAAGACTCAATGGACTGGTGCTTTTATTGTTATATAATCCCTCTATCTCTAACGGCAGTCTCCATTATCATATAAATAAACCCACCCTATATGCGACGATTTCAGAGTATATCTTTCGTATTCATTGATATTTGTATTCCTCAAAAAGGTATTCTGTTTATGCATATATATATATATATATATATATATATATATGTGTGTGTGTGTGTGTGTGTGTGTGTGTGTGTGTGGTGTGTGTAAATTTTAGTAGCAGTCCTTCCTGTATACATACATTGTTAAAAATTAGACCATATTTAGCTGAAACTTGCTTTTTCATAACTTTCTCGAGTTTCTGGAATAACGATATTGTTACTGTATCCACAGAATATAATAAGTTACCAATCACATGCTAAATGGACACATATTTCTGCTGTCTTCAGCCATTATCAAGAAATGAAGGCATTTTGAAGTTTAAAGCTTTATATAATACCAAGCATGAACATTTTTTTGAAAGCACTTACAAAGGTAATAGGGATGCTATTCCTGTTAATTGATTGGCCTACGACAAGACGAAAAACTGTTTTACATTTACTAACTTGTTTGGACCTGTTAACTTTTATTTATATTTATTAGTTTAATTCCAAATTGTTTAAACTGTTTCATTGTTTTCAAATTTCCAAATTTTTAAAATGTAAGACTAAAAATTTCCAACCTGACGATGACTATTGCATAGTGGACAGCTTGTGTTTATCTAATGGTTTAGTAAGCAAACCATATATAGCAACCTTGTAGTATGCAAGTTTCAGATAAATATGGTCTGATTTTTAACAATGTATACATATATAATTAAAGTTAGAACTAGATAACACAAAAAAAAGCTTAACACTCACGATTTTCGATCATTTCGGCTGTCTTGTCGTCTTCAGGATAGGAGAAAAAGAGAAAGGAGAAGAAACGAATGAGTGGAGATGTGAATGCGTCCGCCGACCGATACAAACACGATATATATATATATATACAGGGTTTTCCTGCCGTTGTGTTTCCGGCGTGCTTGGTCACCCTTTCTATTTTCTCCTGAAGACGGTTCATTCGAAAAATTTGAGTTTGTAAGTGTGTCTCTTTCTCTGTGTGTTGCTTTTCTTCGTTTTTGAGCTGATTTGCGTCCAGTTTGGATCGTTTTTTTAGAATTTTGAGTGATATATATATATAAATTAATGATCAACAATAACTCTTGATATAATATATTAATTAAATACCCCAATAAAAAATATAATTAATTAAAATGTTCTAAGGCCTTTCGTTACAACATCAGAGAGCTAAATAATATTTGTATTTCTTCTTAGTAAAATAAAAACTTAAAACTAATCAATCGGCCAAGATTTTAATTTGCATATTTGAGATAACCAACTTACATAAGTGCCTTAATTAAAATTGATTAGACGTAACAAGTGTTGAATTAATTTAAATAAAAAAATATTGAATTAAGCAGTGGTTGGTTTAATCTGGGTCCTGGTTGAGTTAAATGAATTACTTCCTTGACCTTTGAAGCTAACCTGCAAGTGCTTCCCTTCTGTATATCAATATTTCTTGTCCTTTCTAGACATTGAGCATAATTACTCCGACTCCATTCCCCATAACATGGTTAACTTTTTTTTTCAGCTTTAATCCTTGCGATTTAACCCTTCTTCAGAAAAAGGACAACCATTTTCACTAGTATGACTTAGTTAATCATTTCAGCAATCAGGTAGTGTCTTTGTTTTTAATAATGAAAACTCGAAGTTTGAATTTTGAATTCTGTCCGTGACCGCAGACTTTTTCATGTGAAGGATGGAGTATCATGCGAATGCTGTTCAACAGAGAGGGCTATAGCAGTCCGTCCAGAGACAGTAGGATGTCAAGTTCTCTCTAAAGTCCTCCAATCTAATGAACTTGAGTGAAGTAGAGTGCAGAACTCCCAAGGTAGAATCAATCTTGCAATGTGGCTAACACACAAGTAAAATGGGTGCCCAACAACAAGCAGGTCGCACTGGCCACCCTTAGAGCAGAGATAAAGGGGAAAGCCTATTATAAATGTCACCGTCAAAAATATTAAGTATTTCTAATTTAATGGAATTTTACAATGTATAATATATATATATACATATATTCTTGAGAATTACACAAGAATACTTTACATAAAGTTGTTTATATAAATATTTCTTGTGTAGTTCCGAAGAATGAGTAAACACCACATAACTATGAGTAACTGACTCCACAACTAAGGAATTAAAATTGCAGAAGATATTTTTTCAGAGTTTTGGTAGTAATTCGTATTAGATCCGTTTGCCTGATAGCAAAGTACTCTATAACTATATTTTTCAATGGAGACAAAGTCTCCATATACAAACGTTTTATTCAGAGAATGCTTTTTGAACACATAGAGATTTAGATACATGACTATTTTCATAAAATCAGAGGATAATGCCAAAAAGAAAAGTTATCAATTAATATATTTCTTAAAAATTAGAAATGTACGCGTCCCTACGATTTCCATCTATTTTAATAAAGTTTAATTTCAAAATCATATATTATATCCCTTTTAAAACTTAAGCGGGGGGGGGGGGGGGTGTTAGTTTAAACTAAATTTCAAAAAATTTTATAAAAGTTAGTTAAAAAATGTAAATGAATGAAGAGAAATATTTAAATTTAGGTGCCCTGAGAAAGAGGTGATTCAATTTGCATGGAGTGAAATGATTAGCGGCCGGACTGAGTGCGGGGGTGGCAGCGAGGGAAGGAGTCCAACTGCAAGGGACCTTATTATGACTCGACTACTAAAGTAGAACTCTCTCAGCCAGACCTCTTCACTTTCCATCAGGTCTTTTCAACAAATAATATTCACATTTTTGTAATTGTAAAAAATTAGGAAGTTTTATTTTTAAATGAACAACTCCAAAGGAAACGGAAATTAAACAAATATTTAATAATATTTTTTTTTAAATAAAGTATCTTATGTGAAAGTTGAACGTCCATGAAGTAGTGGCAGAGGTGCTTAGCCTGCCTGAATAATAACAATTATCGAGGCTTGTTCTACATCCCTTAGCTATTTCACTACCCACATATGAATTTACAGTTTGGTGCAACAGTAGTAAAAATCTTCCTCAAAATCTACAAGGCAAATACGCATACATTATACCTGATGTACGTTTTTACTACAGAAACGTGGATGCTAAGTACGGTGTAAGATGAAAACAAGGGTCAGAGTAGCACAATTTCTCGCGTACTCACCTGTAGACTGGTAGATCGAGGGTTCGATTCTCACTCTGACCCTCGATTTTTCTTTTTTTCCCCTCTCTACCCTATCAGATGGGAAACATACCATGATGGAATCACTTTTTTGACTTAATTTTTTTGTAAAATAAAATGTGTAAGTCCTTCCCAACCATAACACGATACTTGAAAATTATGGACCAAATCTGGACGTAAACGATGTATTATTAAAAATACAACTGATTCCTTCAAGCACATTAGCTGGTAGTGAGAAGGTAGAAAGCAGCATCCATTTATCGTTCAAGTTTCTAAGAACTTTAAACGAGTTGTATTGTGAATGAAAACGAATCAGGGGCCAGGGTAGCCCAGTGGTTTGTGCGTTCACCGGATTCGTAGATCTGGGGTTCGATATTCACTCTAGGCCTCGATTTATTCACATGGGAAGTGAAATTAAGAACACCCAATTTAGAATCATTAAGGGCTCACAATATTCCCTGGAGGAACGAATGTCAAAAGTGTAGTGTTTGAGCAGACCCTCAAAAATTAAAAGGAAACAATGGAGTAAGTCACCATGCTTCAGATAAAAAATTACGGCAAAAAGTTCTAATACATCTAATCATGCTCAAAAAAGCCAATTGATTTTGACTCCTGTAATTAAGGTTAGGTTAGGTTGCAGTGGCAGTCCCACAAGGACACTTTATACCGCACAAAGAAAATGTTTCTACATTGAGAGTCCTAGATTTTGCCAAACTCAAATGAAATTAAAGTAGGGATCTTTAACATCGTACAGGCTCAGAACAGACGTTTTCTCTATAAGGGACGAAAGATTTTGCCAAACTCAAATGAAATTAAAGTAGGGATCTTTAACATCGTACAGGCTCAGAACAGACGTTTTCTCTATAAGGGACGAAAGATTTTGCCAAACTCAAATGAAATTAAAGTAGGGATCTTTAACATCGTACAGGCTCAGAACAGACGTTTTCTCTATAAGGGACGACGTGCTCAGATTTATTCACCTCCCATGTGAATAATTGATAGCCTAAGTGTGTATTGAACCCCGGACCTTCTGTTCAGAGGTGAGCACGTTGCCACTGAGGTCACATCCCCTGCCCCCGATCCCATATTTTACACCAACTTTACTGGTTATGTATCACTGACCAACGGAGAAGGCTCTAACGAAGGCATTTATTTTTCAGGCAAGACTAGTAGGCAAGCTAACAATAAAAACATCATTTTTAGAACTGGTCACAACGATCAACGCCATTTTCAGTGAAATAATGGCTAGTCTGTATCAACTCTTAGTTTGCAAATCGAATGATTTGCCCCAACTTCTCCATACCACTATCTGTCTGTTAAATTTTGACTGATAGTAGATGCATATACAAACCAGTCAAAAATATCGAATTTTAAATTTTGTATTGCATCGTAAGAGGACATTAAAGGAAACATAAAAATGATTGATACTCGTGCTAGGCAAATATATTGTTATAATTAGTAAATTAATAATTAGTAAAACAAGCTTCTCATTTACTTTCATGAAGTTCTCAGTTAAATGTATGATTCTCTGAAGTAATTTAAAGCGCATACATACCATGCAGTATGCATCCATGAAGTGAGCATGGTAATTGAATATCTCTCTCGGCCAAAATGCTAATAATATTGTAACTTGAAGTTGCACACCAGTGGACAAGGATTAATATCACAAATTATATTTTGGTACAACATTTTTGATTTTGTTAGTTTTATTTTTGTTCATATTGCCCCACCCTCACCCCCACCCCCTCTGGGTTACAGAATGCCGCCCCTATGCACTTATCACCCTTCAGGACCATCCCTTACACTCTCCTTTCCACTGAATGTGTTAGTGGTAATGCAAACGTAGTTGATGTTTAAGCAACGCAATCCCAAAGCTTGGACATTTAAATATATCGAAAACAATTACCACAATTGTTCTCTGCACCTTTATGGTTACAATTTCCTTTTTTGTTGGTTAAACATCAGATGTTTTTGCCTGATGCCATCATTACATCAAATTGAATATCGGTCCCCTACTCGTTGGGCGTTTACTTTTCCTAGACACATGCTTCACTATACAGGTATAAATAAAAGCAGTACCATAATAACCTTCGAATATAACATTAAACATGTCTAAGTAACTTAATATAAGATTAGTACTACTAATTGTAATAACTACTAATAATTATTACTAATATTACTAATTGTAATAACTACTAACTACTAATTTGTACTACTGTACAAATCCTCAAAAATTTGTACAGTAGAAGAACCCTTTATTACACCGCCGCTTGCATTATAAAGATTATTACATAAAAAAAACTTGTTATATAACCGCTTATTGATGATTTTTTTTAAATAAATCAAAGAAGAACTAGGTGAAACTGCTCGGAAGCAATCTCTCTTGAGGTTAGTCGGCTCAAAGGGATCCCGTTCCAGGGATTCATGCATATGTAAGAAGAAGAATCCAACATCACTTGTATGATCTTTTATTTACAACTTCGAGGAAAATTTATTATTTTCTTTGACTCCCTTCTAAGCGTTCCCTTATCAATTGAAAATAATGCCTCCTTTTGATCATATGAATATCTAGACCACTTACGTATGTAAGACATGATATATTATCCGTGGAACAGACTAGAATAAAAATGTTAATCAAGGATAAACATGTTTATTCTATAAATATATATAAATTCGTAGAAAGAATACACATAAAAAAAATCACAAGAACTCTTACTATATTTCGATTTCATCTCATCAAGAGGAAATGACGAAAGAATGTAAACTAATAAGCCAAACTAAACACTAAGAGATTTACTTACTGACCCCATAATGAGAGTAGTACTGCAATTCAGCGGTAGTAGGTCATATTAGAGGAGTGCTAATAACAACATACACTACGGGGCGTCGAAAGATTCATTGGTCGTTGGTTCTATCTATGAATTGAAAAAGCCTTAAAATTTATACTCTATATCTGTGTTTCGAACAGAACTGAAATTTTTCAAGCTAGAAAGAAGGTAAATTTTTGACCTAATGAAATATTAAAACTTCATCAAACGAAGAAATAACACTTATGGGTCAATAGTATGTAGGCGACTGACAGATTTTTGAGGTTTCAGAACCATAACTTCATTAGCCCCATAACTTCGTTAGCCCCATAACTTCGTTAGCCATTTACAAGCCACCTCTAAGTATCTCATCTTCAAACATGAGTGAATGAAAATATACACTCTTCACTATACCTATCATACAAACTGCCTGAAATTTATAAATAATATATAAAAATCAATTTGAAAGTTTTGCTTCAAACCTAAAAAACTAACGAATACCGTATATACAACTTTCTATTCATGATGAAGGCTGCTATCATGATCAAGAAAATGATAAAGAAACAGTATCATATTGTTAACTGCTAATATGTATTCAATTTTATTAAATTGCATGTTTCTTGATTTTGATTTACTTTTTTTATGTAACATGGTTTTATTCTTTAATTAATCATTTATATTTCTTATTATACCTGAATACCTTGTTCACAACTTTCTTATTACTGTTTTGAAAACAATGTGCTATCCTGATTCGTTAATTTAAATTCTGCTTTTTCAGTTAATACGTTTCTTATACTCGACCAGTTATCACGAATTCATCCGTTATCTTCCAGTCACTCATACTGCTTTATAAATTCTTCGTTAATTTATTTTCATTCATTTTTTTCCACTAAACTGTTTAAACCGAATATAAATAGAATCTCATATATATCAAAGAAACAGTTTTATTATTATTGGTTGATATCCTTGTTTTACAGAGGGCTGCTTTGTTCAAGTTATGAATGACCCCAGTCATAGCTCCCATGATGACTCACACCTCCTGACCTAATCTTCCCTTACTGACATACCGGCTTATAACTTCGAAATTTTACTTTTCAAATTCACTGAGACGGTGTAGAAAGAGTAATATTAAAATTATTTCAAAAATTAAAGGTCTATTTATATGAAAGAAATCACATAGAAGAGGAATGTATGTCTTAAAAAGTAAATTTAAAAATAAAAAGTAATTTAAAAAGTAAAAGCATGAACAGAAAGGAAGGAAATGAGGTTATCGAATACTTGGTGTATACATAAAGTAAAATAACACCAAGTTTATACTTAAAAAGTTATTTTTTTATTAAGTCAAGAGCTCTGCAATATTTGTTGTTTGGTATTTGCTCATGTTTAGGGTAAGGTGAAGAAACACTAAGTCATCTCACAAAAGCAGTTTTCTCTATGTGTAGAGACTTGGTGTTCTTCTCCTTTTTCTAATTATTTTTGTATTTTCTTCTCTTACTCCAAAAAGTGACAACACTGTAAGCATGCTTAAGAGAAGGAGATTTAAATCTTTGCTTATCTTCCGGGCTTCTCACTTCACCCTGTCTATGACGACAGATGTTGAAATGTCGTAGTGAGTTTTTGATTTTTTAAATGTAATTTAAATAATTAATTTAAAATATAATAACTTAATAGATAATTTAATGTATGTTTTTCTCTTTTCCACTTTCCTCTCTTATTTTATTTTCATTTACTTATTTACATTATTGAATTTGTTGATTCATTAAACTGTCTGAAAATGTTCCATTATGAAAAGTAACTTCCCGCTGTATGTAACTTTGTATGAACCTGTATGCCCTTGCATGTTGCAACCTTGTTAGAACCTGCCTCAATGTTGACTGCAACACTTTGTTTATTTATATATATATATAAATAGCATATGAGTAGCAGTTTGCTTCTCAACGCGAGTACTTCGCACTTCTTCCCGATGACGACGGATGTCGAAATATCGAAGTGAGTTCTGTAGTGTCTTTCTGTATTCTTTTCTATGCGTTAAAGTGTATATATATATATGTATATATAAACTAGAATTTTCAAAAGAACACACAGAAAAGAAATCACTGAACTCACTACTATATTTCGATGTCCTCGTCGTCAGGAATAGATGTGAATCGCTCCAAAGGCTGATAACGACTGAGATATATATATATATATATATATATAGTGTGTGTGTGTGTGTGTGTGTGTGTGTGTGTGTGTGTGTAGAAAATAAACAATCAACAGTTGTCCTTCTGTTTGTTTTAAAAATAGATGTAGGAAAAATTTAATACATTCCTTCAGTTTCGTATGAAATGAAAGAAAGAAGATATAGTTTATGTGCATCTAATGATTACTTCTTTGATAGTTTAATAGTAAAAAACGTTAAAACAACAAAGTAAGGTTTTGAGTACAGTTTTCAGTGACTGCGAAAACTTGAAGAAAGAATGAAGTAGCTGATTAGGTTGAGAGATAATACGGGCTGCATGGCGTTAAAACTGTGAACATTACGGCATTCCTGATAGAGGCCTGCTCGCAGGGGCCCGAAGAATTCCTTTAAAGGTCGCATCAAAGCCCCAGCATCAGATACGCCAGTCTACCTAATCTAAAGCCCTAGATTGGAAGGTGTATTTATTTATTTTAACAACACATTTATATGCAGTCGATTCCTGACGCTATCATTCCACCAATTTGAATTTATTTATTTTTTTCGTTCTATTTATTTATTTATAACATGCAGTGAGAATATAAAAAAAAACACAGTAAAGATAAAAGCAAACGAATAGGGTCGTAATTTAAAAAAAATGGAAGAGCTGTAGGAGAATAAAATAAAACAGGTCGCTAACAAAAATACCATTAAATACAGAAATTGCAAATCCCAGCGCTATCTGTGTAAGCCAGCAGGCAAGTTAATCCTTGAGGCACTTTTTTAGGATCAACAGGCAAATTTATTGTTTTTATGAGCAGAGTAATGGCAATACAGTTAATAGCACGCAAATTCATGGTATCTTAATAGAAAAAATCACTCTTCATCTCATAGAACTTTGAAAAAGTCATTGAAAAATGTACCTATTTAATTACTTTGCGATATAAAAGAAAGAAATGGAATGCAGTATTTTATGATGCCTTGTAAAAAAAATCTTTTTTACTGTAATTAAACAATACTAAACGAAATTCTTAGATCTCTTTCCTCCATCTATCATGAATATATATATATATATATATATATATATATATATATACGTTTCACGGTGAATCACAAATACAGAACTAAGGAACAAACATACCTACTCTCTCTAATTTTCGGTTGAACCGTCATTAGGAGAGTTAAGATAGGGATACCAAGCGCACTTGTGAAGCGACTGTTGGAGACTGTAGGTCACCGTCCCTTCGCAAGTGCGCTTGGTGTCCCTATCTCAACTCTCCTAATGGCAGTTCAACCAAAAATTAGAGACAGTAAGTGTGTTTGTTCCTTAGTTTGTGTTTTTGATTCACCGTGAAACATATACTTTTGGAGTAGGAAACATAATCTTGAAAAGGTATGTAGGAAACATACTAAACTTAATGTTGGCAAGATATTTAATGAGGTATATATATATATATATATAAAATATTTCACATAAACACGTGAAATAACAATCAATGATCAAACCACAAATGAAACGGCGAAACAAGACTAAGATCTTTGAACCCTAACAAGTGGTCTTCGTCAGAGTCAAAAACCCAACTGAAACACTAGATGCACGATACATCACATTCATACATCACATACATGTGTCGTGCATCTAGTGTTTCAGTTGGATTTTTGACTCTGACGAAGACTGTTTGTTACGGTTGAATGATCTTAGTCTTGTTTTCCCATTTCATTTGTGGTTTGATCATATATATATATATATATATATATATATATATATATATATATATATATATATATAAACTCAAAAATTGTTATTGACCTCTTCTATTCTATTTTTTTTTTTTTTTTGTTCCTCTTGTGGAATAAACGTCGCCCTAGAAAGGAGTTTATTTTCTTTTATTTGACCTAGCCCTCAATAACGAAACAGTGAATATATATATATATATATATATATATATATATATATATATATATATACAAAACGTTCAAATCTTATTAAGAACTGATAAAGTAGACTAAGATCTTTCAACCGTAATTAGCGGTTTTCGTCAGATTGAAATCCCTGACTCTAGGATTTGGCTCTAACGAAGACCTCTTGTTACGGTTGAAAGATCTTAGTCTATTTTATCATTTCTTATTTGGGTTTGAATGTTGATTTTCATTTCACCTGTAATTGTAATATCCTATTATATATATGTATATATATATATATATATATATATATATATATATATATATGTGCAAAAATGTCATATGCCTGACTATTTGAAGGTAACCCATCATGTTACCTACCGTTGCGTCTCCGACATGCTTTGTTCCCCTCTCTCTCTTTTCTGAAAACAAATTTCCCAAAAATTTGAGTTATTAACTGTGTTTCCTACTCTTAATTAATTTTAAGAGTAGGAAACTCTTCTTTAATTTTGAACGTTGTGTGTCCCTTTAGGATCCTTTTTCCAATTTTTAGTGAATATATATATATATATATGTATATATATTATCTAATCGGGATTTGGTCAAATTTTCTAGGTTCAAAAATCAATCTTTCATTGTCGACGTTTCGGTTTTATTTTAAAACCTTTTTCATGGGCCTATAAATATTCGTAATGTTTTAAAATAAAACCGAAACGTTGGCAATGAGAGTTTGATTTTAAACCTCGAAAATTGACCGAATCCCGATTATATAACACATCTATTCCATCAAACGGTCGATATATTATTGAATCTATTATATATATATATATATATATATAGAAAAAGATTTCACATAAACACGTGAAACAACAATCAATGATCAAACCACAATAAGAAATGGGAAAACAAGACTAAGATCTTTCAACCGTAACAAGCGGTCTTCGTCAGAGTCAAAAACCCAACTGATCTTAGTCTTGTTTTCCCATTTCTTATTGTGGTTTGATCATATATATATATATATATATAATATAAAACTCAAAATGATAACACATAGAAAACATAACAAAAACTCACTTTGATATTTGGATGAATCTAAATATTTTGATGTTACTCCCATGAGAAGCGAAGCCATACTGTAGAAACCCTTTGTAGTGGTCGTAATAAAAGTGCTGCCAACATACGCAGAGAGAGGAAGGGATAAAAAATAATGTAACCAAAAAAAAGTTAAATAATATAAGTAGAGAAATTAATAAATTAATATTAAAGAATATATGTAAGTGAAAAGAAGGAAATAAATAAAGAAAATAAAAAATATATCTGTTTTCCATATCGTCCACCGTAACAAATGAGAATGGTCTTGGACAAATTGACTTCATTTTTTCTTTGGCTTAGATAGCTACTGCACAATTTATTGTTCCAGAAATCATTCTTTTGCAAAAAAAATATTACACGGCTTGGTCTTAAAGAAAGAAAAATTTAATTTTAATTTTTTTTTTGTTCTTTGAAGAGGAATGACATGTAAAAGATAACAAGTGGAAAGTGGAGTGTAGAAATGAACAAACAGAAAGCCAGAGGGAAATGATTTGCCTTTTACGATTTCAAACCTCAAGTGTGGGATTGTTTAGACTGCTTGCTCAACAAAGGCTTAGTTATCATTAGGGAGGGAGGCAGTTGTGTCCTCAAACTCTATTTTATAACACAACTTTGAACATGTTATCTCTCCACAAAAAAACAATGCCACCTTTGACAATTTGATTTCGAATGTCCATCTTCAAATATTATTGTATTTTAACTCAGAGAATACAAATTATTTGAGCTTCAAGATTTCTAATATAACATGAAAGTCCCTTTAATATTCCACTATTAATATGCTGATGACAATTTTTGTCTAAATACAAAAATATAGTATACTTTAATGTTTTTGATTATAAACTGATTAACTTATTTCTAACTTGACATATTAACTTAATTCTACTATATATTATTAACTTATAATTTTCTACTATTAATACTAACTTATCAACTTAAGTCTATGAGTTAGGTTAAACAAACTGCATTTGCCATTATTTATGTAATATTTTATCTCAAGAATGGAGAGACACATTACAGTCACAATGTTTATTATTGGCCATTGTCGAGAGAAGAAAGAAATGAAGATCAAGCGCTTTGTTCGGTGTAAGTGCGAGTTTTTTCTTTTTTTTTTGTGCGTATCTCTACTATAATTGAATGATTGATATCAATTTTAAATCATTTTCTATGGTTAAAATTATTTTTGTAATTGTATATAACAGTAGCAAACATTATCTCTAAAACAGATATAAACTAGGCAGACTCTAATGTCGAATTCTCACCCCATCCTCAGGTCAAAGAACACTTTACAGGCGGCAGTAAAGGAACTTATTTATAAGGTTGTAATCAAATCAATTATTACTTATTAATATTCTGGTTATAAGGTCCAAAAAGTAACAAAATCAAATTGTCCAAAAGACAATAAAAAAATTACCCACTTACTAAGTGTGGTAAGTGGAATTTTACAATGCCAGGGATATTCAAAGTCATCTCAAGTTGGAGTCAATGGAGCAATTCACCACTCGACTGCTAATTAATGGGGTACTAAAACCATACAGTCCAAATCCTCTATTACAAAGTTTACCCCAGATAATTTACGAACCAAATTCACAGTATGATTTGCTGCTTACAAATAAAACTGAATTCACTTTAGACTGACTACTTTTCCTACATTCTGAGTGACTTATAACTGTAAAACTAAATGACTACGAAAGATAAGTGCTGACAATCCAAACAAATAACAACTGACATTTACTTACTCATTCTTCCAGTAGAACAATCAAATCAGCGGTAATCTATGATGTGGCACTGCTAATTACAAAGTGGGCGTCAGTGCACGGAGATACTCGTTGATTGGTTAGTTTCAGATATTGAGTCTATAACTACAAATCTGATTCAGTATAGCGATAGACATTGTTAATTTTTTTTTGTTTTCTAAAGTAAAGTTTAATGTTTGCCTAGTAGTTTAAGTAGCGTCTAATTGATACAGTTAAGATAAAAAAATATACTATACATAAGTTAAGAAATCCTATTGAGAAAATAATAAATACATCAAATATAACAGGATCAAGTTCGTAAAACAGTGTTTGTAATATAATTTATTTATTTAAAACATAAACGCAATCAATCATTTATAACAAAACTTCTCGGAGGAAATACAATATACAGCGACTTATAAGAACTAGACCAAAATTATGTATTACGTTTATGTATTTATTTAGAAAGAAACTTAAACTTGAAGCAACTAAAACAGAATCATTCAAAAAAATGTCTTGGAAATTTTTTCCCAAGAAAATAACGTTATTACTTTTTTCTTATTTTTCTCGCAGGAAACATTGTCTGCTGATATCTATAACTTCAATAGCTACATTCTGAGTATAGTTTATAGCTTGGAGCATTAATTTAGAATTCTTCCATCACTAGTAAACTTATTGTGCCAATCAATTAAAGTATTGTCATTTTCACGTCTTATTATTTTTATGTCAAGAAATAAGAGTATGCCATCTTTTTGAGTTTCACATGTAAATTTATACTAAGTATAGTTATACTAAATCTTGATGTTCTATGTAAGCTTTTGTGAAAACCTATACAAAATGTTTACTAAAACCAATAGTATTGAGAAAGAATGAGAAATAATACCATGTGTAATATTAGAAATTTTTTTATTTGAAATAATAATGTGCGTTTTGCCGGAGCTAGCAGAAAGGCAAGTTTTGATTAGCATGAAATTGTTCTTATTGGTATTGGGACCCTATTATTCAGAATGAATATATGAATATATTTTAAACTGTTCCCGTACCCAGCGCAACCAAAAACAGAAGAAAGTTTTATTATTAATAGTAATATATTCAAAATGTTCAAACCATTTTCTTTTTTTAACTGAAAAAAAAATTGTTGCGACATTATAGATGGCAAATATATTATTAACATTGAAATGATTAAGTGAAATGTATTTCAATTAGTTAGAGTTCTAAGGAAGAAACTTATCTCATTCCATCATACATATTTTATTACAATGTATTCACTTACATTTATTGTGTATAAGTATATTCTCCATAATAAAAACTTTTTCTCGTTTTAATTAAAAATAAATAGTTGGCTAAGCATTTTGAGTTCGCTAATATATAATTATTTTAACATCCAAACCACAATAAGAATTTCAGAAATAGTACTGAAGTCTTTTAACTGAAACAATGCCTCTTCTATTGAGTAAAGCTCTTATTAGTAGGAACATGTGATATAGGAATCCACATTGCAAATCCAATCTCATTTAAAATACTTGCTTCACAAAAGAGATTTAGCATGTTTACTTTGAAATGTCCTTCAAAATCAGGTTAAATTTTATTTCACTGTTTATTACGTTCGTAAAAGGTGGTGAAACATTTAAAAACGTCATTATTCATTTCTGAGACTGCATGATTAGTTCAGGGATATATAAAGGTCTATGGGGTTTATACATTTAAATATTGTTGCATACAAAATTACTCAAATATTTTCTATATATTTGGGAAATTCATACGTTTGGCTGCCCTATCCAATACACAGGCAGCTAGCTCAATGTGCTAGCCAACTATATGATTGGATGGAGTTAAAAAATTTCGCTGATGTAATTATAACAAAACAATATATCATTGGAGTTATTCCATTATATGATTTCATTAATGATGTTTGGTGAAGATTTTTTCCATTTCTCCTTTTTTAAGCTCATTAACAATTTGACTTTGTGAATGGCTCCTTGGTGATATTCGTAATATCAGGACAGGTATCGTCGTCGTGCAGCAAAAGAGCTCCATGCCGCTGATTAGTCGCTCTGCTGTCTTTTCCCTTCAATAACTGCGTTGAGTCGTTCCATCTGTTGACTTTGGAGTTCCGCGTGACTGTTTCCTTCCGTTCAATGAGAAAGCTGCTGATAATGGAAATCCATTGCCAGTTATACTATATGCACAACACCTCTTTACACGGATGAAGATCTTATTTCACAAGAAGTATCACATTCATTGCGCCGCTTCATATTAATGCACAGGCACCAGTTCCCTCCTGTAATCGTTAATCACGTGCAGAAGTAACGAGGAAGGAAGCAACAGAGATTGTGAATCTTTGATTCTTACTGTGTTTTTCCTTAAAGCACGCGGAACCTATATTCCACACTTCTGAACCTTTCTAATCTACTTAACGTGCATCTCTACAGCAATGTGAAATTATTCCATTTTCTCTGCAGGCCTTCTTCTTGTTTGATGCAAATTTTTGTGTTAATGTTGGTTAAATTCTTTAATATATACCTTCTTTTTCATGCACATCACAAATATATTTATCACATTTAAGAACCTTAAAAATTTTAATTAAAGCAAAAATAAAAGAGCATAATATTATAAAATCCATCATAATGTTCCCTAACCAACCGTATTCTAGATCACATCTTTTAGCTACTATAATTTTATGAATTAAAAGGACGGGCGACATTTGTCAAGCACAATTCCTTACCAGTAACCAGTGCTAGCACTGCCGTGCACTATAGAAATATATATAACATGTTTAAAAATTACTTGAACATATGTTCTCATTATTTGTATTTTTTTCAAATAAAATGTATATTTCAACTTTTATTCTACCATTGATAAATTCAAAGTAGTTAGTTCTCCATTTCTCGCTCTTTTGTTTATCGTCTTCCCATATTCCAGTTTGGTAGTTACATCATTCTCTTCAAAATTTGAGTGTGTATTTCAAAGAAAAATACATTAATAATTGTTGTTACGTTGGCAAGAAGAGTGTTACAACAATATCTAAATATAATATTACAATAAAAATTGGTCATACCTCGTAAATCGATGTGTAACCACCCGACCCGTTTCGCACGTTGTTAATCTTCAAGTAGAGCTGATGTGTCGAAGATAACCTTTGACAATTATAATTTGAATTATATTAACTATCATTTGTCAAACTGATAATGATCAATACTAATGAAATATGCTCAACGTTCGAAGCCGGTCGGGAGGATACTGAACCTATTCACGAGGTATGACAGATTTTTTAATAATACAATATTTACTAACCTCTATGGTACAAACATTTTCATGTAATTAGAAAAGAAAGAGGTGTCAAAAATACTCATTTATCTGAACCTTACATTCCATTTTAATGATCAGAACAGTAAAATAAATTAATTTAAAAAATATGGATTCCAATCGAACAAAATGTCTTTAGGGAGTAGTTTAAAACTTTATGCCAAAACAGTTATTAACAACCGGAATGTTACCATTTAAATAAGAGCAAGGGCTTAGGTACTTTGGTAAATGAATGGGTCAACCAATTTCAAAAATATAACTTTTATTACGCATTTTATAACAGATCACACCGTAGGTCTTGTCTCACATTCCTTAAATTTTTACTCTCTCGTTTAGGTGTTGATTTTTTTTCACGTGTCCACTATAGAATCTTGTGATTCTTGTATTAAAAAAAAATATGAACAAAGGCACGTCTCTAATGACTGTCTGACGAGCCTTTCGAGGCAGGCTGTCAAAAAATTGAAATCTCTCAGCCTATTTTTTTTCATACATTTATTATTGCAAACAATTTTTTGACATATACTGATATATTAAATATATATTGAAAATACAAAAACTGTGATCGAAAAGTTTAATTGTTGAACAGAAAAGTTATTCTAATTGAGCATGTTAAAAAAAACACTACCGTGTAAAAAAAAATTAAAAAAATGTTTATAAAAAAATCTTCATCTAAAACAAGTTACAGTGTAACTTTTACAAATATCTTAAACAAATTGTACGCAGTCAAAAATGTTGAGTCTACCAATTTTTGGAAACAATAATCGTTACTCACTTGGAAGATATTGTATATCCTTGCAATTTTATTGTTTATTTATTTGTAAACAATAAACACCATTGTAAATTTGATTTGATTGTGCTTGCATTAAAAGAATTTTTTTTTTGTTAATGTTATTATTTTATAACATTATTACATTTTACATTAAATCAATAATTAATTTACAACGAATGTTTTCTAAAAATATATATCAATTTAGAAGTTAGCGTGACATATTGTTGTTTAAAGTACTATAAAATGCTTGCAGTAAACGAGGCAACTATCATAAATGAACCTGTTAATAAATCACTATCATTAATTTTGTTACTCTGTGATGGAAAAGTTGAATATTTAATGGGTCACATTAGGAAATGCTTTCATGAAAAAATATTTTAAATGTTGTCTTAGAGTTACTTTATTGGCGTTTCAATAATATTTGGATGACCATCATGTTCGACGTCATTGATAAGTACCATTGCTATAGAGGTGAACAATGATTATTGTTATATTATTTACGGCGACGAATCATTTTTAATTATACTTGAACAATAATAATCAGTACTCATAATGATTTCATACTGTCGAGATATAAATGCCAGAGTAGAGTTTAGGTTCTTTTTAAAGTACGCTGAAGATAGGGGAAAGTTGATTTTATAAAGGAAGTAAATCCAGTTGGGAGGAAAATATATATTTCCAGTTTGTGTCAGCCGCGAGATATTAATGTTTAACCATAATTCCGAATAAATGGCTGTAGATTGTTGAGAGCTCTTGTTTATTTTCGGCCAAATGCTGAGCTTGTTCTTGGCTGTAGTCGTGCGGGGAGGGGGTTTATTTATTTCTTGATTAGTGAGGTCACCAAACGTAAAACAAGTTTTTTTTAACATTGTATTATCTTTAATATGACAATACAAAGTCGCAAGTTCTATTTGTTAATATCCTGAAGACGGTTTAATATTTAATACATAAATAATAAAATAAATATTTTAGTTTCCTTTATTAACAGTAGTATAATTCTGATCAGTACTTGTTAAACTTGATAATCTGATTAACATTAGGCTAAAAGAACTTCAGGAATAGTACACTAATTGTGTAAACAATATCTAAAGGATAGATTAGCATTACACAAATCAAATTTTAAAAATAAAAATGTGTTTTGTGCCTTAGTCTCTCACGCAATTAAAAATCAACACACATTTCAATTTGATAATGCATCAATTTTAGATTATGAAACTTTATACAATAAAAGATTGATCGAAGAAATTATACATATCAAAAATACTAATAATACTTGCAATAGAAAAACCTATACCGACAAATTAAGTAGGATTTATAGTTCCATCATAAATACGTAGTTAAAGTTGCAATGTTATCTAGTTTATATTGCTATGGATGATTGTATTATAAAACACAGTGTTTCAATAATATGTCGCTGGGTAGCAGCACATGTAAGATAACGGTTATGTCGGTACGGTAACAGAAGCTAGCCTTGAGTAAGTTTTTTGAATTTGTTATGATGATTTTAAAGTAGAAATGACAAATGTCCATTGTTTTTTGTTTTTTTGTTAGTTTATAGCCCTGAGGAGGGTAAACAAAGGAGTACAGGAAGGAATAAGAAAAAAAAACTATTTCTAGGACTATAACCAGTTAGATGGATCAACCCTCTTAGATGGTTTGGACTTTGATTATTATTTTACGTGTTTACTGTGAAATCTTGTTATATATAGATAAATATTAATTCGGTAGAAACATCTTACTCACATTTCTGAATTTCTTAGTATGATTTTCACGTTGAGCTTATTTCTCGTGTTGACTGTGAAATCTTATTATCATAGAAACCATGAGCAATACCTATTTCTACTTGTCTTATCTCATCACTTTCTATATCCTGTGTAAAAAAATTTTTCTACATAAATTATTGTTTCATTATGTATTACGAACATAAACAAAATGAAAACTAAATTACATTTTTTAAATAATTGTTTTGAAGAAAATTATTTCAAATTCATTAATTCCTAAATGTGTGCTTGATACTTGTCAAGATTCTTTTGACAAATTTCTATCGTTATTCTAAGAAACATATTTATGAGTGTCCGAATAAAATGGAATTAGCATTTAATAATTCAGTGTAGAACAGAAATCATCTTATCAAGCTCATCCCGCCCAGTTATAGGAAAGCAGTAGTTTATTCTGTTTATGATCACCTGAGAAACTGTTTACGATACACAATAAAAAAATTAAGACATTAATTGAGAGAAGTTCGTGGAACTGAAATACAAATAATAAATTAGTTTTTAAGAATCAGATAAAATATTAGATAATAATACAGCAGCAGCTTTAGGATACAACTAAGGAATAAATTTTATTCCTACTATAAATATAAATTACGTTCAGTTGGCTAAAGATATTTCTAAAGCAGAAAAATTACAAAATAGAAATGTTGATAATTTAATCATGTTAAAAGGAATTCTTTAAGTACTTGTAAAGTTTGTTTGTGTGTTTTCAACGCCCACATTTATAAGACTTTCACCTTTTAGTGCTGCTCTAGGAGCCCACATTAGCTGTTGATTCTACATCAAAGTCCTTGTTTTGTCTGACTCAAGTATTATTTGGAGTAGGGATTTTTAACGAGCGCCTGGCATCGTACAGGCTCTGGACCACCGGTTTGACGTCCCCTCTGAGGGAGGACGTGCTTAGATTATTCACCTCTCACGTGAATAAATCGAGTACCAGGTAGGTACTACCTACCAATTCAGAGGCGAATACGTTAACCTTTAAGTTAACTGGCCTCTAGAAAAGAATGAAGTTGACAGCGTAACTAAAACGTCTATCGACTCTCCTTCTACTCCTAAAAAAACATAATACTATAAATATTACTAAAGTTGATAAATCAAAAGTAACTTTAGTCTTAAATAAAAACGACTATTAAGAAAGAAAAACCAAGCCATGTTAAGTGATTAAAAATTTATTCTAAGTTAAGGTCCAATCCTTTGAACAGGGTCTTCTGTTTTTTAATAAAGAGATAAAAAATATCTTACAAATCAGCTGAAATTAATTACCATACTTCACCGTGAATCCCATCATTATATTAATTACTGTATTAAAGAAGTTCAATATTAACGAAGATTATATATTGATTAGTTGTGATGTAAAGCCCCTTCTTACTAACTAATACCTGTAACTGATCTTTTAAACTTTCTACTGAAAGACCAAGCTCATTATTCCCTCCACCCGCACACCTCCAAATTATATATGACTAATTGTCATTGTCAAGCTGAAAATTGCTTTTACATACAAAAAGTTGGTCTTACAATTAGCAATTACCCATACCCCACATCATGAGAAATCTATGTATGGAATTTGATGATACTAAAATGTTTACTTCGATTCTATGATACTCGTATATTTGCATCTGTCCAATATTATAATTAAAGGTGCGTTTCTAATAAAATTAAATTCACTTATAGCGACAATCTAATTCATGATGAAAGAAGAAGTAAATTGTAAATTTCCCTTTTTAGATGTCCTTATCCATAGATTACCTCAGCAGTTATGTTTTAGTGTATAGAGAAAACCTACTAATGGACTTACGTCGGTCCATTTCCGTTCTTCCAATCCAACAAATGTTAAAATATCTTTTTCCAGAGATTTGCTTTTCAGGGCGTTAAGATTTTGGTTCTCGATGAAATTAATAACATTACTACTATTGCTCATTCAAATATCCCACCTCTTACACTGACAAAGCTTTAAAGAGTGTTTAAAAACGTTCTTCCATGATTTAACAGAATCCTGTTCAATGTCAAATGTCATAGTTTAACTATATCATAAGTCATGGGTCTCAAACTGAAACCACACGAGGGCAGGATCCAGACCTCTGGATTTCTTTCTCATGGCTCAAGGAAATGTTCGCATACATATGTACTTCCATCCCTTCTTCTGCATATTTTTGCTTCAGGGTAGTATCACACTGCAGTTCCACCAACTACATTTGCAATTTCTCTGCATCATTTTCAATTTCTTTAATAAATTTCGTTGAAATTGTGGCTGCTTCTTCAGCACGATACCAGTATCCGACAACTCAGTCAATGCAAAATTTTAATTGAAAAAAAAACCTTCAGTTTTACTATAAACAAAAAAATTTATAAATATATAAATCTTTATATATAAATAAATTGAAAATTTATAACTTTTATTAAAAATATAATGATACTTAATGTAAATCAAAAACTTATGCAAATAAAATTTTGCTGTTATCATTTTCTGCACGTACCATTTTCTCTAAATTCGTTAAGACCAACTTCTTCCATTAAATAACATCATATATCTGCAATCCTTAACGGTGCAGAATTTTATATCTGTGATAAAAAAAGTTAAGATATTCGTATAATCTAACTTTGTTACTTAATGGAGCTATTTATTTGCTGGTTTTTATGATTTTATTTCATTGTTACTATTATATAATAATACTTATATTTAGTGTTTCCTTTTTACATCATAGCGTACCTACGCTAATTTTGAGGCTGTTTTGATGATAACATGTCATAATGCTCAGTTACATAGTTGTGAGTAAAGTTTTGCATTCTTATTTCATGTTAGAATTAGAGTGCTATTGTAGGTTTCTGTGCAGTTCGAAGATTTCCGTAATTTCTTATCGTGTAAAAGCGAAATCGTGTCATTGGTAGAGTTACATGTGGCCATTTTTTTGCGTAGAACTTAATATTTATTATATATTTTTTTACTATTAAATTAGCTGTACAAGTCGTATCCTATTTTCGGTGCTACTCACATCAAATTTTATAATATTTATGCTATAACATAAAATAATCAATATAAATTTAATTATAGTTATATAATTTTATACTTAATTTCTAGTGACTTAAAGTTGTTAGTACTCTAGTATTAGTGATCATCATGTTCTTCTTCTTCAACTTCTTCTTACGTCTTCATCATGATAATTATAAAGTTAATGTATAATTATAAACATTTGCAGGACTACAGCCCTGTCGTGTCCTTTAAGGAATTAGTGGACAAAGATTTCTTAGTTGAGTCATTATAGCGTTCTGTAATTTTTTACCCTACTATATTGCAACTATCCCAGTATATATTATTGTGTTAGTATCATCTTACCTGTATCGTGTAGACAAACAAATAAATATATATTAAAAAAAACTATGAACAAAATAATCTGTAATATCCTAACTTAATTTATCTTTAATTAAATCATTATCAGAAATAACGAACGATCGATAACGAAATTAATTAATTTTTCTGGCAGGCTTTCTCAGAACAATTGTAACCATAGAACAATTGTTCTTATATAATAATTGCTACATGGTTAGAACTGTTGTAAAAAGTGTTATGAACACTGGTTTTGTAGATGTTTTTATTTTAAATAATATATTATTTTGTAACACAATTGTGAAAAGGATTAGGTAATATGAAGACTGATCTAAATCCTATTATTTAGGGTTAATTAGCAATACGTATGGGCAGTCATCACATTAGCCATGTAACGAGAAATAATAAACGAAATTAGTAACACTCACTGAAATACAATGAAATCATTGAACGAAATGAAATGTGTTTTTACTGGTCTGAATAACATTAGGTAATGCGAATACTCATGTAACTATCTGCAAATATCAGTTATTTTATTGATTGCAGATAATTAGTTTAAACTTTAAAAGAATTTATCTTCTTGTAAATTTTAATACTCTAAAAAATGGCGACAAATAAAAATTTATAGTTTTACATTTTAATAGTATGCTTTTAAGGGAATAGTGTGCTATTCCCTTTTTCGCAATATTTCAAAAATAATTAAATTTAAATCAAATAGTAGTCGTATGAGCACATGATTAAGAAGTTTAGATGTTTAATATAATAAGATAAAGTAGCTGTCTTGTGCTTTAATACTGACCAAAACAGAAGGGCTTCTTTCATATCAAAGAACTATTTTAATTTTCAAATTTCATTACGCTCTCGCATGCGCTACTTGCAGTATATTAACAAAATTTTGCATAATCATTCATTCATCTTCCACATTACAGGCAATATTATATAAAATGTCAAAATTGGATTTAAAGCAGTTCAGAATGTATAAATCCGTCAAAATCAATTGTTTTTTCATTATTATTGTCTTTCTCAAGGTCAAATAAAAAAACTGGATAGTAATTTGATTTTGTCTTCAAACCAATACAACATTATCTAAAACATTCTACCATCCCTTCAGATAAGATAAAGGGAGCTCCAGTCGGACTTTCAAACGTCCACACAATCCATTAAATAATCCTATATAAATAACATTTACCAAAGAAATACTTAGACGAGTATTTTTACAAAATTTCACTTGTTCCATTGGCTCAACTCCAGATCACTGACCCAGTCCATTTCGGCGCCAAATCCAATAAATAATATTTCTTTCCCAATTTCATAAACGTTATTTATATCCTTTTCCTTTTAAATTGAAGGGAAATTCAATTTATCTTTCTCCATGTTTTATCAGCATTTCTTTTTTATGGATTACTACAACTGAATCACCGATGAACCGTATTTCTTTCTTTTTTTTTGTTTCTTTTCCATTAGATTTGCAGTGGTCACTGATATACTAAATGTTTGATCTGCCAATTTTAACTTGAAGTAACAGAAATAACACGTCTCTCATTTATGTTATTGTCAAATTAATTGTTATGATTTATGGGCCCAAGTTTTGTTAACCAGCCCTGACAAGGTTTAATTAACACCATGAAAACCTAACAGCCTCTTTATTGTTTTCAATTTCTATAGCATTAAAATTCTGTTCAAAATTTAAATGGTTAGTATAACGATGACAATGTCAAATATTACTTTGCCTATTCTGAAATATAGAAATTGCACCTTCAAAATATTTCTTTTCTTAAAAATATTTTTAATTCAAATTATCTCAGATATTATACAGTAATTTGGAAACCTACAGTTATTTTACCTATTTTGTAGTTATTTTTAATTGTATAACGAGTTTTATATAAAATACCCTGTTGAAGATCCAAGTAATATCGGAATATGTCGAGATCAATATATATCTACTTAGAGAACTAAGTAGCTGCAATAATAGTAGAAGTAATTAAGTGAAAATTGACAAGTTTAGTGATAAGATAATTCAGTGTAATTATTAAAATTGAAAATTTTCCACTTTTTTTTTACTTATAAACCACATTTACTTAAAACTCATATTTGATTTAATATTACTAGCAATTCAAAAAAATAATTTATATTTTGTAAAATTATTAAAACGTAATATTCAGGACGAGATAAATATAAGTTAATAAAAAAAATGAACTACAAGAAGAACTACTACCTGCTTTCACAAATATATATATATATATATATATATATATATATATATATATATAAGGATTTCACATAAACACGTGAAACAACAATCAATGATTAAACCACAATAAGAATGGGAAAACAAGACTAAAAATCAGTTGGGTTTTTGACTCTGATGAAGACCGCTTGTTACGGTTGAAAGATCTTAGTCTTGTTTTCCCATTCTTATTGTGGTTTAATCATTGATTTATAGGTATATATATATATATATATATATATATATATATATATATATATATATATAAAGATTTCACATAAACACGTGAAACAACAATCAATGATTAAACCACAATAAGAATGGGAAAACATGACTAAGAATCAGTTGGGTTTTTGACTCTGACGAAGACCGCTTGTTACGGTTGAAAGATCTTAGTCTTGTTTTCCCATTCTTATTGTGGTTTAATCATTGATTTATATATATATATATATATATATATATATATATATATAACAATTAAAATAAGCAGTGACACATCAACAGAAACACAACAAAGACTCACTTTTCAATATTTCGACCGTAATGGCGGTCGAAATATTGAAAAGTGAGTCTTTGTTGTGTTTCTGTTGATGTGTCACTGCTTATTTTAATTGTTATTTGTCCTGCCGGACCGTTTTTCGTTTATCATGGTATATATATATATATATATATATATATATATATATAGTACTGTATATATAAATAGGCAGCAAATCTTCTTTCAAACGTGTATCAGTAATGTGAACCGCAGTCTCGGTATTCACGATCTTCAGACTGAGAGATTTCTATTCTATGAACTAACTTCCTATTAACAGGATTTAACTGGAAAAGGAGCTAACCAAGTGACATGTTATACAATATCAATCAAACAGTCAAATAGACGAAAGAAGAGAATTTTTTCATATATAACTTTATGAAGAACAGGAAAAGGTAAATTAATTATGAAAGAAAATAAAAATATAAATGAAATTATTATTTTTTTATAATAATCAGTAGCCTTCGGATGAATGGTCATAGAGTTTCCGACAATAACCACTCCAATCAACCCGTCGCCATCCATGCTAACAACTGTGGGTTATCCTTTAACAATTCCCATAGGTTTCAGATACTACGACAAGTTCCACCTAAAAGTAAAAACGTCACCGAATACGTGCAAATTAACCACAATGGAAACGAAAAAATAGCCCAGGAAAAAAATTAAGAAAAAAATAATAAAGGACTTATAATAATAATAGGTGACAAATCTAATATGGTGAGGGACCATTTTTATTCTTTGAAGCCTAAAACATTAATTAAAACTGAGACTATGAACGCTGGTGTGAACAGCGACGTGAAGTGAAACTCCCGACTGACTGAAGACCGATGATTATTCATACGTAGGTTTAACATAGTGGTTGCTAATTCCAGATATATTGCATCACTCTGAGTACAGTATAATGACTAGAGTGTCTACATAAGTAGACACTATGACTAGAGGTGCAGGAGAAAGAATTGTGTATATGATAACTGTTAGGGCTAAAAGGAGAAATAAGAAGTGTACCGGATTACTACATATAAAATGTAATTAATTAATGTTCCTACAAAAATAATTTTTGTTTCTCATTGTCAAGAAATATGATTAATTTCTATTTTGTGTACTATTTGAAGCAGTATTTTGCAATATTGCAAACAATAGAGCAGATTGCCTTAATTTGGTTATATTATTAAATTTCATGTTCACTGGAGAAGACAAGCCTAATGGATTATTACACTCAGTAAATTTGAAGCGGTAATTCTGTTAATCCGACCATTGTCCAGGCAGACGGGTTCTTGAAGGCCTCCTATTGTGGCTAGAACAAGTCCTCTAGAGCTCCGTGTCGGCCTCAGCAGACCACCTCCAAAGTCCTGCTTTGTTTACCTCTCCCATCAATAACTTAACAACATAATTCTCTGTAAACCCTGATATCCCGTTTCAATTTATTGAGCCTAAACTTTTGAGCAGTTTAGTACAAAGCAATTTAAATTTGCCCATAACCATTTGCCTTTTCTAGAATGTTCCTAAAGAAGGATTTAACTGAAAACTGTTTCCTTTTAAAGGTAAATATTCCCTTCTCAATTGTTATTTCTTCTTTGTTAAATAGATAGCTTCATTTGTGATCTAATTTTCATGAAACTTGTCAATGTTTGCTCAATGTCAATCTGTCAATTATTTTTGGTTCGGAGCCGGAGCCAGTGAAATGTTTTGATGGCTACGAACTCCATCTCCCCGTCCCCAGCCCTAGCTGGAAGCATTACAGCTGGGAAATTGGTTAGTAGCCTCTACAATATTTGCTAACAACAAAATAAAGATATCTTCACTAGCATTTGACAGTGTGAGCCCTTAAGCTGTCAACTGCGGAGTCTGTATGAATGATAAGGACATTGATGGATGCATCACTGAATGACCACAATCTTCCAAATGTACTTACATTTTGTTTCGTAAAACTTAATTTGCATTACTTTGATTTCTCATTTAATAAACAAATTCTATTTATAATAATAATACTATACGATTCGAGACTCTTTGTGTCAATCAGAAATGATATCAACTGTTAATAAAATTAATTAATTGAACGTGATTGACAGGGATAACTGTTATAGTTGTTTCTTGTTATTAAGTCATGAAAACAAAAATTCTTATGTGGTCGAAACTCTTTATATAGTATTCTTATCATGATTCAAGATATATACACAGTAAGTATATATATGGTATTTAATAAAACAAAAAATCATTTAAATATGAAAAGCTTAATTTATTTTATGACATAAATAAATAAAATATCAATTCAAGTTATATTCCCAACCATATATATTTAAAACAAACAAAACCTGTAAATTCAAATGTTTTATTTATTTTACCTAACATAAAATAAAATTAATGGAAGGAATGAGTTTTTATAAGATTACCTTAGAACATTCGTATTTGAGCTGACATTTGTGTTCAAGTTTGTGTTTCTAAAATTATTCATTTTAAATCTCTAATGTAATATCTTATTATATAGAATTGCGGAATTTCATACATGTAGTTAATATAAAGGTTTTAAATAAGACTTTTACATCAAATTATTGGCTTTCAAAGTTTGATTTGAACCTGGAAATCTGACCAATTATTGATAAATAAAATTTGTTTTGTTATATATATATATATATATATATATATATATATATATCAATGATCAAACCACAATAAGAAATGGGAAAACAAGACTAAGATCTTTCAACCGTAACAAGCGGTCTTCGTCAGAGTCAAAAACCCAACTTTTATCGATTTTATATATATATATATATATAGGTGTATAATGTAATCGGGATTCGGTCAATTTTCCAGGATCAAAATCAAACTCTCAATGCCGACGTTTCGGTTTTATTTAAAACCTTTTTCATAGGCCTACAAACATGTTTGTAGGCCTATGAAAAAGGTTTTAAATAAAACCGAAACATGTTTGTAGGCCTATGAAAAAGGTTTTAAATAAAACCGAAACGTCGGCATTGAGAGTTTGATTTTGATCCTGGAAAATTGACCGAATCCCGATTACATTATACACCTATTCTATCCAACGGTTGATATATTATTGAATTTGTTATATATATATATATATATATATATATATATCAATGATCAAACCACAATAAGAAATGGGAAAACAAGACTAAGATCTTTCAACCGTAACAAGCGGTCTTCGTCAGAGTCAAAAACCCAACTTTTATCGATTTTATATATATATATATATATATGTAGATATATACATACTGAAAGATACTACTAAATTTAAGAAAATAAATAAACAAAATTAGATGGCATTTATATATATATATATAACAAGAATTAACAGTAAATACGTGAAATAAAAAAACAATCGTTTAGACAACAATAAGATTTAAAAATGGGACTAAGATCTTTCGTGGAAAATAACTGGTCAGTTTTATTCCATATTGGTAACAGATGTACCTCTGGAGTCATTAAATTTATCTAACTTATCTCGAGATTATTTAATTTTTATCCTATCTTTAATGTTTAACTGTTTTCTTTATTAATTAGTTGAATCATTCGGCATAAACTGGAAGTAACAGGTGTTGCAAGCTGTGTGCAAACATCCAAGCAATCTTGGTCAACTGAGTTTTATTGGTATAGAGATTTAAAAATATAAGTTATTCCATACGTACTGTAAATTAATACATTATTTTTGTTTGTACTGTATTCACAACTCTATTTTTGATAGCAAGTTTGCTAGATTTTAAGTTGTTGCCTGCGATACTTTGAATCATGACATGGAAGTTAGCAGAAAATATGCCGTGCGTCGAATGTCCATGCCTTTTAACAACAAAATTACTTTTATAATTGGTTTAACTTTTACAAAGACGAAATTTGGCGTTTAAGGACGAAAACACATTTCTTTACCATGTGTATAAAAATATTTAAAGGTGTAATAAGTGAGGTAATGGTTGCATGTTTAAAATGAGGGTATTTTTAAGTAGAACACGCTAACACTAGGCACTTCCTCCTTGTACAGGGTATCACATTGATTAACCCATCTCAATTTCCTACCTTAGGATTATTTAAGAAAAAAAAAATAAGTGAATCATGCTTTATTTAGGAGTTAAGGGGCAACTGCCTCCGAAACAGCCATCAAATCGGTCCGTCCGCAATTGCATGAATATTATTGAAAACACAAAAATAAGCACTTTACAACGGATACTTCAAGTCATTTCTAGTCTTACAGTAGTTTATAGGGCTACAGTGTAACAGGTGTAGTAGAACACGGTCTGGCGCACCCTGTAGATATAGTACTACTTTTTTCTTTTTCGTGGAGGAGCGTACTATGTAATTTGCCAACATATTAGAGCACAGTGCTGCACAGGGTGAGTAATCTTCACTACTACATTTAGTATATAGTGCTTCAGTGTACTAAATAATTAACCACAATGAAGAACACTGTACCTTGTACTTATACATTACACACGCTCTGAGTAATTGTCAGTACTACAGTTAGTGCATGGTGCTACAATGTCATTTGTATATTGTAATGTATAATTGAACATGTAATATATTTATTATTATTACCTAAAGAAGTTACTGCTGTTCTAAAGGGGAAAAAGCTTGGTGGGGGAGACCCCCCGTACACCTACCTCAGAAATATATATATTGTGGGCAATCCCTCAATAAAGAATTATTCATTCATTCATTCATTCATTGTATTATGGAGCATGTGTCAATAAACTCCCTGGTGTACGAGGTGTGTAAATAAAGTAGTGAGACTGATTATTTTTAAATTTTCTATTTAAACATAATTACAATGTGATATTGTCACCTTCAAAATAGTTCCCTTCGGAAGCCACACAGCGCTGGAGACGGTCGTTACAGCAGTTTGTATGTTTTGTAGTGTCCCGAAATGAGTTCCCTTGAGGTGATTTTTCAATCTCGGGAAGAGGAAAAAGTCACAAGGACTCAAGTCTGGTGAATAAGGAGGCTGAGGAGCAACAGGAATGTTTTTACTGGCCAAAAACTCGTTTATTGAGATGGCAGTGTGACAGGGCGCGTTGTCGTGATGCAACACCCACTTGTCTTTGATATTTGGCCGCACACGAAGGACTCTTTTTCGAAGTCTTTCATTCTGACTGTCATTCTGACTGTCAAGCGTCGATCTGAACGCACAAGGTTCCGTACTCTGTTGACATTTTTATCGGTGTTTGCACTTGAAAGCCTTCCGCTTCGTGGTTCATCTTCAATCGACTCTCTTCCTTCTGAAAATTCCTTAAACCACCGAAAAACCTGTGCCCTTGATAAAACACGTTCTCCATAGGCCTCCTCAAGTTTTTCAAAAGTTTCGGTTGCATTATGTCCAAGTCTGAAGCAAAATTTGATTGCACACCGCTGCTCAACTTTGAGGTCACTCATTTTTAAAACGCTCAAGAAAAAACCATTTCACGAAAACCAACGCTACGGACAAACAAATGACTGTGGCGAGTTCAGATTCATACTGGAGGCGCATCACACGTGCACCTGACGCTACTCAAGGCCACGCGTCTCCAGCGTTGCCAGATCGAAAGCGACGTTGCCAGTCTCACTACTTTATTTACACACCTTGTAAGGGTGTACTTCCACCAGGAAAAATGTGTTACTTATTGTAGTCCAGTGTGTTAGAGAACATAGTATTACAGTGTACTTGATATTGTATCAATATGTACAATTTAAAAAAGTATGATGTCTTCCATGTGTCGATATCTTTGATCTGCAGTCAATTGGACTTACCTTAGAATGTAAGTGAAAGAGGGAAAGATTTAAGAGATAAAGGGGAAGAAATGGGTGCAGTAAAGGAATCATATTTTATATTAAGGACATTTCATATCCAGGCATGCTCGTGTCTTGAATGTTAAGTACAGGCTTTCTTATTAACCCAATTCTATTCTGTTTCAGATTTTGGACGCTTCAGTAAACAGGATACGAATATTGAAGAACTCTAGCTTCGCAGGACTGGTATACCTTAAGTATCTTTACCTGGCCGACAACCCCATAGCAGTCATTGAGGCAGGAGCTTTTGAGAATTTGACCGAGCTGGAAGTCTTAGACCTAAGTTTAAACTCAATCAGAACCCTGCCTTCAGCGTTGCCTGCTACTTTGCGAAAACTGTACCTGGCGGATAACCCTCTAGTGGAAGTCCACCTGGAGGCTGCAGTGTCCCTCCAGTACCTGACACTCGCCGACTGCTTCCTCCCAGAACTACCCAACCTAGGCATTCTACCAAACCTCCATGAACTCAACCTTACTGGCAATCCTTTGCGGTCGCTCAATGTTTCTCAGCTGGCAACCCTTTGCAACCTCCAGAGTCTGGCGCTACCCAATGCTCTTCTCGACCCCACCTACCTGTCCTCCTGCGACTGCTCTGAAGTGCGCCTCTGGATCGAGCAGCACTACATCTTTGTCAAGCCTACCTTCAACTGCACTGTCGGTTAGTTATTTCTGCAAATACATTCATACATACCCATTAATATATGAAAAACTAGCAGCGTAACAGGGCTACCCACTTCTGAATATAAACAAATTTTATGTCGAAAGAATAAGTTGGGCAAACCATGAATTTTTTTTAACCTTGAACGTTCCTGAAACACACTTAGAGAACTAGTGGCATAGTACGAGTAAGTAATGACAGATATAAGATACGCTTACATAGAACAAAAACCAGGATTATACCTTTTTTTTCAAATTTCGAATCGATTAGATGAAAATTGAAATATAAAAATGTTTTGAGTATAAGTTGTCGATAATAAAATGTTTAATTAAATGTGGGTATGCTAGAGTAGCTGATTGTAAAAGTAAATTTTACTCTAAATGTGTTGTACACATTTTCTTCTTAGATTTTTATAATTTATCATTTTTATAAATTTTAACGCAGACTTGATTTGAAAATTCCTCAGTATTAAGTATGTTGAGATGTTGCTAAAAATAGCTGTTTAGTTTATTAATAGCGTATACATATGTGGTATTTAACAAAAGTACTCATCTTATAATTTTTTACTTTTTTCAATTATATATGATAGTATTTTTCATAACTTTGGCACACAGAAACTGCACCAAAAGATTACAAAAGACTGTCACTATTCCTCTTCAAGTCAACTGTCTGTGTCCATTTCTGTAATTCTGTGAGTAATTCGCAATACTCTATCATTATTCAACTCTTTAAGTAGTCTTTCTCTTTCTTTCCTGATAACGGTTGAAAACAGAACATTTGTAAGTGCTATTTTTTCCATACTTATTAATATATGATCAAACCACAATATGAAATGGGAAAAAAAGACTAAGATCTTTCAACTGTAACAAGCGGTCTTTGTCAGAGTCGAAAATCCTTGATCAGGCGAAGACCGCTTGTTACGGTTGAAAGATCTTAATCTTTTTTTCCCATTTCATATTGTGGTTTAATCATTGATTGTTATTTCACATGTTTATGTGAAATAATATTATTTACGTATATATTCTCACGTTAAACTATCGGTGTTCACTACGGATAGTTTTCTATCGTTCGAAGTGCACATGCACCAACCTAGGATATTGATTTTATTTTACACTTTCCTCAGATTTCCATCAATTCTGTTTTAAAGATAAGTAAGTGTAAATGATGACTGATAAACTTTATAAGTTTATGTATAATGCTAAGATCATTAAAACTTTGATTATCAACGAAGTTGTGAAAGTAAATATGTTAATTTACTACAAGAATGATTTCATGAATCTGCCAACCCAATTAACAAATTCAGAATTAGTTGTAATTCTGAAGTTATTATAATTCTTTTTTCTGTATCTTTACTAACGAAGTAGGAAAAAGTTGTGAATGTTTTGAGAACAAAGAAAACAGCGTGCGTTTTGGAGGGTTGTGTCAAAAACTGCCCGAGCAAGAAGGAAATAAAGGATCATTATTTCCTTCCTTTGTTGACAATTACTCAGCAGAAGTTTGTACTTTTACCTTGTCCTTTATTATTTTCATTATTTTGTATTAGTTTGTATTCAACTGTGTCAAATGACGTAAAACAAGCAACGTTTGATTAAGAAAGTAAGTAATTAGAAATTATACATACATTAAAGTTATTGAATTATAAAATATGTATATTTGTAAAAGAGATGTAGTATCGTCATGTAAAATGGAGAAAGATAAACAGTAATAACTTTGAATTGCAAGCAAACTTCAAAACTTTTGCATCGTTTTCTCCAAATCAATTTCAAAATAGGTTTGAGAAACGTTGGAAATCGCTATCAAGATAAACTAGAAGTAAAACAAAGTTAGATAAGTTATTGGGAAGATATTGTAAACAAGTGGGCGATTTCCTTTGGTATATGGCTTTATTTGATAGAAATGGCTGCTTGAAGCGGCCTCTCTGTAAACAGTAGCTCTCATTTTAATATTAAAAACTTTCAATTTCACATAATCACAATGGGCCCTTTAAGTTTACTTCCTTTCACGCTCTAGGCGCTTTTCTCCGTATACTTTTAATTACACTCGCAAACAATTTTATTAACAAGTTACGTATAATTGTTTAATTTCCACAATGGGATAAAATACAACTCTGAACTAGTTTTCGCTTCAGGTCAAGCATGCCCTCAGATTCCTACAATGCAAATATTACCTTTATTTTTTCAAATCATCTTGAAGTGTCATGAAGAACGACATTGTTTTATTTCCTCAAAAGGTTGAAAGAACAACCTAAACAGGTTTTTGCTAGCTGGTTAGGTTAGGTTGCAGTAGCAGTCTCACAAGAGAACACACATGGACCGAAATTAGCTTTTTGTGACACCACACAATGAAGACTGATTCTACATTGAGAGTACTAAATGTTGCCTAACTCAAGTGTATATAGAGTAGGTATCTTTAACAAGTACCTGACATTGTGCAGGCTTACGACCGACGGCTTAACGTCCTCTCCGTGGGACGACGTGTTCAGATTTCTAAACTGGTTTACACTGCATCAGGCTTCAGCATTATCTTATAGACACCTTTGATTCATAACACAAACTGTTATGAAAAACGCATATTTTTTTTCGTCAGGTTGCAATGCGATTGCAAGTTTATTCAGACTAGTTAAGCACGACCTCATTCTCCTACCATCAGAAATTGCATGAAAACCCTGAGAACTTAAAACAGACTGAGGTCCACTCTCAGACATCCTAATGGAGCCATCTATCAGCATTAGTGCAACAAACTTTAAGCTTGTAGACACCCAACTAGTTTTTTTTTAAACTTTTTATTATTCAAAATTGTATGCTTCGTTTTAATATTGATCCCTAATTATTTAGCGTTTAGCCAAAATGATAAACAGTTCACAAAGTAGCACGTAATACGACTGACACGTATTTATAATTCACAATAAATAGCCTTCTGAGAAACTAATAACTTTCTTTTTGTCAATCCAATCGGACTGTTATTGATTGAAAAGTTATATTAAAAGATTAAAACCCACAAAGGAATAGTACTTTTTTCTCTTTTAAATAATAGCTAAGTACAGTAAAACCTTAATTTTACTATATTTAGGAGCCTTCTCGTTGAAACCGATTGACCGTTAAATCCAACATATACGTTGGATACGTAAACCTGCCGTTTCCTCGCACTTCTCTAGCCTGTCATATGATTTCTATTGCGTTATTATTATATGCTTATTTAGTTTACTTTTGAGAACTTTTATTACGTTACTATAACATTATAGTTATTATTATAGTCAGACTTTGACTCATTACGTAATTATGTGGTATTAATGTGTTACAATTAATTAAGTAAAATTACTGCGTTAATTTGTTTAATCCTCATGGTATATAACAAGAATGTGGTGTGGTTATATGTGGTTAATGGTAATTGAGTAGTGTACTGAAGGCAGGCGATTATATGTGCGGATGGGTGAACGGCCCTAGATTGACACAAGATTAGCATTTGAGTCAGGCTTGTAGGTGTTTGTGCATGTATTCATGACTAGGCGGCTCAGATGACTTGATGACACGTACTAATGGACCAAAGGGCGATGATGTAAAATGTACTCATTTAGTCCGATACGTGCTTCCATTCCAACTTCGACGCCTCCAACATCTTCTCAATAAAACTTAACACTTTCTCCCACTTACTTTTATCTCTGACTGCTTACTTGTCAGACTTCCCAAACAGGGGACATTTTTTTTTATTTTTTACTTCTCTAAAGAACATTCTATATAAGCAAATGGTTAGGAGATACAATAGAAGTTTACAAAAAGTTCATTATGTTTGACTCGTTTTATCTCTCTCGTAAAATATACTTTATATTTGCCCAAAAATACCATTAATTTTATTAATTGCTCCAGTCTTTTATAATCTGTAAATACACTTCTACCTTTTTTTAAACCCACTTAACTTCATCATTTTTAATTTTATTACTAAATTATTCCTTTTTTGCATGGTTAGTGAAATAATATGCAACTTTTTGTTAAGTACTAGTATTTTATGTTATAGATCATGTAATAATATTGTATAAATATATATTTAGCTTTCAATTTATATTAAATATAGAATATTTAGCGTAATATATATTCAAGTTGCCACTTCTGCATCGTCTAACCATTTACTGATTTCCTTCAATTCATTACTTCACTCTATAAACAGTTCGCCAAAAACATTCGCAATACACTATCACTACACAACTAATTAATGGGCAAATATCATGCCATAAATGAAGTCTGTAGAATGTCTGAAATATTGTTTTCATTTCTTTGCAGGAGAATATGTTTTTTTTCCAAACGCCAACAGACAAATGTTCAATTGTCAACAAATGAAAGCGCCTATTTTACACTTCGCAGTATTTTTTGTTCTTTCTTTCTTTTTAATTTTCCTTAGCTTAGTTGATGACAGAAAAAAATACTTCAAATAACATTTATAATCGGCTCTGTTTTGAAATATTTTTAAAAGGATTTTGTTTCTAAAAGGTTTCTAAAAAAGAATATTTCGCTTTACTCATTTTTATAACTTTTACTTAGTGAAACCTTCGTCGATTTAAATCAACATCATAAAAAAATTCTTGATGAGATCTTCTTTATAGTTAATACAAAGATAGTTAAAACAAATATACCGACTAATTATGTTTGCTCTTTATATATATTATATGGTATATATATTCACTTTAAAATCTGAAAGTCGATCCAAACTGGACACAAACGTTTTTGAACTTATATATATATATATATATATATATATATATATATATATTATATATATAATTCAAATAGAATGAACGGTCCGTATGGACATTAAACACAGTAATAAACAGAACACAGAAAACATAAGTTGCAGTTTGCTTCTCAACAGAAGTACCTCGTACTTCTTCCTGACGTACTTTTGACCACGGATGTCGAAATATGGAAGTGATTTTAGTTCTGTTAGTGATTTTCTGTGTTATTTTCTTTTTGTTAATATGTTGTCATGATAATATATATAATTCTATATATCATCCGTATTATAGTTTATATAATTAATTGCGAGAGATGTTTATTTAAGTACCTGTTTACAGTTTTTTTTAAATAGGCTAAGTACTGATAGTTAAGTACTATTTCATTAAAAAATTGTACTTAAAATCAGATACTCTACTTATCAAAATGTGATAAGTGGCTTATATTTATTTTACCTCACTATTCTGCAATCTTGGTTAAAAGTACGAAAACAAAATAAATACTAAGGACCTTTGTAACGTTTCCTCAAGCTCTACTCACGAAACTTACTCAAAGTCTTCAACGGCACCGCGGCTTTCAGCATTGTCTTATAACTCAATAAACTCTAAGCACAATGAAAAGGGAAGAAGACCTTATTACCAGCGTGCCAACCTGCTTAACTCAGCTTTAGAGGGGTTCAACCAACTTCTTTAAACTCTAGTTTTAACAGTAAATTTTCCTCTCAACTCTTAGTTGGTAACAAAATTTCAAATAATTTTGTCTAAAGTACATGATATATATAATATTGATTGTGGATGTTGACTAACTCATGATATGGTCCAGGTGCACTAGTTTAAAGGATTACAAACATACAGTTTAGTATTTTACAGTATTGTATTAATGAATTAACAATATAGTACTCAGAAGATTAAAAAATGAGAAAGAACCTATTTTACACTATTAACTTATTTATGAACCTCTAGACGGTAGATCTGGGTTTCAATACCCACTCTACCTACCCACACGGAGATAATCCGAGCATATCGTCCTTGTAGAGGACCTTTAGCTGTCAGTCCCGAGCCTGAATAAAATCGGGTACTTGTTAAAGATACTACTCCAAATATACTTCTGCCAGCAAACTGTAGGACTCCAAATGTATAATGTTCATTGTTTGTTAGGAAAAAAGCCAGATGTTTGGCTCACGTGTGGAATTTGTGTTGAACCTTGTGCAACTGCAACCTAACCTGTTTAAGAAAACTCCAAATACACTTTTTATTACTAGTATGAGGCAAGGTTTTGCTTTTGTGTAGTAAAGGTAAGATTAGCCAGGAGCTGGAATAATTAGTGGGATTGAGAAGTACAATAAATGAAGGCCGAGTTAACGATTAATCGCAAACAAGGAAGTAAAATTACTGAAAAACTGAGTTGTAGTTACAGGTAAAGGATATGTCAGGAATGTAGAGGAAAATGTCAAACGACAAAAAAGGAATTTGATATAGTGATAAAGTGATATGCGCTTATTTAGGATTGGCAGTAAAGAATAAACAAAACACTTGAAGGTGTAGAGGGAAAAACCTCACAAAGGAACAGCAAAATGAGTTAGAATTGATATATTAAAATTACTTGTCATACTTTTGTCTGATTAAATAAAACAGTTAAAACATGTTTGCAAAAAAGATAAAAGTTTTGTTTAATGAAATGGTAGCCAAAGAGGAATTATTAAAGAATAGACTTGAGAGTTGAAAGATGAGTATGAATAAAAGTAGTTTATTGAGGTAAAAGAAATGTTTTTACATTGGGAAAGAAAGAGATTTACTGTTTAAAGAAATAATGTTATTTTATTATGGATTCAATGAATCATGACTTAAAGCGAGTTTCAGAAAAAAAACTAATATCTCTGAGTTCAATTATGTTTCAATTCAAGTTGGGTTGGCAGCAAAAAGTTAGCATATGAAAGCTTAATGGAATGAAAACGTTTTGGGCTTTCATTCAAGTAACAATCATGTGAACCCCGTGACTGCAGTGATCATCGCGCTATTGTCACCAGGTGGCTTGTATCACACGAAACTTGAAATTTTGCATAAATGAAAAAAAGTTTTATTTAGAAAGCAGTTAATTGTGAAGCCCCCGTAATCATACACTAATCTCTAGACTTGAACCGGTGAATAATTCAGTGTTTTTAGTGGTGGTCGAGACACAGGCAAGCCACTTACGATATTCATCCCCCTTTTTTTTGCGGCAATATCTCAAATAATTCCTTTTAAATGACCCCGTTCTCCCTTGGGCTCGGCCTTGCATTCAATGTCCTCATTCTGCCTCAACAATTATTTCTCTGGGCTCCAAGGCGACAGAGAAATCCTTTTACAGCCAGTTTCCTTCCACGTCATTAAACAAATCATTATTCTTTTTAATGGAAAATAATTCAGATTCCTTCCGTTTTCTCCAACTGATTTTTATCTGCGCTCTTTCTTTTGTAAGAGACAATCACTTTTAAGAAATCTCTCTTTTTCTATTTCTACATGATAATACTTCTATAAAACAAATTGTAACGTATAAATATATATCTTTTTTATTGCTACTAAAATAATTTAGTTGAATTAATTCAAAACTGTTCATTCAATTCTACTGTATTACTCTTCTTTACAATCCACCTCTTAGCACCTGACATGGCCACAAAATTGTACTTTCATTGTAATTACTGCTGTTACATTGAAGGCCAGGGTAGCCTAACACTTGAGTTAGGCAAAATGTATCACTCCTATTGTAGAATCACTAGGGAGGCAATATTCCTGGTGATTCAGTGTCAGAGGTGTAGTTTTCTAGCAGACTAACTAAATATGTTCTCTGGAATTGATTTTTTATATGTAAGAATTTTTATTCTTCTTACATCTCATATTAAGCCATTAAATCTTTTCAAATATTTTCATTAACTTCTAACATGAATAAGGTTAATAATCTTTCCTTTGATGAGCTGAACCAAAGATTTTCGAATATTAGTCATCCAATGCAGCAACTAAATTCAGTTCTTCATGAGCATCTTCGATCTTTCTGCTTTCATAGATTTTTTTGGTCCAATTTTCTTAATTACAAATTACAAAGGAACATCAAAACATAGCAGCATTTTCTATAACATCTTAGGCCTTGTCGTATTTCCAGTATACTATTTATTTTTGATACATTAATCTATTTTGAAGTTTGGTTTTAATGCTCTCTTAACATCAGTATTGAAATGAGGAAGACACAGAGTGAGGAGAGGTAGTTAACAATCAGGTGACAAAGGAGTTGGGTATTACAAACAGTAAAGTGCTATACAGAGCACTGTATACTGTATATACAGAGCTAAAAGCCACTATCGGGTGGTTCTATAAAGAAAGCCAATATGGTCGTCCACTATTCTAGAGGAAAGAGTCCTTTTTTTCATATCCTTCTTCACAATCACTGAATTACTCTATTCAAATTCTATTTAGCAAAGTATCTTTTTTAAATATCTTTTCCACTAAAAATCTATATACATTAAGATATAAGTATGTCTGTCTATTTGCTAAAAATGTTAAATGCCTAACCCTATGAAATGTCAAATGTCAATTCAGATTGACCCTGGAAAGGTTATAGGTAAGTCAAGTTGATTATAGGCCAAAGGGGAATGTCACAGTAAAATATAATATTTTTTGCTTCTTATTTGTTGTTTGTTTACACATTAGTAATCACCATTAGTCTGCCAAGAAGAAGTTTTATATTCTTCAAAATTAATAATAAAGCAATTTCACTGAATAATGCATATCACCTTTGCCTTTATTATCTTTCAACTCACCATAAGTTAATAATATTAATTTTAAACGATGACCTCCTAACAAAGAAAATCTATTTGAAAACTCTCTTTTAAATTTATTAAAAAAATAGACAATTGTACTGGAACGCTAAAGACAATATTAACTAATTGACATTATTGATATTAAATATCAATAAAAAATAATATAATTCTTACTAATATATATATATAATGTTATCTAAAAATATATGGTAATAGCAATAAATTCAGCTAAGAATAATTATTACCAATTACTATTAATTGTTTAACCAATTTCACCACTGGTTTAAAGTTCAAACAAATCAAGCATTATTTATTTATTTATATGGTAATCTTAAGATCAGTTTTAGTCACTTGTCGCATGAATAAATCGAAGACCACAGTGGGTATTGAACCCGAGATCTACCACTCCATGGGTGAACACGTTTCCACTGTGCTAACCTGTCCCCTTATGTAATTTACTACTTAAAAGAGTAACTGTGATGAATGAGGACAGGTATCCATCAATCACAATAAATGTCTTCTAAGTAAATCATAAAGTAATGTAAGAATAACGGCATCAGTGACAGCTTAATGTCTAAATCCAAATACTATTTTTCTTTTTTATCGAGGTTTGATCTAACTTCAATCAATACAACACCGTTAAACCAACATTTCGTCTATATTTGTAAACATCTTCAGGGCTACATCAATGCAGAATTTAATTACAGTAAATTGGAAAAAAATGTTATAAGTTACATTATTTTCCTAATTGTTTGTGCCGGTAAGCTTGAAGGCGGCTGGATGTTGGTCGTTTAGTTGGTTATCCAGGGAGCACCTCGAGGAGCTGACCAACTATATCCCCCAAAAAGTTTCTTAAAGAAAGGAAAAGTATTGCCCTATTGCAATAAAATAACTGGATAATCATTGTATAGCATCGTATAACATTCCTATTGCATTTTATTCCCATAGGAAAATACCAGGGTAATTATCTACATTAATTAAATTATGTAACATAAAATTTGTTATGTTACTATAATTAAATTCTGTATTGATGTAGTTCTGAAGATTTTTACAAATTATTGACGAAACGTTGGCTTAAGGTGTTGTATTATTTGAAGCTAGACCAAACCTCAATAAAAACGAAAAACACTGTTAAATATACGTGGTCGAGATAAGAAAAGATTTAAATGCAAATAAATAGCTAGCTCCAGATTTTTTAAGATTTTGAGGACCTATATGCTGCTGCAGAGAAATTTTTTTTGAAAAAGGTTATAAAGATAAGTCAAATTTGAAATCCACTATGAGTCCTCAGATCTTTCTAAAGTCACTTGATGCACAAATTTTAAATATTTTTGCAAACAGCTTTTTTTGTATATTTTATCGCTCATAACTTGTACAGATTTAGATTTGAACATGATGTAAAGAGTCATTCATACGAAGCTTATAAAGAAGTATTTATCAATACTACTTTGCTTTATTAGTATTATCGAGAAAGCAAATTGGCTTGCTTTGTATAAGTCCTTTTGTCTCTCTGCATATCAACAGGGAGAAAGGTTAAAAAAATACATTAACACTTTTTTTTAATTAATTAATTTTATTTCTAATTATATTGACAACATGTTGAATTCTTTTAAAAACAAAACTTGACTAGAGAAATTTTTAAGAAAATTTCACCCTTAGTATTCAAATCAGTTGTTATTTGGTGATTATTGCAGTCACTGTAACTTAACCTTAGCAGTCCTAACTCTCACGCTAACATTACACAGCAGGTTTATAAACTTAATTTATTCCTTTACAAGATTAAGGCTATAGTGAATGTATGACTGATTAATGTGAGTACCAAATTATTCATAGATAAATTATAATTATGAGAAATAAACATTCAATTAATTATTAAGGAGTAAAAACATACACATGGACTTTTAGTCCAAAGTTTAATTTAGTGTAATTGTGACTAAAACACCTATAGTTCTAACATGCTCGACTTATTATCACATAATATAAACAAAGTGAAATATACAATTTTTGGAATTCATTCATTCCTTTTAGGTATAATCCTGTTTTATACCTGGAAAATTCATAATAACTGCATTTTGAGAATCCATATGCAAAGAATTGGTGTTATTATTGTTGAGTATTGCAACACAAGATAATATTTCTGTTTATTTCAGTCTAAAACACTGGCTCTAGTGAAGGGAAACCGAGATTTATATTCCTATTAAATTCATGAATGGTGAAATTGCTATGCACTTATCGAGCACAACCCTAACTTTCCTTCGTGACTTTCCTTTAGTTTTGCCCCAGTTCCCCACACCCCTCTGACCGATTGGAATAAATAGAAAAAATGGACGTGAATGCACACCGACATCGCAATGTACCAAATATTCAAAACCTGGATTTGCGTGTTTTCGATGTTCTGAATAAATTTGTCTAAATTTCTTCACTTTTTATTAATTAGTTCAATATATATGTGTTTTTTTTCAAAATTATAACTTATACATTAATAATTAAGTACTCAGGTTAATCACTAATGTATTCACTATAACCCTTATCTTGTCAAGGAGTAAATTGAATTTGTTAACCTGCTGTGCAATGCTTACGTGAGCAGTTAGGTTTGTTTAGGTTACATCGCAGTGAGAGTTCTACAAGGAACACACATGCCCTTTGTTATACCACACAATGAACATTATTCATTGGGAGTTCAAAATTTTACTTAACTTAAGTATATTTAGAGTAGCTATCTTTAACGAGTACCTGACATCGTACAAGCTTTCGACCGACATAAGCAGATACTGTAAAATGGTAAAGTTATGATGAATGAGAACAGCTAACCATCAACTACAATAAATTTCTTCTACATACTTTTTTTTTCTAATCTCCATTCGCAAAGAATTGGAGTTTACAAGGAGCAAAACTATAGGTTTTTAATGATTTGGCATCCACTTAAACTAAGACCAAACTATATTATTGAGATCAGCAATGGTACGTAAATTCTTCTATTGAGATGCGTGGAGTCTCCTAACCAAACACAATGCTGCTTATCTTCCGTAATGTAATAGAAGCCGTTGTATTAAACATCGGTATTAGTCACAATTATTTTTTACATTTAAAATAAATGTCTAAAATTATTACATGGGCAAGATGTAATCCTTTTACCCCAAGCTTTGAAGTGCAAGCAAGTGATTCAATAGATGGCTCGCAGATATCACCGCACTTTTTCTAATCATCTGACCGGAAATAAAAGCTTTGTAGATCGTAAGTATTGAACAAAAAATCTCTGAGGGGTTATTTTTTGTTTACTATCAATGCACTTCAGAAAAGCAGGACTCGAGAAGAAATGAAACACGAAATTGGCATAAAGTTTATTCGTATGATTGTTTATATTTATGATGCCCTTGGGTTCTCTCTTTTTCTCTTTTTCTTCTCCTGAAGACGGATAAAATCTAAAATGTAGCCTTTAAGCTTTTAATGTATGCTTCGAAGAATCATATTAATTTCTTTGATGTGATCTTGTTTGCGGGAATCGTTCATTATAGTTGCAGTTTGTTGATTAATTTATTTAGTTATTTTATTTTTTTCGTTATTAATATTTTTTATTACCGTTTAATTACTTAGTTTTTTCATTTATTTGTATCTTTTTCTTAGTGTTAATAAAATAATCATTATATTTGTTATTTATTTAATTAAATATAATTGGATCCATCCGATAGAAGGATATTGGAATGTACTCTAAGGTCTGAAAGATTGCAGGCTTGTGACCAAGACTGTTAAAATGATTACAACTTTCTCATTGCATTTCTGTTAAAAGTTAAAACAATAGAAGAAAGAAAGGACTGGCTCTGTTTGGAGAGGGCGCTGTAGGCAATGGATTTGTGGCAAGCTGAGCAATAAACGAGAGTGGAGACGACATGTAGATCTGGCTGGAGGCGAGCCCTGATCCCTTTGAGCCTGCCGGCCGCCGCCTCCCAGGCTTCCGTGTACCTTCACCAACCACCCCAACACACATTCTTATATCCATATGTATTTATTTATAATATAACCAACCGGCTTCAACATTCTTTATTTATATTTCAATTCTGGAAAAAAAAATAAATCGGTATTTATTTCGAATTATTCATGATTTAAACTTTATTCAAAGGACTTAGAAAAAGTTATTCTTTTTTTAAGAAAAAAAGCTCAGGCTTAGTGCTTTATTGTTGAAAGCTCATCATTTTTCCTCTTTCATCTCTATTGCTGTTCTAGCGAAAAAAATTGTGGATCATTTGTTATGAAGCATCCATTTTAGTTAGATGTGAGATACTAAACCCGAACCCGAGTCCGACCTGGCCCGCAATCGGCTCAAAATGTCAATTATTACGTCGGGTCAGGTCGGGTTTCCTCTCACCAACTTTTTTTTAATAAATATATATTTATATACTCGTATTTGTATAATATAACGATGTTTTGACATTTAACTAAGAAATATTTGTCTTAAAAAAATGATCTGGATAAAACGATTACCGTAATTTGCTTGGCTGGTGGAGTATAAACTCCAATATACGTGTATATCCTATATATATATAACAAGATTTCACATAGATACGTGAAATAACAATCAATAATCAAACCACAATAAGAAATAGGAAAACAAGACTATGATCTTTCAACCTTAACAAGCGGTTTTCGTCAGAATCAAAAACCTATATATAAATATATATATATGATCAAACCACAATAAGAAATGGGAAAACAAGACTAAGATCTTTCAAACGTAACAAGCGGTCTTCGTCAGAGTCAAAAACCCGTGATGCTGATCCACGTGTTTATGTGAAATTTATATATATATATATATATATCGGGCTCGGACCGGGTCGGGCTATAATATAACACCCTTGGGCCTGGGTCTGGTCAGGCCGAATTTTTTAGGCCTGATCTTACCGTGTGCTTGACTCTGGACTAGTAAGTAGATCTCGAGTTCGATTCTCACTCTGGTTTCGTTTTTTTACACGAATGGTGAAAAAAACGAGCGCGTCGTCCCTCGAACAGAAAGTTAAGCCGTCATTCGCGAGTCTGAAAAGTGTTAGATACTCATTAAAGTTACCTACTCTAAATTTTCTTGAGTAAAACTTCAGACTTTTCAATGTGAAATTATTAAAAAGTTAAAATATTCCTTTGAGAAACCAGTATCGGAAGTGTAGTTTTCTAGCAGATCATCAATCACCCCCACCCCATCCCACCCCACGCAACACTCACTCCCCAAAAAATTAAGGATACAGCATGTAGAGACTGCCAGGTTATCTGGTGGTGGGTCATCTATGGTCTGATGTTCACTTGCTTGCCCACACAACTTAAGAGGGAAGGTACAGAACCCTGATCATATCAGATGATTTTACATTGATAGCTGGAATCCTCAATTAAAACCAAAACTATGCAACTTTTAAGTATTATTTACTATTTTTGATCGTGAGTGAGGAAAGATTTCTACAAATTTATTTTTTTAATTCCATATGTTAATTTGGTTTTACTTTACAAGTATTACAAGAAATATATTGAGCCAGGGTAGTATCATGTCTTGCGTGCTCGCTTTCGGACTGGTAGAACCGAGTCCAATTCTCACACAAGCCCTCAATTTCTTCACGCAAGAGGCAGATAAAATCTGACCACATAGTCCCTTGGAGAGGATGTCAATCTGTTAATCCCTTGGTCCCAAGCCCGAACGATGTCAAGTGCACTTTAAAGATCCCTACTCTAAATTCACTTGAGTTGAGAAAAATTTAAGACTCTGAATGTAAAATCAATAGAGAGACACAATATTTTCTTGAAGAATCAGTTTCAGAAGTGTAGCTATGTATCAGACCTTCACTCTCACCAAAAAAAAACATAGGTAAATTGTGACAACATCTTGTTGCTACCCATATTGTGCTCATATGATTGTTTGTTTAGTGTATATATTGTTGATTTTAAAAGGTTGGTGTGTTACAGATGAACTAACGGACTGCCCCGGCAACAGCACCGAGTCTCAAGATGCCTACCAGTTGTGCCAAGTGGCGTTCGAAAAGCAAGCCGGTTCGCAGCACCTGGTGGCCGTGGGCGCCGGGCTGGGCCTGCTCGTGGCCGCCAGTCTGCTGACGATACTGTGGACGAGACGCAAGAAGCGGCCGCCTCCAGAGCCTCCACGTCCCGCCAAGCTGCTGCCCGAGTCAACAACCAAACCGCGCTTCTGAGACTCAGCCCAGTTTTGTCCAACAAGCGGCCTTGCTAACTCGGCTGCCACTTCCGTCTGAGATACAACAGCCTGCAGAGTGCCTTGACTTCCATCCGCCAAGCGCAGTCTTGACAATCTCCTTCTCTGACCACCACCAGAAAGCCTCGCAGTCTCTACAAGCTATTGTCAACGCGCTCCCTGTCAATCTGCGAAATGAAATAACGTTGTGAGAACCTCATGCCACTCTCTCATTGGAATATACTTTCCCTTGTTTCAACGATTCTCAAAAACTACTGAATGTTGAAAAATTTTCAGCAATTAAATACTCATAACTTTACATTATCAGGTAAAAATATTTTGTAAAATATGTATTTACCTATGACAATACATTACCTAGACTTTTCATGAAGATGCATGTCTTTTACTTGTGACTAACAACTCTATTATGGGGTGACTCGATAATATACGCAGAGTTTTCAGAAAATCCACTGAATAACCTGAATAACAGTATTGTACGCGTTAGAGAATATAAGTTTTTATTTATGTAGTACAGAGTAATTAGAAAAAATCGAAGGTTAAAGGTCGGAAAACCACCGCATGAAATATAAGGTGTTTTCGAGAAATTTGTATCTAGAATGAATTATGTTGTTGTTAAGTTATGATTCTTAAAAGAAGTGAATTTTATATATTCTATAAATATGAAATATCTTTTATCAATTGTAAATTAATATAGATATATGTGAATATGAATTGCTTAGGTTCATAGATTCAATATAAATAAAATTAATGGCATACTTCGAAACATTATGAATTTTTCAGGTTATGTGAATAAAAAAAGCATAAGTTTATGTTAACGTTTATATATATATATATATATATATATATATATCTTAAAAACATGACTGTAAAGCAGGATTCATTTGAAAACACTCAAAATATGTTGTAGGATAAATTTGCAATTTTTATACTAAACTGTCTGCTATGACTTTCGGCAGTCATGCTTCCATAGTTTGGGACGGGTGAGGTGTCGACAGTTTCGGTAAACAAAATTATGTTTAATAAGAATGAGTCCTCAGGTACTCATAAATATTGCTGATTTATCTATAAAGTACTTACAAATTAATCAACTTTCAATAAAACATAAATGAACACATTAAGGACTATGTATGACTACCTACAAATCATTGTCTTCTAGAATTCATCAAGAAATTAAAAGTTGAAGAAGTGCAAAATAAATATTATATGATTATTTTGTTTAAATTTTTCATCAAATCTAATTTTTATATTGTCAATGACTTTGAACTCTTATTGAATATTGCAAACTTTTGCAAATATCACTGATAGTATGAACGCCTGATAAGTTTCGTTTCTTTGCCACGCCTACCATATAAACTGATAGCCCTACACCTACATTCAAAATGTACTTATGTATCACTCTTTATCAGTGAGTGGGAAAAGATTATGATTTCGGTCGATTTATTTATTCAATTCCATATATGTATCTTGCTTTACTTTACAGTGTAGAAATAACAGTTACTGAAAATACTCAGCACTATAGATAAAGATACATTACTTCTCAAACTAGTGAAAAAAATTATTAAAATGAACAGTTAACAAAATATAACCACTCTATCTGTCATGCTTTTTTAACATTCCGTATATATATATGTATGTATATATATATATATATATATATATATATATATCAGTGTTATTCAACATTGGATAAGGTATGTAAAAAGACAGATTACATAACTTCACAGTAACTTATTTTGTTTAACGTTCTGTAATGATCTACAATGATTAGGATAAACTTCCAATTTTTATATCAAACTACCTAACCATCATTTCGGAAATAAAAGACAATTTGCAATTATGTGGGCCCTTTTAAAAGTTTTTTCCAGTAGGCATTTTAGACCCAGTTCAACATTTTCTAATTATTTTATTATTTGAGTAATTAATCAGGATGATTTGTTTATATTTAAGAAGGGTGATAATAAATTATTTTTACTGACTGGTTAATCTCCTGGTCACCTGAGACAAGTATCAGCTTCTTTATAACAAGAAAATCCCCTTCTTTTTCGTAATATTTCTAAAGAAAGTAAAGTCTCCATTTCCTTGTTTTATTTCATATAAAACGGTAGCTGTTTTCTCAGCATAATTCATAACAAAATAATTTATCCCTTAAACATATCATAAAATATATTTGAATATTATTATCATTATTCAGATATCTAATCTAATGTTTTTAATATTTACCAGCTTTATCAGTTGTTATTTTTTGTTCAACTGAAAAATACTGCATATTTATCTTTGTTAAAAAACAAATTATAATTATATATTGTTATTTATTCCACAAACATTGGTGATAACGATAAAAGGTATGTAATTAAATTAAGCTCAAATGTTAATTTAATGGAGTTGCGAAAATGAAGTATTTAATTTGATTATTATTAGCTGAGATGAATTCGACAATTAGATGAATATTTCAAACAACCCAGTAATTGGTGAATCAAATAGTCAGAATGCTGTAAAAATAAATAAAATTTTAATGATTTCCATTTATTTTTATTTTCAAGGAAAGTGATTTGTTTAAAATATAATTTTTACTATCGTATACCTTGATACAATAATTATAAATAATGAATTGTATGATTGAAAGTATTTTGTTTATAGCTATATTTATAAAAACTATATTTATCAAACATGAATTTCTGCTGTCGGTTAATAGAAATGAGATATGTAGATAGTTTTCAAAACGCTTATTGAAAAGTAGGTAAGGAAGTTTAAATGTAAATAATAAAAGTGGGAAATTATTTTCTGACTGGTGGTAATCTAGGTATAATGCTCCGATCAAGGGACGAAAATTCCTTTTAAACCAGATTATTTTGTAACTTATAAAGAAGAAAAAATACTCAAAGAATTGTTATTCTTGTGTTATGAAAAAGTTTTTTTTAAATTTAAAAAAAAATTAAGAAAGTTGAAAAATAAAAAAAAATATATCGATAATGTTATAATAATTTTTTTTTTTTTTTGGAAGAATTTTGTGAAAAGTTGTTTGGAATTAAATTAGTTATGTTTTTTCGTAGTTTATCAGTTGACATGAATCGGAGTATGACTTTCTAATTTGTAGATTTCTATAAAAAGGCACTTTGCTGTTTACTACTCAAGTAGGATATAATCGGAAGAATTAGGTATGGACAAAACACGGGCATCACTGAACAAGTAACCGTCCAAAGATCAACAACACCTCTGGCAATTCAACCAAAAGCCAAATAGTCTTTGGCCTAAATCAAAAAACGCATTTATACTTAAAAAAAAGCCATCTAATAAACTTTTCGACTGTTGAACGACTTAGAATTGACACTCGATGTGCAATTTTTCTCCATTAATGTAATTTAATAATTGATGTAATGTTTGTATTTTGCTGGAAGAAATCAATTGGTTTGTGTACTTAAGACAAGTAACTATTTAATTTCTCTCTTATTGTGATATATATTGCTGGCTATTCAATGCAATCTAAATAATTATTTTCATAGTAACTTTCAATTACTTTTTAGTAAAGTCATTTTACATTCTATAGTCGAATGAATTTTAAATGTAAATATATTTTCCACAAAAATAACGTAACCATATTATCTTTTATAATTTGTCATTCCATTGTCAATTGAATCATTCTGTAATTACCCATCTTCTTGTGCATGACTTTCATGTTCCTCATATTTATGTTTTCTTAGATGTAATTATTTCATGTGTTCCAATCGCAATGATGGATGTACATTACACCCAGTTAACAAAATAACTTGTATTCTCTTTTTATTCGGTGATGTGGATGAATTTTATTTATTTTCCTTTTTTTTTAAATTAGCATAATACCTTCTATTAATTGATTCATTATAATTAAAAGTATTTATCTTTAAAGATATATTTTTTTAAATACTGTTACGTTTTAAAGACCAGATAATTAAAAAAAAGATGAAATCAAGTATACCCTAGTTGTAACCTAAAAAATTTTTAACAAGTTTTGTAAAATGTAATGTATAAATTTGAAGTTTATTTATGTAAATTTTATGAAATGTTACATTTAATTTTCATTTTTTACATTAGTAAATGCGGTGTCCATCATATATGATGATTTACTTTTTCTTTTTGTAATAAATTGTTAAATTGAGATATTTGTTGTGATGTAATTAAAAGTAAGTTTTCTAAGGTTCCCAGATCATTTTGTTGCACATTTTGTATTTATAGTTGAACCTGTTGTATTCCTTACCTCCTTCGACTCAAATGTCACTATTAACTTACTGTTATTTAATAAATAAAGTTTTTCATTTCTGAGATATGTTTTAATTGAAGTAATACTGCATTTTTATATTTTTATTACATATCAATTAATTTTTATCACAAAATTGAATCAATATAAAAAGGAAAGTAAATTAGATGTTAGAAGTGTATGCTTTTGTTATCATGCGTAGAGTCCGTGCCTGCTTCATCATCAACTTTTCAAGGTTTGGGAAAGAAACTGATCTGAAAAAGAAACATCACAACAAATTAACATCTATCATTTCCTAACGTTATTAATAATAAAAATAAATTATTTTTAATAATCAAAGTATAATTTTTATAACAAAATTAACAATTTTCATAATAGAAGCATTCTTTTAGCGGAGAGGAGGGTGGCAAATAAAAAAAAAGCACTAATCACTATTTCAATAAAGAATTTTAAAATAATTCATGGAAATTTGATAGTTGAAAATTGTCTAATGCGTAAAATAGTAAAAACAACTGTGTGGATTGCATTTTGTTTAGTCTTAAAAAAAATAATATAGACACTTATTAACTAACACCTTTTGGCATTTACAAGACCACATTAATGGCTCCCCAACGATATGTTCAAAGTTGTTCAACTGCAGTCTTCTAATGGAAACCAGTGTATTCAGCATGTGGCAGGTTCGTAATTTTTACAAATTAAAAAGTTAAATGTTAAAAAATTGTCAAGCAAATGAATTAAAAAGAAATCTACTACTTTTTATAATAGTTTAAAAGCAATTTTAAAGTTACTTGAAAATTACTAATCAGATTAATCAGCATAATTATTATTTTTATATTACTTTACGTGATTTTTTAATTTTTTATTTTAACAAAAACCCGATAGGAAATAGTGATTTATTTAACTGCATATTAACGATCCACATGTAAACCTTTTTGGATGTACTTTCAGCCACTTGTATAGGGACCACTTTGATAGGGACCAAAGTAGACCAGTAGCCTGGCTGTGCGCTCGCCAGTCACTAGTATTGGTAGGGACCAGTGTAGCCCAGTGGCTGCGCGCTCGCCTATGGTCTGATAGCATTGGGTTCGAAATTTCACTGTGGCCCTCGATTCATACAAGCGAGGGATGGAGAAAATCTGAACACGACTTTACACGACTCAGAATCCTTCTGAGAGGACTTTAAGTCACATGTCACCGAGTCTGTACGATGTTCAGAGCACAATAAAGATCACTACTCTAAAGACACGTGAATGAGGTAAAATTTAGGACTTTAGATGCAGAGTCATTAAGGCTATGCGACGAGAAATCAACGCCAGAGATACTACCTTATAACAGACCATCAAACCTACGATCGAAAAGAAAACGAGTTTTGATAAGGATTATAAACATAACATGCTGATGCAAATTCAATTATATTTTATGACTTGATTATAATTAACAAGATAATTAAGTAATAATTAAACAACAAGAAACATCTAACCTTGTAAATTGCCATTCGAAAAATATATAGAAAATATGGTTCGTGAAGAAAATTTACTAGTTAAGATGTTTCTTTTTTCTTTAATGTTACTAACTACCTTTTGGCGGTAACAGAAATAATATTACTATAGCTGTAATAATATAAAGCACTGTTTTTTGTTTTTCTAAAATTAAATGTCATAAATATATTTCAAAAGTTATTTTGATTCCAATGAAATGTTATGATTTCTTGAAACACTCATGAAATACTCTACCATTGCGAGTAGTAACTATTAATATAAAGTAAGCAGACGAATCTAAATAAACAGGGCCTTTCGAAATACATAATTATTTAATTGTAATAAATGGGTAGGTATAGCTGAGACGAATTATTCACACAAAATCATTTATTTTGACGATGAAGGCATTCATTTAAAACTAAACTGATAAATAATGAATAAATAGTGATTACACAAATTAAGAAATAATAATTACAAAAATAAGAACAAAAAAACAAAACAAAAACATGATATTGGTTTATAACAAAATGCCAGAAAAAAAACGCAACTGTAATGCAGAAAATGTAGACGTCACTCTACATTGAAACAAATAAGGTAAAGCAATAACAATATAAGTGAAACAATTTTAAGACTTTCAAGTTAGATGTATTGTTGAAGAAATGAAACAAAGGAGAGAATAGATAAAATGATAAAATAGAAGTTAGAAAGAATTGTTTTACCGAGGATGCAAATCCCAAGAAATAAGAACTTTTAGTTGGAGTAAACTATAATAGATTACCTTATTTCATTGAATTGCTACTCCCAGTAAAAGACACCACTAACCCTTTTGGGTACTTTTTTTCTTTATTTTTTCATTTTATTCCCCACGTATAATTCTTTTTGACTACCTATACAAAATCATCAGATATTTAAAGTTTTTTTTAATTTTTATATCTCTAAAAGTATCTATAAGTGTCTATTTCAATGTTTGAATAATCTCAACAAGATTATTTTGTGCTAGGATCTGATTAAAGAGATTTGCTAATGTTATTGACTTCTAAATTTGCGTTTTGAATGATCAAAATATTATGATGGGTATAAATATTTATATCCAAAAATAAAACAGTCCACGATGTCAATAGGTCAATCGGTCTTACTGTGACTTAGACTAGTGTTTCAGTTAGGTTTTTCACTGTGACGAAGACCGCTTGTTACGGTTGAGAGATCTCAGTCCTTTTTACCCATTTCATATTGTGATTTGATCATTTATATATATATATAATATATAGATAATATAATAGATGACGACGGATGTCGAAATATCAAAGTGAGTTCTGTAGGAACTTTCTGTGTTCTTTCCTATTTGTTAAAGTTAATATATATAATATATATATTCTATATATACATATATATATATATAAATATATTATTAAAAATGTAACCATAATTTGCGTAAATTTGTTTCTTGATAGTTTTTCTGTCTTTCTGAACTATGATTTCGTTATTGCATCTAAACTAGATAACATTTTTCCTACTGTCAATATGTTTCAACTCTTTCCTACAGCCATCTTCAGGATGAGAATGATTTTCAATTGTTTTGTCTTTTATATAGTCACAGTAGAGTCAATTAGGAGGATTAAGGTTGTTGTTCAAAGCTGGGAGATGAGTGACCTAAGTAGTCGCTGTTACTACCTGGGCCGGGTCTATTTGGCCTTGTGTTCCAAATTACTTCAAAATGTTATGGCCGTTTCTAACTGAATATTGATAGGAGGTTTCATTTTTTGTATGCATACAACATCAATATTTTTAACTCTGTGATGATCTTTTTCTTGTTGAATTATTTTGGTACCTGCTACAATAATGTCTCTTGTTAACTTCGTCTTGTGAATTTGCTCCATGTACTTCTTGGGAGCACCAGGCATCATATACATAGTGAGACTCCTTCACAGGGTGCTAGTGGTTAATCCAATGTACGAATGTTACTCAACCAGAGTTGAAACATGGTTACTGTACAAAGTTGAAAAATTGCAACAATAATGCAATAACGACATTATTATTCAGGAAGACAGAGAAATTTATCAAAAAGCTTGATTCCGCGAATTATGGTTATATTTTTAATACATATATATTTACAAGAAAAAAAACAACAATAACTCCTAATAAGCAGACACAATTAAAGAGGAAAACAGTTTAAAAACAAAAAATGACATAACACACTTCATTATTTGAACATCCGTCATCAAGGGAAAATATGTTATACCAGATACGTGAGTACTGGATACCAAGTAGCTAGTTCATTTGATCAAGGTGGAAAAAAGGAAAAAATTAGGGTGATAAATTAAAGGTGTCAAAATAAGAAGACTTAATAAAACAAAGAGTGATGAAAAAAATCATAAGGAACGAGAAACATAATGATTGAATAGGGACTGAAAGATTAATAAATAAATTAATTAAAGTGGTATATGTGGCGAAAAGTTTTCTCTGAAGTATATTTTATTGGAAGAAATAGCAGTTTCAGGATTACTTAATTAATTGTTATACTCTGCATAATAACAATTATAATTCCATTAGCAAAATTATTTATTCATAGTATTCTAGTTTTTCTTAGAAAATTAGCACTCATCCACATAAAATCTCTCATACAACGATAATAAATTTAACAAAATATAACTTATTTCATAAAATTCTAATGAAAATTTTTAATTCAGGGGCATATGCAATCTTCATTCTTTATTTAAAGTTATTTTGAATGTTTACTTTGTAATTATTTCAATATAAGGGAGAGGTCTATGGTCCAGTAACTCTAAATAAGAAAACACTTTTAGAGGTTCTAAAACAATTGAATACCCACTTAAGAGTTTATTTGGATAACAAAAATAAAAATTAAAATTCGAATTTGCATTAAAATGATAATCGAATCTACTTTGTTAATTCTTTCTGAAAACTTTTAATTGGTTTTGTAAATGCGAGTTCACTTTGTTGAATAATGTAATTACGATTAAGACAAATTTTACTGAAAAGTATTTCAATATTAGATTTACTTCTTGTGGTAATATTTGAGTTTCTTGACAATAACATTATTTTTCTTTATTTCATTATAATATTGAGTCATTCAATTAAGTTACCGAACAATAATGTTAGCATTATAACTGAACCCCTGGCTGATTTAATTGAATCTTTGCCTGGCTACTGTTCACAGAACTTTGATTGTAATGCTAGGATAAAGAGTACTGATAACGTTTTCATAAAGAATTTGATTAGGAACTCTTTTTGTCCAACAGTTTATAACAAAGTCAAAATTTCAGTTAGAATTAACTGCAATATATATGCAGTTTACTAAAAAAATTACTGGAAAAATGAAATAATTCTAAGGTTCTAAAGAAGCACGTTGTGAATTATCAATGAATTCGAAAAAAAAATCTGGAATGGCCTACACTCAACTTTTCCATAAGCAAACGTATCATCAAATTGATTCACAATTAAATTAGTTACTTGTTTTATTTTAATGTCACTGTTTCTATTCTATCGCTATGAGGAATATATAGTCAAAGCTATATCACAATTTAGTAGTGACCACAGATAGAACTTAATAGTTATCTTGATTCCTGTATTCAGGATTGTACTCATCCAATATTCAAAAATTCTACAACTTTTTCTGATGAAATATTCTAATCAGTATAGTAACTAATAGGAATTTTAAATTTTCTTAAATTATCGGGTTTACGTTTCTAACCGAATTGAGTCAGAATAGGATAATATATCTGTCCCATGCTTCAATATTACCCAAAACCAATACGGTCCCCTATAACACAAATCTTAGATATCATGAGGGTTTGTTCGAATGAATGAGGCGCTGTTTCCGGCTATAACTTGTACAATAGTTATAGGCCATGAAAAGCGTATATTCAAATTTATAACTAAATATATATTAGTTCTTTGAAAACGGGTAACGCACAAAAGTGTTAATCATTTTTTCCATGGCACGGGGGGGGGGGGGGGGGGGAATTCCCTTCATTATATAGACGCGTGTCTATTCTGTCACCCGTACATCTTGTTAAAAGTATCTACAGTACAATAAAAACAATATGAAATTTATGAAGGCTATTTACCAGTTTATTTAACAGGTCAGAACTGACCGAATCCTGATAAAGTTGTTCCCGTGCATATACATGTACAGAGTGTTCAGAAAGTCACTGTGCACTCACATATTTATTTTGATAATTTTATTTTAATATTTTTTTCTTTATATTTCAGATTTCAACTCCAATATAGTTTTAACAGCTGAAGACGCGTATGACACGTCGACCACCTGTTCCGAGATGGTGGTATACACAGATGTCGTGCAACAGCGGTTTCCCTGTTCCACATCGCAACGCAGGTCGCAACCTTGTAACCGTAAGTTTCGGGAAACAGGATCAGTGGATGATGCCAAACGCTGTGGAAGACCAGTAAAGTAATCGGAGGAGAAACTGTTGGTCGTTTATGACAATATGGTGCCGAGTTTATAAAAGCATTGCAAAAATTAGCACAACAGAATTATATTGGTCTTCCTGTTGTTCATAAGTTCTTCAAAGAGTACCTATGATGCCTCTTTCCATACAAAATAATGGCAGTACAAGAACTAGAAACTACCCTCTCAAAGTTCTTCACTTGTAAAAATCACATTAGGGTCGAAATCTAAAATATAAGAAAAATTTATTAGAAAAGTGTATAGTAACTTTATTAAAATAAATATGTGAGTGCACAGTGACTTTCCGAACACTGTTTATTCAGGTGGCCTTGCTTCCCCTCCACCTTTTGTGGACATAGTGTGCTTGTTCTAACTCTTTCTTCTCCCCTGATGATAGTTAACCGCAAATTAGAGACTATAAATGTATTTATACCTAAATTAATTTAGGTAGTCGCTATATGTAAAATTTTAGTATTTCAGTAACGGTAGTTAAATAGAAAAAAATCTGATCTCACAGGATGTACTATGATGTTTGTGTTCGTTCCATCAATTTTAGTAAAAAAAATATACAGTTTATTCTCGTTTAAGGGTTTTTGGCTGTTCATTATAATAGAACACACGAGTAAGGAATAAGGTTTCCTGCGTTTCAATATATCCCAAAAACTATAGTGACCCAACGGATTGACTGTAGAATGTCCACAAACTGATATCGGACAATAAAAAAAAACTTCAAACATGAACTTACTGGGACTCCAAACATTTAAATCCGTCAAAATCTCTAAACACATATTTTTAAATGAATGCTATACTTAACTTAGAGTAACATCAAAAATACTATTAATTATAGCGATTTCTTTATTTGTATAATTATGTGGGCTCATTGTAGAATTATAGAAATACTCTAAATAGTGATTAAAATGTATTTTAAGCATATTTAGAAATAGATTCTAGAGTCGCTGTCATGAAATATATTTATGTCAGGAATTAATATAATTTATTTGAAAAAATATCTATCCAAGAAACAAAATGACTAATATCCAATCGTAAAAATATTGACCAAGGTAAACATTACCAATAACATGCTGGAATGGAGAAATGTCGTCGCAAGGACACAGTGCAATTATCAATGTATCCAACTTTTGGAAAAATAAAGAGTTAAATAGTAATAACTGGATAATCAAGGAATTTCAAAAATTACGTCTCCAAACAAAAAAAAAGGTTAGCAACGTGTTTCGACTTTGTGTTCTTCTTCGGGTTTACATTTATATTACTGAGATGTTGTTGCAACAGGGATCTAGGAAGGACTCTGAAATTCTCCAATATGAGTAAATACCACACTAAACAGACTGCGCAAGTAATGAACTGGATAATCATTTTAAAATACACTTTTATTTAAAATAACACACTAAATACAAAAAGTGTCCCAATAGCTTCATCTCTGATTTATATAAAACATTTTTTGTGAGACAATTTTTTTGCCCCTGTTCGTGGAAATGAAGCCAGCATGGTCTGTTGGTGATGCAAAGGGATTTGGGCGTAGCCAGAACAATAATTCTGGTAAGAAAATATTGACCATTTTTTTTTCAATCTGTTCTTTTTTTTAAATAAATAATACGATATTGAAATTATTACAATTATATAATGAGAAGACTAAGATCAAATTCAACAAAGAAAAAATTGGAATGAAAGTACAGCGAAAGACAGCAGGTAGACAATTTATTGGAATTTATCACGAGAAAAATATATAAAAAGGCACCATAAACTAAAGGCTACAAAAAAAAGCGCTCATGTTATTCTTGAATTAACTGAAAATCAAAAAGAGGAAACGAAATCTAACCAACACTGTTGTTTCAACAGGGAAGACTGTTATTACTCCCGACAGGGAATATCTCCAGCAAATAAAATAAATAATAAATATATTTAAATATTGCTGTTTATAATAGTATATTTATATTTGCATCACTGATGTAGAAGGAGACAGTTCATGTTCTAAGACCGTCTATGATAAAGCAACTGTACCTTTTGAACCCAAAGCTTATCAACCTACACTAGTACAAATCTATTTTGATTAAACAATGAATGAACAGATTAATCAAATATAAATAGTGTTGACGATTTGTATATTTTATTGTATTTTTGTATTATTGTTGACTCTGAAGCCAAACATTAATACAAATGATAATGCCGAAACTTCAAAGCATTATATGATATTAAAAAAATAGTATTGATGCTGAGGAACGCTTAAGTTTTTATATTTCGAATAAAGTTTATCAACGTATGTGTACATAGTAAACCGACGTACAAGGAACATGCAATGGTTACCTAATCAAAAAGTAGAAGCATTGAAAGTGCTTCTATTTCTCAACCAAAAAACTGGAATGAATTTGTGACCAACACAAAAAACAAATGTTTCAAAGTCAAACTATGGTTACAAAATAGAAATCTTGAAAAAATTATTTCAGCCGAAGTTTAACTAAACGTTTAACTCGGTATTATATTATTAACGAGTATTTGTAAAGGACAGTGTCTTTTCTTTAACTTTAAATGCCAGTATGCTGAATTAATCAGCCAGAGTCATACTGTAGCAAAATAAATAGAAGAAAACGGAACTAATTTAGAAGGAATATCTGTAGCATAACTTGTCTACATTTACATTTCCAGCTCCAAACCAATTCCTTTCAATTTTTCTGATACAAACGGTTTGTTTTTAGAACAAATATTAAAATGTCTGACTAGAGGCTGTCAATGTTGGAAAATCATGAATATTCTATTTTTAGCCATATATTTGTAAACTATACATCACAGTTGGTCAGAAAAATAAACATGTCAAATGTATTCAACTGTTATACACAAATAAATTCACTTTTATTAATAAAATGGCTACTCATCCATCTATCAATCTATATATATATATATATATATATATATATATATAATAAAATAAAAAACGAAGGAAACACACAGAAAGACACAGACATAACTCACATCGATATTTCGACCATCGTCGTCATCAGGAGGTGCGAAGAGCGAAGAGCGAAGAGTCCCGCAGGAAGACAGGGCGGTACTGAACTCGGAAACCGCAGCCAGTACCCCACCACTTACCACCAAGCGGGGGAAGGGAGGGAAGGAAATGAAGAGCCAAATTAAGACGTAAAAGGAACGAGTAAAAATTATAACTATAAAAAATTATAAAAAAGTAGATAAATCAAATTAGAATTAATAAAAATAATAAATAAAAAGTAAAATAAAAAATAATAAATAAATAAATAAAAAATAATAAATAAAAAATAATAAATAAATAAATAAATCATAAATAAATTATCGGTTGAGGTTGAGTCCGGGGGAAGAGCGAGCATCAAGTAAGCATATGTATGCCTCCTCTGAAGCTCTTAGGGTAACTTTATTGTTGGATTCGGGATCTGTTTCAGGATCTGAACCCTGAAACAGTCATTGAAACTGAGTCCATGCGAGTTCGCATGGATGGCTACAGGATAGTTACTGCGTTGACCGACTGAAGCCCTATGACCATTCATACGAAGGCTCAACTTATTAGAAGTTAAGCCAACGTAAAAGGAGTCACACTGAGTGCAATCCAGTCGGTAAACACAGTTGCTCGAGGTACAGGAGGAATTGACCTGAACCGGGTAGGAACTATGGTGGAGAGGGGAATCGAAGGAAGGATTAGGATTTACAATCAGGCAAGTTTGACAGCCACGGCGTCCACATTGTTTCATTCCAGGAACAGGATTGGAAGGCTGAGGGGAAATATGAGAGAAAATGCTTTTTAGATTGGCAGGTTTACGGTAGGAAATAGAAGGGGGGTGATTAAAGATGGAAGAAGTAGAAGTAGAAGTAGACAGAATCGGAAAAGACTCCTTAATAACAGCACGAAGCTTATAAGCGCCAGGGAAGTAGGTTGTCAGGAAGAAGGAAGTGTTACTTCTATCCCTCTTGGGTCTGGGTTGGTGGGAGATGTCAGCCGGTAAAACACGACTATCAATGAAGGAGCGAGGATAGCTCCGCCTGTACCGATAGTACCGCCCTGTCTTCCTGCGGGACTCTTCGCTCTTCGCACCTCCTGATGACGACGATGGTCGAAATATCGATGTGAGTTATGTCTGTGTCTTTCTGTGTGTTTCCTTCGTTTTTTATTTTATTGTAAAAAAGTCTGCTGGACCGTTTCTTTTAATTGTTATATATATTATATATATATATATATATATATATGCGAATACGTTGGCAGCAGGTCTTCTCTCAAACATATGTTGTTAAAATTTGCAGCAGCTTCTGCACTCACTAACTTTAAGCTGGTGGCCTCGATCCTTCGGGCGATTTTTCTTTCTAGGGCTGACCATTGACGTTTGACCTCCTCCAGATGTTGACGGAGATGAATAATTTGGTCCTTTTTTATTTGTAACTGCCTCGCAACCAGCCTCCTTCTATACTCTAATGTTTCTTTAGAGTCGCGACATTGGGATGACTGCGACTAAGCTCTCTAGGAGACTAACTCTCCATTTGACTGTGGGAGCCCTAAGAAACATACACAAGAAAAACACAACACTCAGCTGACGAGGGAGATGCTGGTGCAGGGCACTGCCATCATACAGGCGGAACAGAATGCGGAGAAGCTACAAATATTGGAAGCCCTGTACATAAAGGAAAGGAACCCCTCTATAAACCTCCAGGTCAAGGACATGTATGTAATTCCGACGAGCAGGAGCCTGGAGCCGAGCATGAGGTCCAATCAGAGCAGCAGCCTTAACCCTGCGCTCTGATTGGTTCGAATTAGTCAACCTGATTGGCATTTAAGCTGTTCACTACAAGGCATGCTCTACCTGAAGATGACCAATGTTCCTATGGTCGAAAGCTCGTATAATATTGAAGATGTCTCTAGGACAGATGCTATGGCAACTGCAGCCAGAAGAAAGAAAAATCGCCCGAAGGATCGAGGCCACCAGCTTAAAGTTAGTGAGTGCAGAAGCTGCTGCAAATTTTAACAACATATATATATATATATAAATTAAATGAAACGATTCCACGAACTAAATAAACTATATTGACACAAAGAATTTTCAGAAATGAAACAGAAACTCACTACTATATTTCGATGTCCTTGTCATCAGGAAGATAGAAACGAGTCGCTCCGCAGGCAGACAATGACTCATTCAACAACTCAGTCATTGTCTGCCTGCAGAGGGACTCGTTTCAATGTTCCTGATGACGAGGACATCGAAATATAGTAGTGAGTTTCTGTTTCATTTCTGAGTGTTCTTTGTGTCAATATAGTTTATATATATATATATATATATATATGCAAAGTATAAAACCACAAAGAAAAAAAGTGACAGAAATAAATGCTCTGAGACTTTCACTTTATATCATCAGACAGCAAAAAAAGTAACATAAAAGTAATAGAGGGGAAGGTTACGAAACAGCTGAAAACTCAAGTTTTACCAAACAGTAAGTAAATAAATAAATTTATAAAAATTAATATATCAAAAAATAATCTAATAATAATTCCTTATAAAAAATTAAAAAATAGAATAAACAAAAAAATAAAACTAAATAAATAAACGAAAGAAGAATGCAATAACAAAGAAATAAATTAAACGAAAGGTTAAGTTATATATTTAAAGAATCAGTAGCCAAGAAGCTATATGAATATTAAGCCGTATGATTAGAATCATAAAATATGGTGGGAGTTCATGTTTTAAAACTCATTCCGAAGATCACCCACAGGTCCAATTCGCTTAACTGTGCCTCGAATTAAAAATGTATATAGTCTAAATAGCCCACGGCTTAAATTTATGGGTTTTTTAAAATGATACTTAATTAGAGCAGTTTCTAATAAGTTTCTCTTGACATCGGAAGAGAGAAAAATCAATTACTTTGAATGTGTTTAAATTAACATATTGAAACAAGGCACTTGATTCTGTTTGTCTTCAAGTAGAATATTTATGTTGCTTCGCCCTAGTAAGTAAACTTTTACCCGTTTGTCCAGCATATGAAGTATCTCAACCCCCACAAGGAATCCTATTAATACGTTTCTTTTCTATACTTTCACAATTATTGATAAGTCTGATTGATAATTAACCACCACTTCTGAAAAAACTGATATATCAATTTATTTAGAAAAATTGAAATGACTTTTACAGATCTGTTAAAGGGGACACTAATAGTTTCTATTCGTGAAAGGTTCCTTCTAAATGGCAGTATCTTTAGAAAACTTACTCATGCTCCTTCATATTTTTTTTTCTTTTCAAATTCTCTAATGTTAAAAAAAAACGTTGTTCAGAAATATGTTCTTAAAAGCATTCAAATTATGTAGTGAAGTATTCCCTCATCAAGGAATTGTACATTTATATACATGAAATTGTTTCATCATTAGAGTGTCCTAGAACTAATGTCTTGAAGAAAACCAAAGAATAATTGAGAACTGAAATTAAAATCTAAAGTTAATTTTATCAAATTATAAACCCCGATAAGCTATTGCCACGCTTTATCTAAATCTAAAAAAGTAAACAGCAGACATTTAAAAAGGAACTACCAATTAATAGTGTGAGAATATGAAGTAAAAGAGCATCGGAAACTCTTTACAGTAGAGTGCTCCACAAAAAGATGTATGTGGTGAAATAACGAACAAACTTTAACTACTTCATCAAGAACTAAAACAACCTGGCATTTTACTAAAAGCCATATTGAAAACATTGACTTAGTATTGCAAGTTATAAGACTATCTATGTGAGCGAAGCAGGGTCAACTAGTTTAATATAAACTGAGTGGTACAGGATACACAACACACATTAACACATTTGACTGACTAAATAAATATAAGGAAGAATACTGGAATGCATGACTTACCTTTGCTGCATTCTTGACAATGCATTCCCTGACAAGCCTTCCAACCACACACTTCTCACTGCCTTCTTTTACAACAACTGAAACAGAAAAAAAAAAAACGTTTATCATAGACATATAATAAGAAAAATTAGCGACTGCTAATACCTTAAGAAGATAAGGCCTGAAACATAAACATGGTCAAGATGACAAATATTTTGAGGGCTCAGACTCCTTGAGAAAATCAAAATATTTCTATGTGACACCAGCTTCCCACAAGGAGATTCCCTTGGTCTGTTTTTGATTAGTGAGGGAGATCTGTCTCTGTGGTTTGGTTAAAACTGGCTTTTAAGCTACAAAGCTTCTGCCTTCATGCTGAGAAGGGTAAAGAGCTCCCTCAGTATATAAGATTGGGTGGTAAGGTCTCATTGTTATTGTTCTTCGTGGATTTTGTGAGTTCTTGGCGATCGGTTTACTACTGGTGATTATTGACTTAAATATATAAATATAAAAAGATTTCATATATCAGTTAGGTTTTTGACTCTAACGAAGACCACTTGTTACGTTTCAAAGCTCCTAGTCTTGTTTTCCCATTTCATATTGTGGTTAGATCATATATAAATGTATATATATATTTGTGTGTGTGTGCGTGCGTGCGTGCGTTTATAAAAATCTGTTTATACACATAGGTTACATATCTATAAATAATGTAAATAAATAAATGGTAATTGTACAAGAAAGGATATTTGCGTTGTTTTCGTGAAATTGTTTCTTTCCTGTGTACTGCCTACCATTCTGATCATTAAATCGTTTTCTATTCTAAGAGTTCCATTGGTATCCCTCTTCTCATTTCTGCAATGAAACATAAAGAGCTCTTTCTTGGGGCTTTCAATAATCGTAATTAGTGCCTGTTTTACAAAGCATTCTATCAAACTTTACAACTCTATAGCTTCGAACAGACCTTTATAGAATTTTCATCTTCTTTTTCTTTTGAAATATCTTGATTTCAATTGAAAATATACTTGAAAAAGAAATGTAACTAGAGCATGTCAGATAAGAAGAAATGATCCATTCTCATTAAGGAGGTCAGAGAATATAAAGTGGCAGGGATTCCTCCCTTCGACTTAGAGAGACATTACAAACAATGCTCTTCCTTCAGTCCCTCTTTCAAATCGACTACCCTCTTCTCTTGTCACTGTAATTAATTCAATTCATTATTACCAAATGAACTTTAATTATCGCTTTTAATTAATATAAGTATCCTCCTGGTGATCCTATCACCCTGATATTTCATTCTTTAACTCTAAACATTACAATTTCAAAGTTGAATGAATAGAAAGATATTATCATTTTATTTGTATTCATAAATACTTTTTAGATGAAAGTAAAAAACATTCATGCACTTGAAAATAAATACAACGTATATACACATTATATTCATTATCACTGCGTTGTCAGATTTATCACTGTTTAGAAATCAAAATATGGTTATATTCCCGAAAAAACTTACGACTTTCGGCGAAACAGACTTCTACATAATTTTTCTATTACACACACAACACACACACACACACACACACACACTATATATATATATATATATATATATATATTATATATATATATATAATGATCAAACCACAATAAGAAATAGGAAATCAAGACTAAGATCTTTCAACCGTAACAAACGGTCTTCGTCAGAGTCAAAAACCCAACTGAAGTTTTCCCATTTCTTATTGTGGTTTGATCATTGATTGTTATTTCACGTGTTTATGTGAAATCTTTATATATATATATATATATATATATATACAAAATTGTCACAATAACACGTGATATAAATATTCAGGTAACTCACCACAAATGAATGAAGATAGCCGCTCTGAGGCCTTCCGTTTTCACGTCGCCAGAGAGCAAGTGAATACAAGTTGTAGGCAGGTTATGAATTTTGATTAAAATTTGGATTAAGATTGGCATCATTGACAGTGTTTTTTCCTATTACAGTCGAAATAGTCTTGATTTGTTTAACGATTCCTTCAATTAGAAATTCATCTAATTTAAAAAGGTCTGGACTAGCGTTGACTAAGCTCTTAGAAAAGCCTTTTATGAGGGCGCTTTCAACAATGTTTCTTCTTCTTTCACATGACATAAATACCAACTCCTTTGCTTCTTCTTAATTAATTAAGTGATTTTTGTCTCTAATGTGTAGGAACAAGGCACTTTTATCATCTTGTCTTCTGATAGAATACTGATGTTGCTGTATCCTTGTGTCCATTCCTTTTCCTGTCTGTCCAATGTAAGCTAACTCACAATCCTTGCAAGGAATTCTGTATACGCAACAGTTTTTCCTACTTATTTTAGAGTTATGGACAGGTCTATTTGACAAATTACCACCACTACTAAATGTAACTGAGATATCTAGCTTCTTCAAAAAATATGGTATGTCTTTTAAACATGGGCTGTAGGGAATTACTATATTACTTAATATATTATTATTAATACATTATTAATTCATTTGTGGTGAGTTACCTGAATATATATATATCATTAAATAGTTTGCCAATATTTAGAATATTACTAGAGACTCCGGATGTATGTTATATTTGAAATGCACAAAAAATATAGTGAACATTAATAGAGTACAGTGTTAGAGACAAGTCGATAGGGTAAACTAATCGTACTGAATTAATAGACGACGTTGTTAACACCATGACTGGCTTCTGAACGCCTGTTCCTCACTAGACATTGACAGTACTCTACAGATGTCTAACCATCATGAACTACAATTCTAACACATACTCTACATTTTAATACCTTTTGACAAATTTATATGTCAACAACAAAATGTTTACCCCATATATTTATTTGATCTAGAAAGTATGCATACCTTGAGACTGACTTCAGTGAAAAAATCGCTGTTTTAAAGAAATAAGTAAAAACTAAAAATTGGTTCATTTGTTTTATTTTAAAATTCAGAGAAATACTATTCATTATTTGGGGTCACCATCTTCGCGTAGGATTTAGAGTCAGTCAAACGACTTCTACAATGTTTAAGCGTTCCTCTTCCACAAATGTTATTTATTTTGAGTAAAAGAAAAAAATCACTTCAGTTAAAACTATTTAATTAAATTCTTACTGTTTGTAGTCAGAAAAAAAGAACTTTATAAATATATACTTTCGAAAATGAAGTGCTAGAGGTAAAAAATTCTAATGTAATTTAAATTTAATGCAAAAGAATTAAATGTATTACAAAAGTTGATTTTTAGTTCTTTGATTTCTATTACAGTTCTTATTACTTTTACTACTTCTTAGTATCATAAAATATATAGATACTAATCATCTTATAATTTTAAGATGATTATATCTTAATCTATACATCTTAAGAGTAGATGAATAACAGAAATTTAAAGATTTTTCTGAACTATTAATTCACTTACTTTTTGACAAAAAGAAGATAAAATTAGTTTGAACAGATCTTAAGCTAAACTTATACCAGCTTTCAAACGGTTTAAACACCTTAAAAATATGAAAAAAACATATTCAATGAAACAATTTTCAGCTCATTAATTAAAACAATATCCAGTGCAAAAAAATAGAAGACAAAGTAAACATTATTGTTTATTATAGCAGCAGAACCACGATCCACCTCATTTTAAGAAACAACCAAAGAAACCATCAGCCCCTTCAACAAACGAATCTGATATATGAGTTCACACGCCCAAACGGAAACTGTGAGTTCCACGATCCTTCATATATTGGATCCACCACAACAACCTTGTCAAGGCGTCTCACTATGCACATCTCTTCAGGAGCGCCAAAGAACCACATGCAAGAAATACATAAATTCAAAATAAACCGTAAAACCCTTGTTCAAAAGAAGATTACGAATTATAGAAGCATTATATATCCTAGAGAAAGTCCCAGATATAAATAATCAAAGTTTGAATTTTAGCAGAGTTCTAAGGCTATTCGCACACGCCAATACTTAGTGCGAGGCACTGCAGGGCATGACCCACTACATACCTGAAACCACCCCACCCCCTCTCATCAACCACCCAACAGATGTCTCAACCCCAACCACGAATAGTTCAGTTTGTGCATTGACTCTCACATAATGTGACATTACATTGTAATATACCCTATACTTTAGTCGTAAGCTTAGCCTGATGATAGTCTACCAGACCGAAACATGTCGTTGTTTTATTGAAAATAATATTTAGTTAGTTCTTAAATAGTGTTAGATATAAATAGTGTTAAAATGAGTAGTTATGAAAAGGAAAGTTTGGGCCAGTTGATTTTTTTATTCCCCGAGGAACTGAGAAGAGCGTGTAGGACATTAGAGAAACTCTCAAAAAAGGTAACCAAGCATGAAATTGGCATATAATTTTTAGAAACTTGTTTCCAAGAAGGATTGCTACCAACCTTCACTAATATATATATATATATATATATATATATATATATATATATATCAGCTCAAAAACGAAGAAAAGCAACACACAGAGAAAGAGACACACTTACAAACTCAAATTTTCGGATGATCCATCTTCAGGAGAAAATAGAAAGGGCGACTTTCTATATAAAATAGAATTGTCTCCTTTCTATTTTCTCCTGAAGACGGATCATCCGAAAATTTGAGTTTGTAAGTGTGTCTCTTTCTCTGTGTGTTGCTTTTCTTCGTTTTTGAGCTGATTTGCGACCAGTTTGGATCGTTTTCTTCGAATGTTGAGTGAAATTATATTATTGTATTTCGGCAGCAAGTCCTCTTTTAAGCATATGGTATTGAACAACAACAACATGAAGAACGACCGAAAACCTGGTGAACAAATACAGGTCTTCTATAAAGCGTATATGAGCACTGAGTATAAACAGGAGAACGAGGACTTAGAAAATTGATTTATAATAATGTTAAACCAACTAACGAAGGTGACGTCTGACTGTCCATCTCACGACAGGAGCACTAAGGAACCATGCAGAAGAGGCACACGGTATTCTATTCCCCTGTCTAGGTAGAATCTGGTTGAGGGTACCACCATCCTTCATGTTAATAGTGATTTCAATAGACTTAAAATCCTAGAAGCACTGTACATTAAACATTTGTTATCCAGTTTAAATGTACAATTTTCTCAATAGAGAAAATTAAGAGGAAAATAACTGAAACTAAAGGTTTTTGACCCTGAAGGAGACTGCTGGTCACGGTTGAAAGATCTTAGCCTTTTTTCCCATTTCATATTTTGGTTTGATCATTGATATATATTTATATATATAACAGTTCAAAACTGAAGATAGGTAGAACAGAAAGTAAAAGAAACACTTAGACTCAAATTTTCGGGTAATCCGTCTTCAGGAGAAAACCCAACGCAACGGCTAGTTGGGTTACTAGCCAATTTTGAATTGTTATTGTGTCCAGTTTGGATCGTCTTTCCGTTTATCAAGTGAATATATATATATATATATATATATATATATATATATATATATATATAACGCCACGATTGGTATTAATTAATTTCATGTTTACCTCTTCAAATCTTCTACACAACGATTGTTTGTCGTTTTCTTTGATCTTGTACAATCAATAGATGCCGAAACGTTGGCAACGAGAGTTTGATTTTTGAACCTGGAAAATTGACCGAATCCCGATTAAATAACACCCCTAGTCTATCAAATGGTTGATAAATTATTGAATTTTATATATATATATATATATATATTATATATATATATGTTTCACAAACACAGAACTAAGGAACAAACACACTTACTGTCTCTAATTTTCGGTTGAACCGTCATCAGGAGAGTTGAGAAAGGGACAAATAACTAAAAAATAAGGAAAACGCCTTCTAGTTCAAATCAGATTTTCCAATAACACAATTGTTATTTGTGTTATTGGATAGCTACTATTGTCTAAAGTTAAACACTGCATTTTGTAACTATATTATTTCTGCTTCTTTTCATTTTGCAAATCATACATGCAAAGTTTTAAGCTGCGTTACATGCAGTTCTAATCTTCTCCAAGTTTTTTTTCGCTTCATTTGATACAATAACATTTTTTTCTCTGAACTAAAATTTAATATCTCAAATAATCATTTATATTTAAATTTAAATTATTTATACATAAATTTAATAATCATTGACAATTGAAATCCAGTTGGTTTTTGAAAACTTTTTATAAATAATTCCAAAAATGTTTTGATATATTCTAAATGAAAGGGAAACGAGTTCAATTTTAACTTCTAAGCAGAAAAAGTCGTCGCTTGGTTAGAAATAAAATGCGGGGACATAAAAATAGAGAAACAAACTCAACCATCCCATTGAGAGCTGTCATCATTGATAAAGAATATGAATGCCAAAGCAACCTGAAAGCAGACCCAATATCAAACCGAAAAATACACATTTCTCTCTTATTTTTCATTAAACAATACTTCTATTTCTGTTTCGTTTCTTTTATAACGACTGTATTTATCTTTGGGAGATTAAAATATCAGAATAACTAAAGACAACTTTGTGTAGAAGATTACGTATCAAAACTCTCTTACTTTTCATTTTGCTTTTGTTTAGTTTTTTAGCCATTTCTATAATTAATTACACAAAATATTTGAAACTCGATCAATTAAAGTAATTCAGTAGTTTTTTAATTTATCTTTTTGAATGAAATATATTTAAGTTTAAATATGCGGGAGATTTAGAAGACGAACGGCGAGTATATTGAGTAACTGTACTCCTGACGGGTCACACAAATATTAGATTCAAAAATTTTCTTTTACATTTGTACTTTGTATCAATAAATTATACTTTAAAACAAAGTTTAAATTATCCGGATTTAACTGCCGCACCCCTGTGTATTGTTCTTTTGCATCACTTTTTTATTAGTAAATACTATATAACTGAAAGATATACTTGCAACCCTCAAACAAAATAGTTCAAAATAACAACTGAAACTGGAAAATAAGGATTGTATAAATTGTTAATAAGGATGTTCTACAAAATAGGTTTTCTTATTTGTTTCATATTCCTTCAAAGTTGACAGTCTACCATCTATGGATATTAACACCATCTCAAAGTAGTAAAATTATATCATAATTACAATGAAAACAGAACCGTAGTAATGTATTCGGGTCTACGGATAACAACTTAAGCTGTGCCCTGTCCCTCTTACTCATATAACAGAACAAGCAGTTCTACTTCAGCTTATATTATTTTGAAATATAACTTTTCTACTTGAAAAAGTTTACTGAACTTAAAATATATTGGTTATAAAGAAAATATTTATTGGAATTTTCTTTTTCTTTATTAAAAACAACACTTAATACTTTATCATTGTTCATTTTAAAAGTCACAGTTTATTCAACTATATCTTTGCATAGTGTTCAAGCTGCCAGATGTTCATCCTATAGAGCTGTATTAATGAGAATTTCTCTAGTCCTTGAAGTATTATCTACAGAGTCGCCTTTAATTATAATAAATAAATATAATCAATATAATTGTTTACAAGTGTGAGTCTTGTTTTCAATTTGATGCAAAGAGTAGTGTTGACTGGCCAATTGTGAGTATTAGCATTCTCACCAAGTTACTGGTCAGGTACGAATTTACTGGTGGCAGATACGAGCGATAAGGAAGCAGAAGAAAGCTACTCCATGTAGGAATGCAGTTACTCCATTCTCAAAACATAAAAATATAATTTCTTTTATGTTTTTGATGTGGAAAGTGTGGTTAATTTGTTGTTGGAAATCCAGTTTTAATAAGAAACGTATCTACATTACCTAGGAATATGTTAGATTTGTAATGTTTTTTTGTAAACCTTATTTATTGTCGCGCTGATTAACTTCAAAAACCTTTATAAAATATTACAAATATTAAATATTTTTAAATTTTTTAAAATATCAAAAATCTCTATTATAAAATCAAAAAGACTTTCTTTTTGTTAAAAACTTTAATTTTTTTCAATAAACAAATAATTGGATGAAATAAATAGTTTATTAATAAGTGGAGAAATTAAAGAAAAAGAAATATTCTTTAATTTAAACTTTAATTTCAAGTTTTTGTTCGTTGTCTGCCTAATTTTTAATATAAAACTTAACAATAATTGGATCAGCTTGGTCTAGAAGTATGGCAGTGCTCCGGTGTAATATGAAACTAGTTCAATGATGTTTCAAATAAGTAGAAATCGTGCACAAGGAGTACATGGTCTTTTAGTAACTATTCATGGTGAGAAAATAAAATTGCCCTTTCCATATGTTTGGGCTATTTAATTAATTATACTTTTATAAGGTGATTATTGTTATTGAATTATTATGATTTAATCCCGTCCAGAGGCGAAAACGTTGCCACTGGGCTAACCTGACTAATAGCCTCAGTTAATATTTCTCGATGTTTATATTTCGGTAATTTTTAAAATCTTCCTTGCTCATCTTTATAGGGTACTAAATCACTGTGACCCTTTTGGTCACTTAGTGTTGATAAATCGCAGCCACGGTTAATAAAATAAATTCACTGAAAATCACTGACAGGAATAACTGTCATTGCTGTTTTTGTTATTAAGTCATGAAAACAAGGATTATCATAATGGAAGGCGAGATGCTCGCAGTGTTGACGTTTGAATAGAAGTATTTTACGAGTCTAGCATCATATCAGTAAAGACTCTTTAATCTTGAAATGATGATTATTACCACAGAGATTGTTAGTAAGAAACAAAAAAGAAAAAAAGTAGCTCATTTTGTACATTTCTCCATTCACTTGACCGACTTTGGATCCATCTTCTAAAGAGAAAGAAAAAGTTTCAATTTTTAAAATAGCACGATGAAAATTCTCAGTTTCACTTTGGTAGACGGACAAGACTGATAAGTGGGAAAGATAATTGACATTCTGTTATTTTTCATAATTAGCAATATGTTTAAGAAATGGTTTAAAAACATCAACATTAATATAAGAAAACAAAATAAAAGAAAAGAAAGAATTACAATTTTCAAAAGGATGAAAACTTTTGCTAATGTCCATTAAGAGAAGTAGTTTTAGACGAAAGCTGTTTACAGCTTCACAAGCCTCAGGTCCCTGAAGAATAATCCAACTTATTAGCTAAATAATTTAACAAAAGGTAGTTGACTTTCTAGCTTGTTGAGGAAACGAGCCCAGAGAGGGCAGTAAAAGCAGCACTTCGGCACTAGCTGACCACAAGCGTGTAAAATCCACACTCACTGCGTCTAGCCTTAATAACACTCAATAACCACACTGTTTTCTGAAAATGTTCTCACTTGTGCAAAACTTGAGTCGTTTCACAAAGAGGATTTAGAATATTACTTTAGAATTATAGTCTAGCTTCGACGATCTAATCCTTTCGATAATTCCCACGTGTTCTAATACAGATTTAATCGCAAACAATGGATTATTTTTAATTTACATCGCAACCATTACAAAGTGATCATTGTTATCTGATTATGATAACAGATAATCAGTTGAGAATCAACTGTACGATTTACAAAACTGTATTTTATAAAATGTCTCAAGTATTAGTCTTAACTCTTTCTAGATAAGATAATTTAGATTTAACCTACACTAATGCTTTACCCACTTCCATCTTTTATTTATAAAGATATTTAACAATTCAACTAGTTCATTCAATAAATAAACAGACATCACTAAAGATTTTAATAATTTATTTTAAGACAAAAGTCTAAATCATGCATAATAATTATTTTAACAGAGATTAAATTGTGCATACGAATTTTACTCATATGACAGGCTCCATTTCCCGTTGTAGATAACAGTCCAAATATTCGCTGTCACCACTAAAGCATTTTCTCTCTGACTGCTCCTTTCTCCAGCGAGTCCTATTATTTTAGTTCCCGATAAATTTAACAATTTGCCCTTCTCTCTGCGAATCATTCTAATATACTTTTTGATATTATGATTAATATTCATAAATTTAAAGAAACCATATTAAATATTTATTTTATTGCTGCATTATAGATTGTATAAAACTTAGCAACTCGTATTATAAGTAAATCTGAACGATAAATATAGAGGAATTTCAAATCTAATACAAAAGTATGAACAACACACGATCAATTCAAGTGCAGATTTGTGTAATTCTAACATAGGCATGGATATGTCTCGTATATCAGTGGGCGAACCTCGTATAGGTTTGGTAACACAAATAATCAGACACAGTCATTGTCAATTCTCATACGATGATGAGTAATCAGTGATGGGATTCATCGGGATTCAGCCGGTTCGTGCGAACCGGTGCTTAAAATATTATGAGTTTGGCGAGCCGGTTGTTAAATTACGTAAACCCCTATTCAGACCTGTATTAATCAGCTCACTATCAAACGCCACAAGTGTCGCGTGACTCACATAACTTGTGCATTTATGACAACGTAATTTGCGCATGTATATAGCCTATATATAACTAAACAATTTAGTTTCCGAAGTCATAATATTTTAAGCACCGGTTCGCACGAACCGGTTCTTAAAAAATGTGAGTCCTACCACTGTGAGTAATGTTATCATAAGCTCTGTCAATTGTCAATGACAATCCTGTCACAGGCATTCATAAACCCCAGCTCAAGGATAGGTAATTCTATCAGAAGCTGGAGCAGCTCTAGAACAGTCATAACAAGACCATGGAGAACATAACAAGTATGGGAACCCAAAGAGAGACGTGAGCATCCCCAGCATGTGCATCAGCAAGCCTGCTACAAGGGATACCAATCCTAGAACTGCTGTACATCTATAACTCAAACAGGGACATACGAGTACTTTCATCAACTAAGGATGGTAGCGTACTAATTTCAAACAGATGGTGTCACTCGATTCTATTAATTGACCATGAATTAGATGCTCCAGTAATCATCTTCACTTCATAGTCATGATTCCTTCTTTGTTTTTTTCTGTTAAAAGTATTTTTTTTAAGATCTACACGGCTCTTTATGAACTTAAAAAAATACAGTTTCAGTACCTGGAAATCGGGAAGACATCAATATGCTGAGGTCTGTATTTGTCCTACAGGTCTTGAATTGTCCATGCATCCAACAGCATATTTATCTAACACGGCACATGATAGCACTTTTCTGTCCTGCATCTTTTCAAAATGAAATTCTAAACAACACCTCCACTCTTTAGTAGCCTACCATAAAATAATAATATTCTGATATGTTCTAATAAGAAAGTATTAGTATACTTTGTATTAATTACAAAATTTTTGTATAATTTGTATTAATTACAAAATAAAAACATATATATATAATTTGATGAAGTGTTACCTTCTTTTGAACAAGCATCAATCATAGTGTTAGCCTTCGATAACTCTTCTGGTGAAGCTGCAAACCTTTGTTTGGCCAGATTTCTTGCTCCTTCTTCATAGAATTTGCCATCCTTAGTCTGGAATAGGAAAAGCAAGTTTTAGATATCCAAGCAACTATTTCCAGTTATCATAATTAGTGAACCCCTTATTAATCTCACAAGCCAACGCTAAAATTAGTACTAAGGTTACTGCACTCGACCTTAAAAAAACATTACGACTTATAAGCGACATTAAACTAAAAAGTCCATAATTGTGACCTTTCAATTCAACATCCTTATAGATGATTTTACTTATTATGCAAAACCAGTAGTGCCAATGGTTTGCAAAATTTGACACTAGAACACAATATATATCAGGAGTTATTTTAAACGAAAGTACAACTTGACTTTTCCACGTTTAAGATGAATTCAGTATATAAATTCTGTGTCACACTATTAACATATTTAAGAACTTCTAGACTGGTAGATCCGAGGTTCAATACCCAGTCTGGCCCTCGATTTATTCGCCCGATAGGTGAAGAAATCTGAGCATGTCGTCCCTAGGAGAGGACGTTAAGCAGTCGGTCTCGAGTCTGTACGATGTCAGATACTCTTTAAAGATCCCTACTCTAAATATACTTGAGTTATACAATATATAGGACTCCCAATGTAGAATATTGATTAGGTTGTACCACAAAGGGCCAATGTTCAGTGTGTTATTAATTCACATTGAACATTGACTCTCGTGAGACTGCCACTAAGCCTAACCTAACTTAACGAGTCATGATTAAAGTTGAAGCATTAGACTTGACCTCACAATTTTTTTATAAAATCACTACTGCTGACAAAGATTCCTTTCTTCAATGCCTTAAGAGAGCGGTGACCAGTAAAACGTATTGCCAATCAATAAGGCAGTGCTTTATACCCTATGCATTACAGAATGTTAACAAAACTTGATGATATTAGATAACGAATGTAATAAAATGCTCAATTTCAAATAATAATGTGCTTTATTTGATTTTTTTTTCATAAAATTGACCAGCAAAAGTATTAATGTTTTAAATCTGTCAATCGTATAAATTCACAATAAACAGGTAAAAACTCCCTCAAAAAAATTATATTTAACTTATTTTGCTTAAATATATTCCATAACTCTTCATCAGAAGTAAATATATTACAGTACAATTTAATATGCTAACATTAAAGCTATTATATTTAAAAAGGTAAAACGTTTCAATGATATTAATTTCAAAATCCTTGACACTAAAGCTGTTGTTCATATTTAGAAATAATTTTCTTTTTTAATAAAATTTATTATTGCTACAAAAACACCTGATGCTGCCTGATGTTACCTTTAAGATTCCAATGTTTGGAAATACAATATATTTCTATTTAGATTTTAAAACGTGATTTATTCGCTTGTTCGTAAATTTTTAATTTTTTTTTTTATCACAAGAAAGTGATAATGAATATTGGAAAGTAAATATCATAGATTGACAAAAGAATGGAGTATTTATTTGATTATTTGATAATTTTCGAGTCTTTGTGTTTAAAGTCAGAGGAAAGCTTGATATCTTTTTTTTCTGTTTGTATGAAATGAATTTACTTTACGAATAAATCATGTATAAAATAATTGAGTAATTTATTGACTTTGTGCTTTCTTGTCTTTGAAACTAGTTATTTGGCAAGGCGTGGCTGTATCTTGACTAAAAGCTGTTGCGTGCAGTTTCTCTTCAACTTACTTCACTTTTGTTCTGTATTAAGCAGAAGTTTCACTGACCATGGTTTAATAACCATACAAACAATGGGCACGCCCATCAAGATTTTTAATAACACGAATGGCGGGTTTAACGCCGCCATTAATAATGCCTCCGCTTGTAGGGGAGGGTGTAAAGTGATGTTTGCCCTTCACTTTTGAAATGAAACACCTAACAAAAGATTCATTTAGTACAGCCATTCTGATTTCATTAGTAAAGGCTCTTTGGCTTAAACAAGCCTGCAGCAAAATAACACTTTATATCTTTAAACGGCCCTATTATTATGCAGTGATTGCAGTATTTTATTTTTCCAATTAGTAAACCAATATAAGCCTAAATGAAATCTATTCGTAATTCAAAAATACAAATCCTTACATCACTTCTTGGAAATACTTTTTAAGCATCAAGAAGTATATACAATATGAATATTTCTTGTCCATATTAATTATTCATTATTCATATTACAAATACAGTAGTGTTTATTTTTTCTAGTTCCATCTTTTCGGTTTAAAAAAATAAACTTAAAACGGACATTTTGTGGATGGAACGGATTATTTACATTCATATTAATTTCAATGTCAAAAATTGATTCCAGTAAATCGCAATACGAGCTCGATAATTCGCACTGCGAGGTTCTGCAGTACAGGGTGACCAAAAAAAAAAAAAACGGTCCCCGTGTACACTTTATGGAGTGAGCTCCAGACCTTCTACCCGTCGCTCATGAGCAAGACGGAGCAAGTTCTCACACCTCAAACCTGTTCCGAGATTGGCTGAAAGAGAACTTCGGAGGTCGAGTGATCAGTCTCAAGACTGATTTTGAGTGGGCACCCCATAGCCCGGACCTAAGTCCCACAGATTTTTTTCTTTGGGGCTATCTTAAGGACAGAGTTTACGCAGGGAAACCAGAACCATCACGGAGCTCAAGGAAAGCATCAGGGATGAGATGACGAGAGCCATTACCAATTCAGTCTGTTAGAACGTCATGTACAACTTCGTGCTGCGCCTCAAGAAATGCACGGAGCTAAATGGAGGCCTTCCCTTTTTCCTGATCTATTGTTTATTGCAGCGTGTACATTTCACTGAATAAGGTATATTACTAATATATACACTAGGAATTTTGAGTTTTACTCTAGAGAATATAATGTTCTGCAAAGCTTTTATTTTTTAAAAAAGTTATAGAATCTACTTTATTTTATAGAACCTTTTTAAGTAGTTCTGTTAGTTCTTTAACAAAAAACTTTAATACAAAAGTAGCCTGTTGATGAAGTTTCAAAATATATAACTTATGGAATTTATATCTAAATGACGAGTTTACCAAGAAAGAAGCAAATTCACTATACGTGAAAATGTGTTCAGCTTCCTAACTGACGGTAGTATTGTAGGTCAAAAAGTCACAGCGAAACATATCTTATTGCCTTCACAGTTATTTTTCATCATTTTTATCCTGAACTGTCCGTCGAATTAATTTCCTGTCGAAAACAATTTCATTTCAAAATAATATATTTATTTCCACATTTTCCACATTTTCAAAGTTTATTTATCTAGTTTAGACGATTAAAGTCTTATGTTGTGCAACAAAACTTTTTAACTGCTGCCGCAAAGTCACGTGGTGTCACCCAACCAAATACTTACTTCGCACAATGTTCATTAACATTGATAATCATAAGTAGGCATAAGGGCCGTCCCTTAGCTAGAATGAACTGGGGTAACCAGGCTTCTGCGCTTGTGGGGCCCCCGCGGGACGACGGTAATGACCTCGGACAAACGACCTTTTAACAAGTTAATCTGCCATATCGGCGGCAGATTTAATTTTCAAATAAAATTGAAACTTTTAAGCTGATTTTATTTCTAACACCAGCATAATATGAGCAATATAACAATAATTAGTGGGTTGGCAGGTCCCGCACCCTCCTAGGGACGGCCAGAATCATAAGCCATTGATCAAGTCATACTGAAAGCGGTGGCAACACCATTTACGTCACCCTTGTAATAGCACCGGAATCAACACACAACTAAAACACTTTCAGCAAAAAAAGTGTTTGTTATTCTACACTTAAATGTGATGTCACTCTTCAAAACTCCAAGCGTTCCTTAACTTGGGTTGTCACATAAAGCATGAGCGAGTCATAGTACCAGAGGTAACGTTACTTGGTGCAAGCACTAACTACGCCATCAACGATAATCGATATATTCAATATGGCTATAAACGTTGACATAATATAAACAATATACGCAAGTAAAATGGTTGTATTATTATTAAATAAACAAAATTAATATGCCTTTCTGAGTTATATACGTTACTTTTATAAGCTGGGAGCGAACACGCTAATTGTCAAAAGTTGTAATAATTCTCTCTTAGTTAATTACTTACAGCAAAATTAATACACTAACAATTTGGGCACATAAGGAAAGATGTTTTGTCTTTGTAAATCTTTTCCTAAAAGCGAACTAATTACTTTTACGGTAAGGGATGAAGAGTTAGTTACTGAAGCTAATCCACTGCTAAACTGCCAATCATCGTACACCCTGGCATAGACGTTAGGCACCATATTAACATCAATCCTGTTAAGATGGATAATAGACAGCGCTTCGCGTAAATCCCACTTCATAAGAACCAATTTTATTGATCGTTTGAATCTACAAACTAATTAACTTGTTCTAAAACTCATAACAGTTTTCAATCTAAACCATGGATATTAAACATTTAGCTCTGTAACAATGTTACATACTTATACAATCCCAAAACAAATTACTTTATTTTTAAAAAAAATTGTGTTTTTGTTGTTGTACAGCAAAGACTTTACGGATTTTTACAGCTATCAAAGTATACAGATGTTTGTTGTTTGTTTGGTTTCCAACGCCCACACTTATAAGGCTTTTACCTTTTAGTGGTGTTCTAGGGGTGGGAATCGTGGCTCATTTATTATTTGGTACTCATTTTAGTAATGGGTGAGCCACATAACCTGTTGAATCTACTTTGGGAGTCCTAAATTTTGCCAAACTGAAGTGAATTTAGAGTAGGGATCTTTAACAAGTGCATGGCATCATACAGGTTCGGGACAAACTGTTTAACGTCCTCTCCGAGTGACGGCGTGCTCAGATTTATTCAAGTCCACGTGAATACCGAAGAGTGGATACCGAACCCCAGACCTACCAGTTCAGAGGCGAGTACGTTAACAACTGAGCTAACCTGGCCCTGGGAGTGTATTATAAAAGTTAATTTTCATTTTTATCTTTAATCTTGTTGTCTATTACGAAACAAGACAACATATTTAGTCCATAACCAAATCCATTGCATCCAGATTATCGTGAGCAAGCCACATACAAGCTTTTTAATAAACAAATTGTAATTAAAACAAAAAGTTTCCTTCCAATGCTACAATTTGTCCGAAAACAGTCGACCCATGAAGAAAATGTAATAACACAATGTAGGCGATGTATTTTTCTATTAATATTACTAAAATGCCCTGCTGTACTAACCGTACAAACCATTATATATTTACCACTATTTATAAAAGAAAGCCGACAAAGTAGGGAAGGATACAATGTGCTGCTTACTTAAGGTCTGTGTAATAGTTAATAAATGAGGCTAAAATGATACCCAGGTCAACACATACAACTAAAAGACACTTACTTTATAACGAAAAAAGTGTTTGTTATTCTAATACAATAACTAATCCATGATTTATTCCTGCCATCGCTTGTGCAACGTTTGTCATGAATACCGACAAGATTTCTTTTTAAAAATCTAATTTCTTCACCAAACAAAAATATATTCCTCTGGGAAATTTATTACAGTTACGTTATGAAGAATTTCAGTTTTTGAAGGCAAATTCCATTTGATCCATAATTTATTCTTGCAGTATTGTAATTCTACATAGAAGACTATACAAAAAACTTATTTCTTCAAGAAATATAATGTTTGATTTATAATTTATTATCGTTGATACTTGTGTAAATATATTGGTTATAAAGAAAATATTTATTGGAATTTTTTTTCTTTGTTAAAACCAACATTTAACACTTTATTATTTTTCATGTCCATGAAGTATTATCTACAGAGTCGCCTTTAATTATAATAAATAAATATAATCAATATAATTGTTTACAAGTGTGAGTCTTGTTTTCAATTTGATGCAAAGAGTAGTGTTGACTGGCCAATTGTGAGTATTAGCATTCTCACCAAGTTACTGGTCAGGTACGAAATTACTGGTGGCAGATACGAGCGATAAGGAAGCAGAAGAAAGCTACTCAATTGAAGGAAAGCAGTTACTCCATTCTCAAAACATAAAAATATAATAAGGGTAGTGTTGACTTGCCAATAGTGAGCATTAGCATTCTCACCAAGTTATGGTGAAAAACGGACTACTCCCAAGCTGAACATGTCTATCCTAATTAGACATGACTTGTGAGGAGACAGTGATATCTACTTCATGGGAGATACCGATTTTTCCATATTTAACGAATATCCTTGAGAAGTAGTCATGATCAGTGATGACATACTAGAGGAATTATTGCACATGACATTTACCAAAAAGGCTGTAAAGCAATGCTTATGAGAGCTCTTGATTTCATTTATAACTTTGGTTGGACAGATAATGTCGTCTTACATCCCCATTTTACATTAATAGGTCTCAAAGTATATACTTGGCCTATAGGCATATCAATGGATACTTGGAGGAATTTGCATGTACTACTCGTACTTACTGAACGAAACAATGATCCCTCAAACAACTCATCCTATACATTCTTTGCTTCTTAACTCACATTTTTTTAATATTATTCAGAGTTAGAAAGTCAAAAAAAGTAGCCTTTAGTGTGTGCCTTTATTTTACTTTTTAAATAGAAATAACACCAACCGTACAAGTGTTTGACCTACTATAACCATTTATAAGAAAACAAGGAGACACAATGTTTTATACAGACGTAGAAAACACTGAATTTATTGATAAAGCCATTGTTAGAAATACTCGATTTGAAGAAAACATTGATAGTGACGAAGCTGTCTCAAGTTCGTGGGACCCCACATAATTATTCCTTACAATATCTTGACATAGTATATGGAATGGTAAAATATCTAACTTTATTTAATAACTGAAAGGGATGATGAATTCCAGACGCTTAATAAAATATCTATATCAAAAAATATTGAACATGGTCAATTGAATATGGACAAACGATTCATCAACCTAACCTCTACGAACACATGTACATTCTGCAAATCCACTTAATCGCAACATCTGACTTGATTGAACATCATCACAGTCCTCAGGAAGCCAACTGTTAGATTTCCTCTATGGGAAGATTACTACTCCCACTTGAGCAAGTGTATCTGGAAATATCCATAGCCGATAAGGGAACAAATGAGAGTCAGTGACTACCCAAACCTCAAAAGCTGAACCTTGAGGTGCTCATAATCGGTGATATCCTCAATAGGTGTACCTGGAGAAATTCGTACATTTGTTTCCTGTCGGTGAGGAGACAAACGAAAGCTACTCTATGAAAGTTACTGACTACCTGCACATTCTGCAAGTGAATTCAGAGGTATGGGTGCAGGTTAGAGACCACTAGAGGCAACGCTATAGGGGTTAGTGCCCACCCCCTTCCTAAACAGGTATACATTGAGGTAGTCAAACCGTCGAGTAGACGACGATATAAAATTGGAATTCTCCAAATATTGGAATCTAAATATGATTGGATATCCCAACATCTTCTCTTGACTATAGAGATAGGCACTTCAGTGAATATATCTAGAGCTATGAGATATCGAAGTAGAATACATTGTTGTCATAAACTTAGAATATTAATCGGTAGACTAGGCAAATTTCATTCTTAGCTGTGCAACCATATAAACTCCAGGAAGTTTAGTTCCCTGATTAATCTAGGGTAGAACAAACCTTAAGATGATTATTTTTAAATTATATTTTGTCAGACTCTGTATTTAGTGTTCAGAAAGTTTCGAAATTTTGATAAATTTAGTTAGTCTTATTTAAAATCTAACTATTTAGTTCGGTTTATTTAAATTTAAATAAAATAAAAAAAATCTATTTTATGTTATAATTAATTAAATATATTGATACAGAAAAAAATCATCTGGGTTTCTAAAAAACATTATAAATATCATTCTTGTAAAACCAGGAAAAATTGAATCAAAGCATTCCTTTGGGAAATTTATTGCAGTTACGTCATGAACGATTTCAGTTGTTAAATATTAAATTAGCGCCTTTTCAAAAACGTAGAGAACACTCCAAATAGAGTTTGCTTCCCTTAAAGAGTCAAGATTTAAATTAACATTTGTTATGAATATATGAAGCAAATGAAAAGTAAAAACACTCCTATGTCACTATTCCACAGTGAAATACATTATACTACACATAATTATCTATGAATAAATATATCATGAAGTCTTACCAGTCCAATGCCATCGTAGATACAGTTCAAGTAGCACTGAAACAAAGTAAAGCAGTTTAATTAGCACAAGTCTATTAATGAAAACTTTTACAACATAGAAACAGACAAAAAATTGCATCATCGGATTAACTAAACCAGTTTAAAGCATAAAAGATTAATAAATGCCAAAAAAGTATTATTCTTGGAAATTACTTTGGTATGAATTGAGTTAACTGGAATACACCGCCCGTCATCAATCTGCGGCCTTAAACATCATTAATTTGAGTTCTGCTTCTAATTAAAGATGGTAAAAAGTGACTTTTTTATTCATTCTATAATGGGAAGCCTTAGAGGTTTAACTGATACGGTATTTTACATTGATCAATAATTAACAAACTAACTAATCCACCCCCGTGATCTTAGCAAAACATTCTTTTTAACCACTTGCCGTCCAGACAAGCTCCCAAGAAAAATGTTACACACTTGTAAAAACATTTATCTACAACGTTTTTAAGACACACTCACTAACGAGAGTTCAAATTCAGTTAAAACTTTCTTTTAACAATTACTGAGGTCGTTGATAGATGAATATCAAAACAAAATAAATTTCATATACATAAACATATATCAACTCATAAACCACACTTACATACTCACGGATTCACTTACATTACCACTGAGTCATATAGTGGGAATTTATCGCTTAACTTTGATAAAACAAGTCACTTGGTCGAAAGATCATGCTAACATTTCTGAATTCTATGCTAAGGTTTACATTAACTTCTATATTCACTCGTACTCACACTTCAACTGATTTCTTCAAAGGGCATATGATTTATTGATGAGAGGATAGGGAAGTAAGACGTGTATTTTAAAATGCAGTGAAAGGATACAAAAAAAAGTCTGGAGAAGTCCCAGTAACAAAGGACTTCAAGAAGAGAAAAGCAAAAACATTAACTCATAGTTCTTATCAACTGTGATCAAAAACATATTTCTCTTGTTAATACACAGTTTAACTTAAATAAACCACTAACTAATGTTTATAATATTTGATCTATTATTATTCAAACAATTAATGAAAATTCGATGCTATTTGCCAAAATCATCGATCTTTTATAAGCGATAATTTTAGTTTCTGTCCAATTTGTATCATAATTTATATTCGAAAATAAGGCTGTACATTGTTCATCTTTAACCAGGGAGTATTAATAGTGTTTGATACGGATTTTTAATCTCTTGCGTAGGTATTATTTTATGATAACACTAGCAAACCTACCCGTCTTTGACGGAATCAAAAATTTGATTCTACTTGATATTCCAAAATATCATTAGAAATTATAGAATAGGAAAAAATACAATTATTAGTGTAGTGTTAAACAAATGCTTCTGTATACACCACATTAGGTGTCTGTCTGGAAGAACAAAGAGTTGCAACCTCTAACTCTTGAGCAAGCAAACTACAGTTGACCATTTGAGAAAATGGTTCTGTCCCTTTTCACATTTCCCGAGGCACTCAAGTTTCGTAACATGAAATTTGTTACTGATACTAAACGCAGCATGACGGTGATCCTACTTCAAGTTTTTACTCATGAGCAGGCAGTACAGGAGCAGTCATGATGTCAAGAAACCCAGTTCGATAATGAACTGCTTCCTCATTACTAATCACTCTCTTTACTGACTTTTAAGTTCTATCTTCGGCTTGATATAGCGTAAGAACTTTGTTGGTTTTTGCTGCCTGTTCATATTAAGGGCTGAGAATTGCTCGTTCACAAAGCCATTTATTCTGAATAGATAGTTCATCTTGAATTCTGGGAAACACCTTTTCAATGATTTGAAATACGCAATATATTCATATGCTGAAATGAAATTAAAATCAACAACAATACTTAATTGCCACACCTGTGTATTTTCAAAATAAACTTGTCTGTGAAGTGAGCAAAATACAGCTTAAAGCCCCATAATTTCGCTTCTGCACTGAATTATCAATCTATTTAGAGCCTATATTTTAAGTTAGGCATACACAAATCTAGTGTCAAAGTTTCAGCTCGCTATGTATTATGGTGGCTGAGTTTACTTGTGACAAACGTTTTTGCTTTAAACGTTCATAACTTCTATAACGCCTATATTTTAAGTTAGACATACACAAATTTACTGTAAAAGTTTCAGCTTCATATGTCTTATGGTGGCTGAGTTTACTTGTGACAAAATTTTGTGGACAAACAGACAAACCGATAAACCGACAAACTGACAGAAATTTTTCTAAAGGTTGATTCGGTTTCTCCAATGTATGAAACGTAAAGAAAATTTGAAATGAGTCAGTTCTAAGCAATGTACAGACAAAATCATTATTTTATTTATATAGATTTACACAGAATTTAGTAAATACAACTATCCACCGATTCTCTAGAGTCAATATAAGTCTATTGTCACTGGTATTTATTTTTAAAGTTTAATATATATAAATTATAATACAAATAATAAGATTTAATAATAACACATTAGATGAAACTGAATCAAGACATTTTGAAATAGTATCAAAATCTTTTGATAAAATAACTGAACTTCGAGTCAAAGGGTAAATATACTGGATACCCAATAAACCTTGGCACACGTTGTCTTCAGTAGAAATGAAGATAACCGAAGAGTGAAAGATTTCCCTTCACTCAGATTTCTTTTGTTCTCCTTCATTCCGCTTCGTCATTTGTCCTATTTAACCTCTTATTTTCCTTTTTTCTTTTTCTTATTTGTTTTTCTTTATTTTTTTTTCTTTTTCTTTTATATTTGTTATTTTTGTTCACCTTTCATTCACATGTGGCTCATACGACCGTGGCTTTGATTATAATAAGTGTTATTCTGTAACGGCCTGTAAAATTCTCCGCTTCTTCACTTTTCTACATTCTTCTTTCTTCTGAAGACCACATGATGCTGTAACTATTAACATGAGGAGTTTTTGTCCTCTTTTTGTGTTTTAACTAGTCAGTTTTAGTTATTTATCAATTCTAACTTGGAACAAACCTCACCGGTGTAACAAATTATTGTCACTTGAGTTCAATACGTTTCATATTTTTTTAATAAACTAATAAACATTATAAGTATTTCTAAATTCTTACCTTACACATAACAGATTAAGACATATCTTATTAGCTCTATTAATTAATAGTGATCAGTTTTATTATAAATTTCATATATAACTGATTTTAATTAAGTAATTTATAATGTAATTATAAAGTCATTCTGACCAACTGATAAATTCTTAATTAATTAGCTAGATAAACCATATTTATTAATAATATATTAAGTTAACATTAATAATTAATAACTTCTACCATTAAATTGCTAATTAAATATCATAATTTATATTCAACTTTTCGCTCTTAAGTATCGAATTGATTTATTGAATAATGACTAAAATGAATGAGACTTTAATTAAATAATTGGAAATTGGTTCTCTGGAAAAAAATAACTTACTTTACAAGTAATCTAATCAACTAATTAAATTGAATTCATTAATGAAATATAAAATCAATTCTAAATATAGAGATTACTTCACTCTGTGAATTTTTAACTTGAATATTTTCATTAGATAAAGTTTAAATTATAATGAATTACACTATAATTGTTATGTTTTCAGTGATGAAGGTCATAGATGTGCGTTCTCTGAAATGAAGAAAAAAAATTGAATAGGTTTGCATTATTTAAATATTTAAATTGTTGTATTTCACTTGCTTTCCTTGTATTATTTTCACATATAAATATAAATGGTGAATCAATGTGAGTAAATAGTCAATACAGTAATAATTTTGTATACTACAAATATAAGTAATACACTATTTTTCTTTATCGAGATTTGGTTCAGCGATAAACAATTATTAAAAAGAACCCCAGAAGCTTCGTCTATGTTTCTAAACATCTTCTTCTGAGCTACATTAATAAAAATAACATGAAAAAAAAAAGTTGCATTATAAAAGAAAAAGGCACAAGGAAAAATTAAAAAGCAGAAAAATATGCTCTGTGACTTTTGACACTGTCATCGGTCACTCTCTGATGACAGTGTACAAGGCTTCAGAGTATATTTTACTCCTTTTAGATTTTATTTCATTAATTTCCATTACGTCTTTAATTTTGATCATTTTTAAGTTACATTATTTATATGGTATTACATTTATTATCCATATTTAATTTTTTTTTATGTTATTGTTATTAATTCCACATTGATGTTGCCCTGAAAATGTCTAGAAATATGCACAAATCGTTGGCTTAGGGTTGTTTTTGAGAATTATTTGGCGCTCAACCAAACCTTGGTGAAGAAAAATAGTGTAGAATAGTCGAGATAAGACTATTTGATACATGAATAAATTAAATTTTGATCCCATCACCACATTATTGTTACAAATATCGTTTACTTGTAATGAAGTTTTGAAATGATAAAAAAAATATCCGCATAATAAAAGTTTAAATAAGAAGACAACGCTTTTAGAATATATAAAATGATTCTTCAGGTTTGTTTACAAAACAAATCAAAACATACTACTTGTTAAACGACAAAATATCTAAAATGTCAAAGGTCAGCGAGGCAAATTTGTTTATAGTCAAAGGAAATAATTTAACGAGTTTGCAATTAAAAGAAGTCTATTACCTTGTATATTTGAATTTATAATTTTTATTTTTTATCAAGTTATGATTTATTTTGCGCGTAAACCTGAAGAAGAACTCTACGTAACCAAAACTCGTTTTTTTTTCAAATAAATTTTGATTAAAGATAACTAGTCTATGAAATACAAGTGTGGAGAAATATAACATATTACTGATCCTTACATAGTATTCTGCACAACCAGGAGTTTAATGATCTTACAACTGTGTATGTATGAAGAACAAATTTAAAGTCCGCGTAAAAATTACGTTCCTCAGAAGTTATGTAACAAACCTACAATGGAACAAATAAATTTATTATAGGTTCTAATTTACTCTTAAGTCATATACTGTCAATACAGAAAACCCCAAACAAACAAAAAATACTTTAAAAATAAAATACTTCTACAGTTTTTTACTTTACTATAAGTAGTATAGTGATCGTGAAAAAATTCGATCTTCGAGCATGTTGCACTGTGCATTACATGTTATTGAGGTCCCAGAAGTCGTTATGCACGTCTTTATAATAAAATGATGATTGTGTGTCGTGGGTACTGGGTGGGTGTAGAACTGAGTGCGTTAGCATTGCTTGTTACCACGCTTACGGTTTCATACATCTTTGATGGATCAAGTTGATATTTTACACAAAAATGCCTCATAGAAGACGAAGATCTATCTGTTTGGGAAGATTATGCATGATGGGAAAGTCACGTTTTTGTGCGCAAAAACCGTTTGTAGGTAAAACATTTATTTCTACCATAAGACAATAACCCTAACAGCTTTGAAACTTTTGACATTAGATCTTGTGTAGGTCTTAAATGCAACAAACGAAAAATATAGGCTCAGAATTGTTAGGAAATTCAACGTAGAAGTGATTTATTGAGTTCAATAAAATGTAAAAATGTTTGTCTTATAATTCAATCTCAGCCACCATAAGACATAGCGAGCTGATAACATTGACATACTGGATTTTGACTGTGACAAGAATGAAAACTATGGGCTCTAAATAGATTACTAATTCAGTGAGGAGAAGCGAAGTTATGAGGCTATTTAGTTTCTAAAATTACATTCGCTAAAGGCGTTCACAGTACGATTTGTTTTCAGAAAATACACAGTTGTTTTGACGCTAAGTACGGTATTGTTAAAAATAATGAAAATTTGACCAAAAATGGAACAAAAAATTGAGCAATTCATGAAATAATAAAATCATGAAGTTTCAATTACGGAAAGAGCAATACGATATGAAAACTGTTTGTTTCTCCTAGAATAAGATGATCACCTGCTATACTATGTCAGAATTTTTGTATTTTTACATTGTTTACATTGACTTAGAAATTTTTTGAGCGAATCTCAGCCTTGAGATATGAACATTGATGTTTCTAATGCAAAAACCAACAAAGTATCTTATGACTTATAATGAGATGTAAGAGGAATAGATATTGTGCAGGTAATGATAACAGTAAAGAGAATTCGTATTATGTTATTTGACAGAAGGGAAGGTAAATGATCTTATTGAATTTCTAAGAAGCTCATGAAATTCAGTATAATAATCTCCTGTTAAAACCAAAAATGCTCATGAGATAATTCAAAACTATAAATCTTTCGTTAGGAGCATTAATGATGCTGTAATTTATGCAGTAACAAATTCATGTTACGATTAACATGAGTGCCCTTAAAACAACATTTTCTTCGCTGTTACACGAAGTCTGAGTTCAGTGTAACACAGGTATTTTATGTTTCATAGATTGGACATAATTTTACTTGATATGGTCATTGTAGGAAGTCTGATGTCAAGTATACCACGCATGTACATTGAAATCCGAGCCACTGGTCTGTTTCCATTCAAAGATTGCAAAGTCTCTTGTCAGGAGATCTATTTCGTATCAATGAAATGTTCACTTTGGTTTTTCAAAGAGACTGTTATCTAACTGCTGGAATCAAGTTAGTCTAATGACAAGTTTTTCTGCAACATAATAAACTGTATTTGTGACTTGCTACAAAGGGTCAGAGCTTATCAATTGATATGTTCTTCAATCACTATCTGTACTACCTCACGGAATGAACAGACTAATGTAGTGTATATCAGAGGCATTTAGATATTTACACTGTTAGCTTAAATGAGACGTTATGTTTTATACTATTCTATAAATTTGACATTAAGTTATAGTAGTAAAGTAGAGTGTAGGCCTACTCCAGATTTTATTTTTGGATACCAAGTATTTTATTTCAGCATGTTCCACTGTGCATTACATGCATTATACGGGTCACATTGTAGCTAGTACTTCATTAAACACTACAAAGTACTTATTTTAACTTATTTACATTCATTCATAATTCAACAATTAATTATCTTTTTCTTAAATATCTATGCTGTACAAAAATTTTAGAAATTCCTTATAATAAACTTTTTTTATTATTTTATTATTATTTAATTATTTTTTTATTAATGAGGAAGGCCTAACGGGCCACTTCTCTCCACACACCAATTACCTTACGTATGAGAGCCAGTCTTTGTGGTTCCCTCAAACAGCAATCGTACACCAAGTGTCTGGGAGATTGGGGTGTCTCCGCGTTACATGGGCATGATGGACTAGGAGCTAGTTTCAATCTGCTAAGGTATTGCTCTACAGTATTTCCCTCATTTGAATATGACAAGTTTTCAACCCTTCACTTGTTTAATATCACAATTTCAATTTCAATATCGTCGCATTTTTTTAAAAAAAACATTAAGTTATGGACAGCGTATTTGACCCTATGTAGATTCTGTACAATCATTGAAAGGATATTGTAGAGTAAATTCGCAAAATGATGAATTGCTTAGTAAAAACAGAGTAACTTACCCTTTCTACTTCAGTCTTGGGGATAGCTTGGTTAGTAATGATCTTCATTTGATCTGCAACAAAAAATCAAATTATTACAAAAAATATATCAATAAAAAACAAATTGCAAACTTAAATTTGGAAACATGTTTTATTTGGCATTTTACTATATTACAAGAAAAAAGTAACAAGAATAAAAAAAATGATTTTTAAATATTGATAGATTCACATATGCTTTTAAGTGAATCAATTTTGGAAGTTTCCTCGTTATATATATATATAGTTCAATATAGACAAAGAAACATAGAGAAATCAAAAGAACACACTTACAGTCTCTAATTTTCGGTTTGAACCGTCTTCAGGAGAGATAAGAGAGGGAAACCAACCACACTGGTTCAGAGACGGTTGGAGACTGGGTCTCTAACCGTCTCTGAACCAGTGCGCTTGGTTTCTCTATTATCATGCATTATAGGTTTAATTATCATGCATAATTCTTCCCAAACAATAGATATCTTCGTTTTTATGGAGCCCATTTTTGTGTAAAATATCAACTTGATCCATCAAAGATTCTGGACCGTAGCAATGCTAACACACTCACCCACCCACCCATACACACACATACACAGACATCATCGAAAAAACTTCATAAAACGACTTCTGGGACCTCAAACATTTAATTTCGTCAAAATCTCGAGATCGAATTTTTTCACGATCACTATACTTTACTTATAGTAAAGTAATAAAACAAATATTCTAATTATTATATAGAGAAGGAAATACCTTAATTATTTTAAATATTCTTAGGACTTGATCAATTATGAAAATCTCTTTGATCATTTAAAAACCTTTAAAAGCGGTGCAACGTAGAGTATGATTAAACTAAAACTTTTCCATAAAGCAAACTTGCATCCTTTGACAGCGAATCCCAAAATTTAAAGAAATTTTATATATCGAGGAAATGGAAAATTTTGAGGAAAGGGATATTTACAATAATGTCATCACTGTCAAACGTATATATTCTGCTCCGGATTGATAAAAAACTAATTACAGACCTTAATACAGATCTGTTCAGACTTTGTAATTTCTAGAAAGAACACTCATACCACTATACTGTTGTCTTTTAAAAGAACAGATTCCTTTCTAAATTACATGTAATTTCAAAGTTTGTTGGATTCTTTGTCCTAAGATCTTACATCATTTTTTTTATTTTAACGGAAATTTCATTTTTTTTAATTTTACTCCTTTTTAGTAATCTGTACTATTTATAGTTTTTAATTAGTCAGTTTTTTATATTCTGAAAAAATAGTAGCTTTTTTTAAAAAATGATTTTGTTTATAAACAATTTTTATATTGCTGACATTTAATTGAAATTTGTTTCGTGATAGAGAGTAAAAATGATTAGTTCTTTGTTTAAACACTGAGAAGTATTTATTGAAAACTTCTTTTCAAGAAAATTAACAGCACTGCAAAAGTGAAAAATATTAAAAAAAAAGAAACAATATTTACAACCAAAGTTTTGAATCAAAAGAATTAAAACCATTTAAAATTTAATTATCTGAACAACTCTACATTAAAGTGATTATCAATAATTAATTTAAAAAAAATTTAGTTTTATTTATTAAAAATAAAACTACAAAAAGTCAAAATCTGCAAGTAAAATGTTCTCTTTCTGTGTAAACAATGACCTCTTTACACCGGTTACTCCTAAAGCGTTTCCCAAAACCCTTGTATAAACATTTTTTTTTACAAGTTTAAGAGATTGTTGAGTGTTAAAGACCACTGACTTGTTTGAAATTATAGTTTATATTTTTTATCTAATATCCACACCTACAGGCTGACGCCTTATCTCATTTAAAAGAACTGAAAGTGTGGCTCATTTGTGGTTCGGTACCCGGCTAGCAACAGTAGGCCATCAACCGCAAGTAGTGACATCTATCCCAGTGATAATCACTTGTTTCTTAACTTAAGCCAGGGGTTCTCAACTGTGGTAAAATGTACCCCTATGGGTGAATGTCTCGACAGTAAGTTTACAAAGTCAGGAAAGCAATTAGAGCTTTCGACCACTTAATTATAAATTAAAAAATACTATTTTAATTATATTTTAATATATCTAATTAGAATTTAGTATGTAAAACTCTATTACAAAAAAGTTCATGTAAAAATGAAAATGTCTATATAATTATAAAAAAAATTAAGAATTTTTAGTGACTCAGAAGTTTTGCAAGCAGTTATTGTGTGGTATTTACTCATCATTAGAGAGGAAAGGAAACACTAAGGCTTCCTCACACAGAGGATTTTATCATACAACACACTTTGGGTTCAACTTCAGGTTATATCTGAGTCAGTAAGGAGATTTTGATGGTCGAATTAGTCAACATCTCATTACTGAGACAGATGTAACCTGAAGATGAACACTAAGTGTTCTAAACGCGCTGTATGATTAAATCTTTTATGTGTGAAAGACTTAGTGTTTTTTTTTGTCTAATCATGAAATTTTAAGTAATTTTCGCATATTATTTGATGTACTTTTTGAAAAAGGCGATCTCGGAAGAGAATGAGGAATATCATTGTGACAAATGACGAAAGAGATGCATGGACCAAGCAAGACTGAGAGCTCCTGACTTAAGTGACCTGGTGGAAACCATTCTATTCAAAATATTTATGGCTCTTCACAAATTATCTTTTATGTAGGCTAAACATTACAAATATTCATTTTATATTGCATTTCAAAGTTGTAGGTACTAAATGTATTTTTTATGGTATTTGAATAACGATAAAAGATCCTCCGTCATATCTTTCTTTGTTAGAAACCAATTATCAACAGTATAATTTTCTTGTTTTCCCATTTTCAACCCTTCAAAATGTTGCTTTAGCTATATCATTCCCTTGTGCTCCCTTTAAGCCCTAAATAATATTGTTTTAACCGTTTATTGTTTTCATGAACATCTTTAACCCTTCAAAAATATTCAATTAAAAAACTTCGATCTAAAAAAAACACGCGCGCGCAGAATCCTTTGAATGTCAAAATCGTTAAAAGATCTAAAAAAAATGGATAGTGACATATTCCGATTAAAATATTTTATAAACAAATGGTTTCAAAGAAAATCTGAAAACAAATAGTCGATAAAAATAATATATCCTTCACAAAATTAATCCAAAATATTTTTTCTGTGACGTCATCTATGATAAGGAAAATTTCAAAAGAAAACTTTGAAAAATAAAATTGGTGTTTATAACTAGTTTAAATGTTGATATTTTTCTGCCTGTCATCTTGCCGGTCGAGTTTTATAATAATGTTTATACACTTTACGATGGAATAATGCTTTATTCGTTTGTACTTTGGTACAGTGATGAAAAAAAAAAACAGAAGAAATGTTTTAAGGACAGAAATATTGGTACCAATTTCGTTATCTGCTAACCACATTACCAGATTAATAGTACATGTAAAAAGTTATTATTTTCTTAATTCATGCATAAAACCATAAATGAAGTTTTATATATTAACAAAACCAATTATTATAAAATACTGAAATACCAACCAGAAAAACGCAAGATATTTTAAACTAAAATCGAGTGAATGTAATTGTTTATATTGAAATTGAAGATGCTGAGAGGACTAGAGGCAAAAAATAAAGATTTTTGCTGCTTTAATGTAAAGGTAATTTCTTTTTGAAGAAGAAAGAATGAGTGATGGGTGGGGTTAGAGTGCCCTGCGAGGACATTTTAGAAGCTTAGCAACCTCTTTAACTAAGTACAAGAGATGGGGGTGGACCAACTTAATCCTGTAGGCAAACCCAAACAAGCCTTGGTCCTGTAGTCGTTATCAATTCACTACTTGAGTGTGCCTTGTCGTATATAACAAACACTCGTCTCTCCATAGTGCGATTAATAGAACTTTCCTACAGGGATTAGTCCGCACTTAATGCACTTCCGTATTGACTAATCTCCTAAACTCGATCTGATCTCGAAATAATAGAATAAATCAGAGATTCAATTAAAATATGTACACCCTCGCCAAATTGGGAACTTGTGATAAAAAAATGTAGTATCAGTATTCCAAAATTTGTGTAATGACATACATGTTTAGCTGTTTGTGTAATCTAGAGGTGCAACCTCCAGTCGGTCACCATGACATTATTGGCAGATCGCATGACATTGAGAAAGTAACATCAGCCTATAATAACATCATCTAGGCACTGATTGATACACAGGACGACCAGTTCTTATGAATTCTGATTTTTCTTATACTTAGGTTACTGCGCAACAGCAAAAGTGACTCCAAATGCAGTAAAGCTAATAAGCTAGTCATTAACTTGCCTCTTATTCTTTACTCTTTTTTCCTGCAGAGTCGCACTCTACTGGTCAGCGCGTCACCGTACCAACAACCAAGGGTGAGGGTTGGCTGGTAAATGATAAATTATTTTTTACTTTTAATTTTTTTTTTAAATTAAGGAAAGGTTCAAAAATAACTGAGGAGACTGGATCGGGTAAAAAAAACGTATCACTGTCATGTGAAATGGGAAGAGGAGGATTTTTTCACGATATAATATCACATACATCGTCATAAATTGTAAGAACCCTCAATATATTTCTAAATAAATACCGTTTGTAGATCATTGTGACCTGTTCACTTCATAAGTAACTCGCATGCAGAAAATACACACTGTAGTGTATATAACAGAACACAAAGCAACATCAAACAATGGAATTTCTGATGAAGAGAAAAAAATCTGGTGTAGACTAATCTACTCTTTAACTAACATAAGCAAACAATCATCAAGCTCACTGACAAGTGTCTATTTTAATGCGGCTATCTCCATTTTGTATCAAGTAAAATGAAAATATAATCTTTGCTACGGTACAACTGAGAAAAGGTGGAAATTAATAGTTTCTTTTTTATTGTAGTATTTTCTCATGTAATATTAAAAATACATGAATTTGTTATCATTCCATATTCTTATTCACACAGTCCTTAATACTACATTCAGAGTCCTAGAATGGCTAGAAATTGGATTTAATTGATACTCAATTTGACATAAAGTATTATATGTTAAGTACCTTTTCCATGTTTCAATATTACCCGAAAATATTGAGTTGACTACCATTTCAAGAACTGTTTGTTTATCAAACGCTATTATGGTTTGTCAAACGGTACAACTTGTGGAGAGTATAAAACAATTTTGATAGACACTCAGCATAGCCACACAAGTCCGACATCCTCAAAAATGAATTCAGATTTTAGTGAAAAATCGTTAAAATAGTCAACATTTAATATATCAATCAGTCAAGATTTTAAAATATATATTTTAATGTTCTCGATCCTTTTACTTACTAATTTGAAAAAATGAGCACGAATAGAATCAAAAGGACAAGATATTGCTTTAAATGTATTGGTTCAAAAAATATAACATATACGATAATGGACTTGGGGCCAGGGTAGTCTAGTGGCTTGTATACCAGCATTTGGTCTGGTTAAGGCGGGTTCAATTCTTACTTTAGTCCTCGATTTTTTCCACATGCGAAGTAAAGAAACCATAGCACTTCGTGTCTGAAAGAGAAGGTTAACCCATCGGTCCCAAACCTGTACGATATGAGGTACTAGTTAAAGATCCCTACTCTAAATACACTTGAGTTACATAAAAATTTAGGATTCCCAATGTAGAATCATTTAGAAGACACAATATCCTCTTCAAGAATCAGCTTCAAAGGTGAACCTCAACAAACAAGAAAATAGCCGGTTCAACTACATCATAAGTGCTATTTGGTATTTTGAGGTGCTATATTAATTTGATGCAAAGTAAAATTCTTTGAGTACCTGACATCATACAAGCTTGAGACTCTATGTCCTCTCCCAAAGGAATACATCTTCTATTCCCCACTTTAAAGACCCAGGTCATAATCAAGATTTTGACATAATAAATCATATGCATAATCACCGTCTAAGTCTAAACTCTGGCCCAAACGGCAATCACGCTGTCACTCGACTGCCCCTGACTAAAGTTTTTAAGTGACCCATGCATTAATTTTCTATACAGGAAACATTTCGATAAAATGTTCTCATCTTATAATATATACTGATACCTTTATCATTAAATTACAAATAATCTACTTTAATATATTGATTAGTGAAACTATTCAATCATAAAAAAATTGACTACAATTAAAAAATAAGAAAATTATTAATTTGTATAATTAGAAACTAAGAAATAAGGCAACTTAATGGGTTTTGTTTAATGTTCGCTTTCCTATCAAATATTTCTTTTTTGTTTTCAAAAAAAGGACAAAATACCCTAATTCAAAAATATTTCTTGCTTGAATGACCAGCAAAGAACAATTGAAACAGTTGTTCTATATTTTAAAAAGCTATTCAAGTTTTTTTAATCTGATGGTTGTTACAATACAAAGGTCTAAACAAACTTTAAATTAATGCTTGTGTTTAATGTTTGCTTTATTTTTTATACCAATTAAAAACTTTTTTCTAAATATAAAACAATTCAAACTTTCCATGAAGGGAAATTTTTTCAATTAGGAAAACACTAAAATAAATATTTTTTGTTATAATAAAAAAAACTTTTAGAAATGTTAAAGAATAGAAAAGTAATTGGTGATGTCTGTCATTTCTATTTAAAAGACATCATTGTTCTGAGTATGATTTAAATATTCTAATGTTTCTTATAAGTGAGGCTGTTCTTACTGACATTATGGCATCCTTTTGGTTTCGTATTTTCTCATTGACATTGGTGAGCTGGGACACAGCTAGCACCAATGGGTAGCTGCTGAATCAAACCAAACGTAAACTCGATCACACAACTTTGACTCACCGCTAAAGAGACAGGCAGGACCATAGCCTTATGGTCAGCCCTATCCTGTGAGCGTCATGTTAATATATGTCGGCACTCGGTACACTAGCATGGTTAACTACAACAACTACTAACTGTGTTTTAGTATACAAACTACTACCAATACCCTACTATGTACTAGTACATACACCACTATTAACACAAACTGTGTGTTAGTAGACGAACCACTAGTAACTACTAACTGTGCTTTGGTTCACATACCACTTAACTACTAAAATGAGTTGTTATGCACATGACTACAATTTCAGTGCTGGTAGGCACACCACTACCAACTACATCACCTAAAATGAAAAATTTTAATGTTAATGTTACGTTCATTATTGTTACAATAAAGTGTATTCCACTTAGAAGTTGTTTGAAAATGGATCGTGAGTGGATTTAGTATTTCAAAATAAGTCCTGAAATAATTTAAATATTTCAAAATGAATCGCAAGTTGCTTTAATTCTTCAAAATCAGTTATGAATTGTTCTAATATTTCAAAATGAGTATTTATTTTATTTAATGTTTAAAAATGAGACCTCATATAGGGACTTAAATAGTCCCTATAGCATTAAAGAAGTAATAATGTCATTGCTTTAGAATTGAATATATTATTTACCTTTGTAAACAAATGATGCTGCACATAAACAACCCGATTACTGTACTGCTGCAGGATGTAGTAGTACCTGTCTGCTATATCCCAGCCATGCCACTGGGCAACAGTACTGTGTCTGCCTTGCTTATGAGTAACACCCATGTCAAAAGGTAGAAAAATTGTCAATGGTCAACTAGGCATAAATTAGAAGAGGTCATGTTTCCGACTGTGAAAGTATTCCTTGAATAAACCGAATGCACAATAAAATTAAGAGTATTGTGTGTGTGTTGTGTGTATGTGCCTCCAGACGTTTATCAGAGTGTCTCCACATCTCCCTTATGTAAATAAGAAATCTTTTTTTTTTCCAGTCTTAGTATTGATAACCTGTTGCGATATTCTTAAAAATAGAAAGAAAATACAATTAAGTTTTCATTTAATAAATAGTTCATTATACTAATAATGACGCCTGACTTTGAATTAACAATTTACTTTGATGCAAAGAGTAAAAGTGTCATCACTTATTATGAAAGACATATCTAAACAAATATATTTATATTTTATATTGAGCGTTTCTCAATAATTCGGTAAACACCAACAATGGATTTTATTCATTATTTTATATATATGAATTCATTATTACACAATATATGTAATTTCAGTCAATAAGACTAACAAAAAAATAATAATGTAACAATTAATTTGATTCACTAAAATTATTTTGAAAATAAATGTTTCGTATTAGCATACACTTTGATTATTTAAAAAAAAATCCTCTTTACAAAAAAATTTTTATTTCGAGTTGTAGATCTGAAAATATATTATTTTTTCCTAATTAAATATAATATTGATTGTTGAAAATAAAGAAATTAAAGAAATAAATAAAGAAATAAAGAAAATAAAGAAAATTGATTCACAAAACTAATACAATAATTGGTATTATGACGTTACAGAATAAATTATGTATTCTATAAATTATGTTATGAGTTAAAATGACCATGGGAACAACTTTAAATTTAATTAGCCCAGTCTCAAAGGGGTGACAAACTTTTATTTTATTTATCTTTAAATAAGATTACCTATATTTATGATTTAATTCACTTATAACAAAGTTGAGTAGAGACTAGTTTTATTTATATGTATTATATAAATATATTTATAGCTAAAAAATAATATAATATAGTTAATAAATATAATATACTTAATAAATAATATTAACTATTATTTATAGTTAGTATTATATTTATGAATAATTTTTCTATGAAATATAAGTTACAGATATATGAACATTGCTACCATCTGGTTGATAACTACCTAACTAAACAGGAGAACTGACTCATATGGTGACACTAACTAGTTTTCTTAAAAAACTAGTCCATATTTATTTATAAAAACTAAATTAGAGGCTACCAGCAAAAGTTTAGTCAATGCAGAAGTTTCTGCAAAATTTAATACTATTTGTTTGAGAGGAGATTAACTATATCTTCACTTGATAAACGGAAAGACGATCCAAACTGTTAGATATATATAGTTAGACATATATGATTTATATAAACTATAAACAATATCTATATAAATTATGACGTTGCAGAATAAATTATGTATTCTATAAATTATGTTATGAGTTAAAATGACCATAGGAATTAACTTTAAATTTAATTACCCCAGTCTCAAAGGGGTGACAAAGTTGTATTTTATTTATTTTTAAATAAGATTATATGTAAAGATAAGATTAAATATATTCAATAAATTTATTTATAATAAAAAAGATTTTATTCATCTTTCAGTTATATAGAGAACTGAAAAACAAAACCCACTGACAGCTACTAATCTTTAAATCATTAGTTGTGCAATCCGTAATTGTGTGGTATTTACTCATTCTGAGGTAAAATGGATAAACCAACAAAAGTCTCCACACAAATGAAGTTTTATTCAACGCGTTTCGAACACTTTCAACAACTGTTGTGTTCACTGGACCAACCCGTCAGTACCACATCCTTGGTGTCTTCCTGATGATGAACACAAAGTGTTCGAAACGCGTTGAATAAAACTTCATTAGTGTGGAGACTTTTGTTGGTTTATCCATTTTACCTCAGAATGAGCTACTAATTTATTGTTTGAACAAAAAATTAAAGACTATAAGTGTGTTTTTTTGATTTACCTATGTAAGAAATACCAATATTCAGACCTGATATAAAAAGAAATCAACGTCTATACCAGAATAAGGAATTTAGTAATCAGACCAAAATCTTTCCAACAAAATAACTGGTCATAATCAGTCTCTGATGAGGAAATATTACTTTGATCGGAAGATCATGTCCTATTTCTAAATTTCTTATTGTGATATCTATGCAAAACAAAAGTACATATATATTTATTAATAAAGGAAAACCCCACTAAAAGCAATATAACAACTGAAAGAAAATTGTTAAGAGTTTTTGAATGTTATTCTGTATTTAAAAGATACAATATTTAATTTTTTTTTAATAACTGGATAATATGGAAAGCGATTAAAACATTTCTATTTCTTTTGAACTTTTAGTAATGATCTCCTAGATTATAGTGTCCAGTGTGTTTATTGTTCTGCACATTAATCAATAAAAGCTAACTTCAAGTCTTATTGGACCGTTTGAAAGAAATTAAGGTATTGAAATTATATAGTTCCAGTTGGGATTAAAGATGGAAGTATTCTTTTTGTTTTTGGATTCATCCAAATAATTATTTCAATTAATAGGGGTAGTGGCAAAGTTAGTGGAATGTTAGGTATTTTGATCTATAAAAAATGTATCCTACTAATCCTATTATGTTATTAATTAGAATTTTAATAATACTACTGTTGTTGTTGTTATTATAGTAAAATACTTTTCTTATCTAATAATAATTTTCGTAGTGTCTTGTTAATATCTGTTTGTTCTCTATAGAAATCAAAACTACTGGACCAATTGGGCTGAAACTTGGCATGGGAGGTCTTTGGGGGTAAATGCAAACTAAAACTAAGGGGGTACCAGAGAATCCCCCAAGTTATGGTGCAAAACTTCTAATTATGGTGAAATACCAGCAGAAAATGGTGCAATTCTTTGAAAAATAAAAATTAAAATAAGAACAATGTTTAGACTAATTTGGAAAGGTATATAAAGGACATTTCAATTTACAAAAGTAACATATTAATTTTGTAAAATAAGTTGTGTTTTATTAATATATATATATTATACAATACCAGTCAATTTTTTGATGAAGAATACTGATCCGAAATGGACAAATACAGTTTCAATGTAACATAAAGGAAACGTTAGAGAAATTAAAAACACACACTTACAGTCTCTAATTTTCGGTTGAACCGTCTTCAGGAGAGATAAGAAATTTGGTGAAACCAAGCGCACTTGATTTAACAGAAAGACGTGGTATAAAGGGCAGGATGTCTTTATCCCAAGAATTCCAGTCATTCCAACAGATGTTCCGTTCAATTTCAAGCGTCTACAATTTCCCGTCAAACTAAGTTTCGCAATGTCCATTAACAAATCGCAAGGACAAACTCTTTCAGTTGCTGGCTTGCATCTGCTTGAACCATGTTTCTCTCATGGACAGTTATATGTAAGATGTTCAAGAGTTGGCAGTTCCAAAAATTTATACATCCTTGCACCAGAAGATAAGACAAAAAATGTTGTTTATCATGAAGTACTCTGATATGTTTATTATGATTTGATAGAATAAATATTAACTTAAATTCTTCCTTCTTAAAGCTCAAACCTAAACCTGACAAAAATTAAATGTTTTTTGTATCAGAATTTTAGTTGGGATTAAACCTCAATAATGGAATGTGTCTCTGTTTATAAGAAACTTAATTTGTTAACATGTTATGAAGTTTTGTTTTGTTAGAAAATATGTTGTACTGTTATAGAATTTCTGGTAGAAATATATACTTAGAAGTTTAGATTCTTTGCTTCATTCAATACTTAGCCATAATTTCATTATTTTCTTATTTTGTCCCAGGCAACGCCGGGTAGTTCTGCTAGTTTATAATAAAATTTTGAATTCTTTGAGAATATTTTTTACAATAATTTCTATTATCTTATAATTTTACGAAACTTTTAAAACCTACTAACCAGTTTATAACTAGATATGTATAATAATTATTACAACACAATTTTAACTCAGCAGGATAACTTCAAAGATTTTCAGTACCACAGTGGTATTTAGAAATATTATCAAAATCCTTTTAGATAATATTTAGAAATATCATCCTTTTCCGTGAATGTTTTTCTCTAATCAATACTTGTAGAGAAGAACACTTGTCAGAAATGATGAGGTTTACACACTGACAACATAGAAGGAAAGTTGGATAAAATAGGCAATCACTAAGTTTTACCTTCTATATATAACAGGTTAAATTACACTTTTTGTAAGTAATTAGCATAAATTATAGGTTAATAAATATATATATTATATGTATATATTATAAATGCAAAATAATATATCTCTGATCGCTCTTATTATTCCATATTGCAAAATATGAACTCATCATTACTATAGAAGAAGTATAAAGCTAAGGAAAATATTTAAGAGCAATGAATAGTTGTAACATATCCTGATAACATATCTAATGACTTTTGTGATACAAACCAATTTATAATATAATTCCGCACTGTTGAAATTATATTCTTATAAATAGTCATTATTGTTGTACGTTAGCAAAAGGTTTTTTTAGTTTATTCTTGTTTATTCTTTTTTGGGTTTACTAAATAATAATTTTTAAAAAAATATTTTAAGTTCAATAATGACTGAAATTCTAAAAATGAATTCTAAAATATATTAATTACAATATACTTCAATTCTTCATTCATGGAGGATATATCACAATTATCTATGAATGAACAATATTTTAATAACCACAAAATTCTCTATGAAATTGAAATAATAAAATAAAAAATGATTTTTTACACAAGTTCATACTAACTATTAAAACTTTTTTCCAATGTGTATATTAATGAATTATGCTAAGTGAAGAGACGTTCTTAGTAGGCTAATAAAAACGAAGCCTACGTTTTTTTAATATTTTATAAAATCTGAACAGAAAACACTAACCGTTGACGAAACGTTTTAATTCAAATAATAGTATATGCAAAAACTATATAATAGTAGAAAAAGTTGTTAGTGAAATTCAATGAACTTAATATTACAATTTCATTTTTAATTTCACTCTAGGTGTTTTAATACTATCGTTAATTCAATTCCAAGACTTTATGGGCATTATAATGTCTTATAAATTTAAGACAAAAGATCAGAGCAATAGAGTAGAAAAACAAAACTTTATACTTCTATAAAAAGTTGGTAGAAAAAAGTTTGATTAAAGAAATAAAACATTGGTTCAACGTGATCTTATGACAAATTCTCCAAAATATTTAATACAAAACAAAATGTACGTATTTAAAACATCCATTCAATGTGTGATGTTATCTTAAAATGTTCAATTTTATATGATGAAACAGAACTTTTATATCAATTACTTACTTGCACATCCATATTGCTGAATTATCTAAAAATTTTACTTTTATGTTATAATAACATAAATAAAACTTAGAAAATACTTTTTAAAACTTTATAAACCATTTTAATATGTTAGTCAAATATATTTATATCTACTCATTCTCATATAATGCATTTTACTTCACGTTATTATGCACAATACAATGAGATAACTAATTGGGTCTAGGCAGTAAAACAAAACACTGCCCGTTTACAGTGCTGCCATTAATACTGTTTCCTCATAACCAATTTTTGACAAACAAAATTTAAAAAAATTTAAATACATGTGAGATTTCATGTAACAAATTCATCAAAATAATTAATGAATGTAAATTTATCAAAATCATTTGATTCGGGGGAAACAAATCCACAGTACTTGTAAAAAGCCTCATCTGTTTGGCGAAGTTGATAATCATAGCTAGTAAAAATCTCCACTAAATAAACGCTGCACCATTCTATCTCGCATGGATCCTAAAGCGCTGGAAGACGGGGAATCCGAATCACAAGACAAAGGTGGCTGACCTAGGCTCAGCATAAGTATAGAAACCTGAATAAAAATTACACAGCCCTCTAGGTTGGGGATTGACCAAAGATCGAATGACCTTTCCTTGTAAAAAAAATATTGTTATGAAAACATAACCAAAAGAAAAGCCGCTTGATACATAGGAAATTGATACAGGAAGATCTCAACAAAACGAATTGCGAAGTAAAGAAGAAACTGAAACTTGACTAGCCACATGGAATGTAAATTTAGTATTAAAACCGGGTGAAATGAAAGAATTAACATTTGATAAACAAGTGAATTGGTTGAGAAAAAAACACTAACCTAGATTAGTTTATTTAAAAGTGAAGCTAGTCAAGGCTGAAGTATGAAAGGGATGTGAGGGCTAGATAGACAGGACTTTCTGTTGCTATTAAATGTGAACCTGAGGGCGTGAAAACTTTCCTTAGCCTCAACCAATGTGAACGACCTAAATAAAGACAGCAATGACACCACTTTGGCTTATTGGGAAAATACACAAAGAAAGTACTGCCTGTTAAAATTACCGAAAAAAAAGTCACAAACAAGCTACTTCATATACACTAACATATGAATAGGCACACAAAAAACGTATAAACCAAGGATTTCTACATTTAGAGTGAAAATACATAATTTAGATTAAAAGATTTAGATATAAATTTTGATTTAGATTGTATGAAACACATAAAGTAATAGTATTGATTATATAATTTCAAAATATTTTAATAAATATTTAATATTTCAAATATTGATTATACAATTTATTCAAAGGGTTATGTACATGAACTATTAAATTTTTATACATGTATTGTGGATAGTATTTGAATTATTATCTTAAAACTTAATTACATTTAAACAATATTCAAAGTACCTTTAAAATAGTTTATAGGTGTATTCTAACATCTATAATACAATGTCTCTGAAGTATGAACTGGGAAAAAAGTATTAATATTCAATTTTGCTTGTTTTAAAGTCAAACTTTGGATTTTTGGATGAAGTCATGATTTTTCTGTTTGCCACAAAGTTTAGTTTAAGTTAGCAAGCTAATTGAGTTTTTAAAACAAAATGCATTAAAAAAAATCCTGTCATACCAAGGTATTAGGATTGTTTTTATTTTACTAATTTCTTTTTATATATCTTCTGTTTAATTTCCATTACTTCTATAATGCTCTTTTAGAAAATATCTTTTAATTTGTCAATTTATAACACCTAATAACATTAATTTTTTAAATTTTATTATTTTTGTAAAATTCAATAATCCTAATTTCGTTATACATTCTTAGTTAACAAGTTTTTGATTTTAGGATATGATACATTAATGATTTTAAGCAAATATTAATAAAAATACAAGTGTTTCCGAATTTCTTTTAAGTATTTTAAATTTAGTAGTTATATAGATAGAACATAGTATAATATCGTTTTATTTTATTTTTCTAAATATGAATACTTATTTAGAAATGTATAATATACCATTAATTTAATAACAATTCGAAATGATATTTTAAACTTTTCAGAATATCATCACATGAGCTATTATTTATAGATTACACGGATATGCATATTACTAAGCAGTATTTAGAAATATAGTTCTAAAAATATGGTTTTTGATGCATAATTTATTAGTACTAACTTCTTTTATCAATGTTTTTTTCTATAAACTTTGTAATCTGATAGAGTAGTGATTTTTATTAATCAACACAATTTCTTTAATTATCCAGCAAATATCTTATATTGCCAAATAAGCCCAACTAGTCACGGGAATGGAACAAGTGTAAGCAAACATGGTACTTCTAACAGATTTTATTGTAATCGACATGAGTAGAAGAATGAATTTCACTTTCACAATCAACAAAATGTCTTCAAACATTAAATTATTCCAATAATAGTAAAGATTCTAAAGAAACATTCCGCACAATGATCTAATTTAGTTAAGAATGAAGACATGTAGATTTTAAACCCTTTGTAAGTAAAATGAAAACAATGACTAACACTGAAAAGGATGAACAGAAGAGTATGTGTATAGTTAACCGGCAATTAGACACATATACCCTAAAATATTCAGAAGATTACAAACGTTATAACTTTCTTATGGCTTATTTACAATATATAAACGTTGTAGCTGGAGAAAACGGAGACATAATGATGAGACTAAATCAACCCGAGGAGATGAATAAAAGAGTGGTGTTCAAACTGTGAAATTACTTTAGCAGATAGCCTTATTAGCGTTAAATATACAAGTAAGCATAGACTCACCTGGAGTGACTTTAGCGACTGATTGACAGCTTTCCGCCAATGTTGCAATCATCTCTTTGACACTCTTGTTGTGGTCAGCAGGCTTAGTTGTTTCCTCTAATGTTGAGACTCCAGTTGCACCTGTACCAGTAGGAGTAGGAGGTTGAGTAGTTCCTTTTGAAGTTGGAATGCAATAAACCTAAAACAAACATTGTTTTAAAAAGACTTTTAAATATACTTACTCACCAGCAGATCTGATAATTTGCTTACTTGGGTAGATATGAGAAAGATGGCGGCAAGTAGGTACTTCATGGTCTTGGTTTCTTCCAGACCTTTGCAGCTAATCTTAGAGCGCTTACTCTCCAAAGGTTTAAAGTGAACTGCTCACAGGCTTTAGATTAAGCGTAGACAGCCAGGTCAATTTATAAATCCCTGGATAAAGCGTCCCATTGGTCCAATCTTTGCTTCACCCTCTCCCCTTCCTCCTATCAAACAATTTACTCGTTTTAAATTCATTGAGAGAATTTTCTGCAATAGCCCAAACAATTATTCAATACTCCCAATTGAGAATTTGCTCGCTGATTTACTCAGGCATATGCTAACCTTTGCCACTTTATCGCTCTATCATATAGTTCATTGCATAAGATGCACTTAAATTTATTTAATAATATAAATTTTAGCGAATATTAAATTTTGTTTTCATACGTACAAATTTATTTGTAGTGAATTAATTATTTTCAATTTGAATATTCCGGGCTAACCTTAATATCCCGTAATGCACTACTTACCAATTATAACCTCTTCTGAGTTGTCGTGTATGTTGGTTCATATTGTAGTACTTTCGCTTTACAGTAAGTTCTTCTTTTATCTTATAGTAACTTCTCTCACACATTAATAGAATTTTTCAAATGTACATTAACTAGATTAACATTAGTGAACATATCAGTAAAAATAGAAGTTTTCTTTGCTTAGAACATTATTGTGAAGTCACGTGTTGTTCATGTGTGCATGGAAAGTCAATTTTTGTTTGCATTCTCAGTGTGGGAATTTTAATCTTATATTTTACGTATGTAATTGCATTTTCAGTTAAACATGCCTGAGGAATCATGGGATGATGTAGATGTTGATATGGGAGGAGAGACGGCAGCTTTGCCTCCTTCTACAGCCGAATTACCTGATATCAAATTATTTGGTAAATGGAATTGTGAGGAAGTTGAAGTTAGTGATATATCCGTGCAGGTAGTGTATATTCCATTCGTTCTGCTTACTTTATGTTTAGTTTATCTTGACTGAACTAACTTTGATTACAGGATTATATAGCTGTCAAAGAAAAGTATGCAAAATATTTGCCCCATTCAGCTGGACGGTACGCTGCAAAAAGGTTTAGAAAAGCGCAATGCCCAATTGTTGAACGACTGACCAATTCTTTGATGATGCATGGTCGAAACAATGGCAAGAAGCTTATGGCTGTCAGAATTGTTAAGCATGCTTTTGATATAATTCATCTGTTAACAAATGAGGTATGGATACTTAATTGTATGAGTTTGTTTACGATTCAGTTAAACAATAATTTCCTACAAATGTAAATATTCACTAGGTCATACATTTAATTGACATTTTTTTCTGTCCTAAAACATAGTGAGGTTTTTCCATTCATTTGTCATACGAAATCATAACTTGTTAGTTAGTTATCTTTCTTAACTCCATTTAAGACTCATTTGTTTTGGTGTTTAGAAGCGTTCCCGATATATTCTTTGAAAAATATTAATCATAATATTTGTTTTTAAAAAACATTTTATTCGAGATGTTAGAAATGTAATTTATGAAATAAATGCACATATGGACCTGAAATATTATGATATGAGTTTTGAATGTCGGTCATTCCCTAGTGATAATGTAGTACTTATTTTTTGTTGTATATATTACTCATATTTGTTAGTAGCTTTATCTCTATATGGAGAATTGTAGTAATCATATTCATTTCTACTTTCAAGTTTTCGTTTGTAATTCCAATTTAATTGCTACATTTCTACATCAAGTCATTTAATAGTGTACCACTTTTGTACTGATTTTCAATAATGCCTCCAATATTTCAGCCAAACTAAAAGTGTCCTTAGGTCTTTTGAAAACACAAATAGTAACAATCCATGTATGTTTGTCTCTGACATCACAGTATTTTGCCTTCAGTGTTTTTCTGAAGGAGAACTAAGACAAAGTGTGGCTCATTTGTTAATGGACACTAATTTTAGTTAGTGCCGACCACATGCCCGTCGAATATGTACATCACAGAAGTCTTTGGTGGAAAAATAATAGAATACATTTAATTTCCTATAATTTGTTTACTATATAAAGCTAGTTTGGTTTTAAAAGTTTCATGTAATCAAGTGAGCTTACTAAGGTGTTCTTATTTTAACTGACCGTTGGCGGCCTTAATCTCATGATTTTGATTCTAACTCTGAATATATATCTTCGATGCTCTTGTCGATAAACCCGTTCATCAGTAAATAGTAACTATTTAAATCTTGCACACCTTCCTTTCTTTAGTATTTAGAGCCTGTTGGTATTACCTAACATTACTACTGGGTATTTAATAAGTAAATTAACACATTTGAGGAAAAAAGAAAAGGAAATATAAAAACCATATGGAAATACAGCTTATCTTATTTTGCACTTACTTAATGAAATTATCTTACTAATTTTATTATGGCAATATAAGTAGTATTTGTATTCTTTAAAAAAGTTTGTTTTTTTGTTAGTTGGAATAAGTACTACAAACATTTTAGTACATACATGTTGTATTTATAATAATTAAGTTGTATGATATTGTCTGTAAAGTATATGTAAATTAAATTTAATCAATACTGCTGTCAAAAATGTAGAAATAAGCATACTTTATGAAACAAGTATTTCGAGATAACCGGCACCAAAAGAACCAGCGATAAATTCACGGAATGTATTTCTATAACATTTTCTTATTCAAGCTATTGTCTGAAAGTTGTTTAGTAAGGTTATTGAGTTATATTATTCAGAAACAGATTTTTAAATAACTGTAGTTGTGTAAGTCTTTAGTGTTAGATCCCTCCTTAGCATTAGTAGACCTACTCTCCCATATTAATTAATCTTACATAAGTGTTATAACCCTAACTAATATCTGGTTTGCTTCCAGAATCCTCTTCAGGTGTTGGTGAGGGCTATAATTCTCTCTGGGCCCCGCGAAGATTCCACCCGTATTGGACGAGCTGGTACCGTCAGAAGACAGGCAGTAGACGTGTCTCCTTTAAGGAGGGTCAATCAGGTGAGTTGTGTTTTTTATTCACATGTGTAGTCAGAAACTCTCAGCTATATAAGAGGAAAGTCTAGAGTTATAAACAGATTTGGATCTACCAACTTCAGTACGCTGAAGGCAACCAAACCTTTAGCTGTAAGCCTAATACTGTTGATCATACACTTACAAAGCTTGAACATTTGTAGGAAATTTACAAACAAATAAGACAATACTTTGCCATGTAATTTCTAATCGATAAATATTATATATATCGTGCAAAATAATTTGTCCAGTTATTTTGCACAAATAGTTACAATGGTTCTGGGACTTTATGGACACCAGTACATGGTATAGAGCCTGTAGACCATGCTAATGAGAGTTTTTAGAATTTTGTTAAAATATAAAAGGATTAAATGAAGAAAAGAATATATGTTATTAATTAGTAAGTAAATGTTATGTTACTCGTATTTCCTTTCTGGATAAAGAGAGGTCACCTTTTTTTTTGTACTGTTATAAGCAGAATCAACTCAATGTAGAATTATTTTGCACAATGTGCCAACTCTTAGTACTGCCACCCGAACCGAATTCTTTGCTTTTCCAAACTTAAAAAGTAAGTTACTAGAGCATGTGTCCCATTCCTCAATGTTCCTTTTGCGGCATGCCATCAAATTTATATGATACCCGATCATTCAAAATTTCGAAAATGGTTTGGGTGAATGAAAAATTGTATTTACTTGAATATAGGTTATTCTGAATAACCATAAGTCATTAATTGCGTAGTACCTTTCACTAAAACTTTCAGTGAGGCCTACATATTAATGAATGGTTGCTTGATTAGATAACAAGGTTTAACTTTATAAGGCATTCTAATTTAATTATCTATCTAAACCCTTATAAATCTCTTTGACCAGCTCTTGAGTGTCAATCTCTCTCAAAATCCCTGCAGAATTTTACCTCTCCTCGGAATCAGTGAGAGAAATTATCTTGGCTAGAGAGTTGTGTTTGAAGATAGCCGAAGCTTGAAGCACGTCATAAACGTACTGAGTAAAGCGGATTTTCATATGTGTATTACTCACTTCTTGAGTGCGTTCCTCTTTCACTCTTCATTCTGATTCACACATTCAGTGACGGTGTTGTTCGAAATATTAGAGATACGGAATATTTTCGTCTACTGTTAATAGTAGTTAATACTGTGTGCATGCTTCACAGTTAATAAAATGTCGTAACACAATTGCCGAACTGGATTGGATATTATAATAAATCGTATCTAGCATTTTTTAAATTGGTATAAATATAGAATGTTCATATTACTTTGTGCATTATTTATACGGAGCATTCTGTTTATTATACAAATATAATACATCAATACAAGTTTAATATGTTGAAATATATTAATATGAATACGCAAATAGCATATAAATATATTATATTCACAGTTACGTTAACTATTGTTAACAAAACTGTTAATGAAATGACAGATCTGTCAGGAAAATTCATTTATTACGTAGAAATTAAGGGTCGACGGTGCATAACTAAAATTCAATCAAGAAAAATCCCTCTGCCTACCCCTTAGCAAAAAACTTGGTTGTGAATACTGTATTCTTTAATTTTGGAACACATTGGACTTTTTTTTAATGTTTTTGTATTTGTCCAGGCAATCTGGCTGCTATGCACAGGAGCTAGGGAAGCAGCCTTCAGGAACATTAAGACCATTGCTGAGTGTTTGGCTGATGAACTCATCAATGCGTCTAAGGTATTTTCATATATCAAAGTATACTCGTTGATGTTCAAGTTCAGGCATGGGCAACCTTCGGTCCAACATGTGCGACACTCCGAGATTATCTGGAATTCTATTTTAATATTAAAAATTCTTTTGTTTTTTGCCTACTAACAAAAGCTCGCCGAAACTTTGAGAGGAAAATTACAACATTGAAGAGAGGAAGACAGAGAGTGAGCTCAATAGCAGGAAATGCTTCTTTTTTTTTTTTTCATTTTATATGACGCTACTAATCTTTTGGGGATTGCGTTTTGATAGCTAAGTACTTCATTTATTATAAGAATAATAAAAAAAAATAATTAATTATTGGCACGTTAATACAACACACAATATGTATTTCTATTTATTTATAAATGCATACATTGTAAATGTAAGCTGTGTGTATGGAAATTATATAATGCGGTCCCCAGTCCACAAAAGGTTGCCCATGTCTGTTCTAGTTCCTTGAAATTTCTGTATTTGTGAAACAGAGGTACTGCAACTTCAACAATTTTCAAAAATTATATTTCTTCCGTCAAAATTAGAAAGTTTATTTTAGACGAATTAAATTAGGGGCTTTATACAGTTATTAATCCCACTGTAGGGCGTAGAGTGTACCTCAGAGACCATGGTAGCTGTACTGACATGGTCAGGTAATGCACCTCAGAAAATGTTCGCAGGAATAACTCAAATACTGATTTATGAAGACATTAGGTAATGAATGTATATCCTTGGTGAAATTCTAACCACAAGGAGATGCAGATAAAAACTACATTGTTCATTCTCAAATGATGAGATAACTCGAAAAAATATGGTATTGAATAGCAAGGAATGATTAAACTGGTATCGAAATATATAGCATTCTGGAGTTGAAGTATAAAAGTAGGGGAAATATACAGTAGGAAAGGTTTACTCAATACCATACACCGGAAATAGTTAACAAATAAGAGCCCCATGTAAGGACTCAACTAAACTCTTAAGAAATAAGAATAAATGACATATGTAGAAAGGGGTGCAATATGTATGACACAATCTAGTAGAAAAACTGGTGTGATGTGCCATGTGATTTTCACTAATATACATTTATCTGTTATACGCTACTTAATTATAAAAGATAGCGGCTGTCACGATAGTGCTGTTGATACATTAACTGCATATTATTTTCTAAATAAATATTCTTTCCCTAATTCTCTCTCTCCTCAGTTTAATCAGTTTATACATAATTGAATATTATTACGTGTATTTTACTGTCTTTTATTTAATATTTATTAATACAAATATTCCTTTAAAAGTGTGTTTGTAACCCTTAGAGAACAGTTTTTTTAAAGTTTTGATCCCCGAAGGAAATTTCTGCGCTCATCGTATCCTCTATATATTACATTATGATTATATATATATTGTTGAAATGTCCGTAGCTTCGGTATTTACACTTTCAAACTAAGCTGCTCCAGTCTCCTGGCAGTCTTACGAATAGAAGGTGGTAATTCCCAAATAAGTTGTCCAAAGGACATTGAGACACTTTCTTTGAAACACTTCAATAAATATCAACAGTTTTAATACAACTGAAAGACTGACATAGCATGTAAAGATGTTATTCTTTACCTGTGATGTTAGTTTTTCAGTTGTATTAAAACTTTTGATATCTATTAAAGTGTTTCAAAGAAAGTGTCTCAATGTCCTTTGGACAACTTATTTGGGAATTACCACCTTCTATTCGTAAGACTGTCAGGAGATTGGAACAACTTAGTTTGAAAGTCATAAATGCCGAAGCTGCGGTACATTTCAATAAAATATACCTTCAAGAAGATTTGCTGCCAACCTATAGTAATATATATATGAGTAAAAGTTGGAAGCAGTCCTTCTTGAATACATACATTTAAAAAAGATATGGTCGCAGTGTCTTGACTATCAAGAACAGTGCGGACATAACTTTTTAAATATATATATATATATATATTTATTTATTTTAGTATAACTGGGTATCAGGTCTTCTTGGAGACAGATGGAATTGAAATATGCAGCAGCCTCTGCATTAACGACCTTTCTACTGATAGCATGTAAGATGACCAATGTATGGTCGAAAGCTTGTTCCTTTTTAGTGTATCGTGTTTTCAATATAGTCATTTAGTTTTATCAGTAGTTTACTTTGTTTGTCTACATGTCTCTGGCCAATTATTTATGGAAATAACCTCTAGAGCAAAGGACGATTGTACGAAAAATAGAGGCTATCAGTAGAAAGGTCGTTAATGCAGAGGCTGCTGCACATTTCAATTCTATATATATATATATATTACATGACAGATAGGAAGCTATAATCACAGATTTTCGAATAAAAATTTTTTATACCAATAAAGTTAACAGCAGTAATATCTTCAGTACACATAAAACTGTTGTAAAAAACTCTTTGGGTGTTAATATGTTGAAAACCTTAGCCCAGTAATGTTATTAAAAGTATTACTATGTGTTTTGGAGTCCATTCTTCTTGGCAAATTTATTGCTCTGTTATAACCTTTTATAAATTAAATACAATATTTATTTTAATATCTGCCATATATCGTTAAAAAACTTATTAGTTTAATTTTTAATCTTTATTAATATAATATGTTGAATTTCATCCTTTCCTTATAACAAAGTTTGAATCCGTTGACAATTTCAAAATGTTCTTATTTTTTGCAGGGCTCATCTAATTCATACGCCATAAAAAAGAAGGACGAACTTGAACGTGTGGCCAAGTCCAACCGTTAAAGAGTTTTGTTATTTTAATTATATAAAACTTAAAACTTTGATATGTTTCAAGTTTGTATTGTTTTTACCCCCTTTCTTCTTATGCTACAGGATGCTTTAAGTTAGTTTTCAAAGTAACTTCTGATGTCCTACGATTTGGTCATTGTTGAAAATTTTGAAATAAAAATTCTATATTTATGATTTATACGGTCTCTTTAGTATTTATGTAACTTGTTTAAACCAAATAAAGTTAAAGATGTATTGATATATTAATGGTATACACTGCTTTTCCATTCGGAATTTCTTGAAGAAATGTTATAACATACATGAAACAGTAAATGGAAATTGACCTGAAATAGTTCGCATTAATATGGAAATATATTTTTTTAAAACAAAGTTGTTTATAGGTCATTAAAAAGGGTTAGCAATATCAGCTTTCACTGAATGTTAAATGTAGATATCTTAAACTTAGATGCAGCTGGGTGTATATTGATGAGTTGTCAGCGATGTATATATAACTTGTGGTAATGGCTAATAGGTAATAACGCTTTTACGACATTTACAAAGCTTTGTGGTAATGTAATATAGAAAACAACATAAGAGACATAAACTTTGTTTGCCGTTTGCAAAAATAAGACTTCGAGCAACTCATTTAAACGGTTTTATCTTAAGAACATAATAGACATATGGAATTATGCCGCCTGCCTTCACTAATTATAAAGTAAAATGAACTACGTCCAACTTTACTGTCTTTTTTTGTTCGCTTTTGAGCGCTTTTTAAATTAAAAATATATTATTCATACCATTGTTTACAAAAATGAAATTACTGTGGTAGTAGGGTATTCAATTAAGTATATAAAGTCTTCGAGTTACCTTGTGAAGCTTTGAACGAGATTTTGGTACTGAACTATAGAGGAAATTATTGAATGATTTTACTCAACATCTCAGTGTACTTTGAGTGATATATTTTAAACTGGAAGGGAATATCCGCCATAAAATATGTTTTATGAAAACAATACGTAATGCTCTTCCTCTGGTTACATCTGCTTATTAGGGAAAATGTGGATGGTAAAGGGTTCACATTTTGCACATTTTCAGTAACTATATAAAAACTGATTTCACAGCAATAAACATTCTAAAATATTAGATACAGTTGACAATCTATATATTCGATTTTGCGGATAGCGTAAGTTGAAATTTACAACTAATCATTTCAGGAGGACTCAGATATCATACAAATGAAAAAAAAACAGCAGTAAAAGAGAAAGTGAACAAGCTATAGTAGAAAGTGTAGTGTTATTCCGTTGGTCCAACTGGCAGGTGAACTGCTGAATACTTCAATTGAACCCTTAGATGACAATAATACATTTATCGACCATTACTTTACTCTGACAACATGCTGTTTCTTAATTGTTATTGCACTAGTAATAAACTATTTTTGTTTCAACAATTTTAAATTTCACGAAGAGCAATTATGCTTTGTATGTGAAAAATATGCTACAATCCTCGTAATTATATACTTAATTTAATTCATATACTATTTATGTACATTATAAATAGAAGAAAATTGTAATTTGCATTGATACATGTGACCAGGGCCCATAAGAATGTAGGAGGCTCATGAATATCAAAGTTAAAAATTGAATTGGGCAATAAAGCATGAATTTTTTATTGTTGAATTGAATAAGAAAGAGAATTAAGAGTGCACCGTCACAACCATTACTCTTAATTCTCCAGGCTTCGCATTTTTCTATTCAACTGCGTCAAATTTTACTTCTTTTCAATTGGTTAGCATTAAAAAATACCTGGTCTTTTGTATAGATATGACCAGTGTTGGAAAGAGGGGTCCAGAAAAGGTCTTGCATCGGCAATTTTTTTCCTCTCAAGAGCACTGTTGTTATATGTGTACATTATCGAAGTGTCAAGTGTTGTACTGAGGTTGTTTATTATAAGCAGCTCTTGATAATTTGACACATCTAGTCTCTACGGAAGAGTTCCCAACCTTTTGTTTATATAGCCGACCCCCCCTCTAAGACGTGAAAAACCTATATACTTATGAATCTAGAAATAAACAAAATATATGAAATTATTTATTTTAAGCAAATAAAAATTTTTAGCCTGGAACAAACATTTCCATTAGGTTCATAACATGAATTCCAAAAACAAGAAATGTGTTAATGCTATACACATTTTTTGTGAATAAATTATATATCAGATTGGACTGTAGCGTAAAAAAGAGCAATATAGCATTTTAAAATAATAACCAATTATGGTAAACTAATGGGAGCATCTAGGTACAGCTAATCCTTCCATTTTTTGGCTAACTTAAGTTGAAGTTTAGAGCGGAAGCCATACAGACGGTTGAGAGCTACTACAGTATAAGAGAAAGTGAACGTCAGACAGCAGAGAATGATACTCAGTCGGTTCATGACTTAATTGAATTTTAAATTCCATTTATTCCACAAAATATTTGAATATACTTACGATCGGTGATGCTATATTATTCATATACTACTCTTTGTGATATATGCATATATTAATGTTTCATGAACCAACAAATGACTTTTTTTTACTTCTGAACTCCTTTTAAGGTTTAAATACGTTCGAAACCCCTTCTTTACAGAAGATGTCGCAATTTCCATATGTTGGAAATGACTTTTTTTGGTAAAAGTAGGTACAATTTAAGGGGTATTCATAACTTTTAAATGATAATACTTTGGCTATTATTAATTAGTTCTCATTCCATTTAATGATTTCGGATCAATATTGTAGAAACAGTTTATTATTTTCGTAAAGGATTTAATTTCTAAAAAAAGTGCATATTTATAATCGAAGTTATAAAATAATTAAGTCTGAAGGTCAAGGACTCTCCATTTAGTTAAAACGGATGTTTTCCTCAAACCACAAAATAAACTTACTTCTCGGTCAATAGTACGTTTCGTCAACGTGAAGGTTCTAATTATATTAAGTTTGTTTTTACTCGTCACACATTGAATTTAATAGTAAAACTGAATTTTAAAAATATAACCACCTCTTTAAATCTGGATTAGTAAATAATCCATTCAAATTTTCTAAAGACTGTATATTATTCTTAGGGATTGCCATTTGAGATTAATAACAAAACTTACTTGTCAAGGAACAATAAAAGAATTCAAATAAAATTATTTATAAAAAAAAAACTTAAAACAATGATCGTTTGGAAAAATTTTGTTAAACCTTTTAAGGCCTTAAATTGAGGTTATCGTATTCATATTTTTAATATTAGTATATTTATTGTGTATTTTAAAGCACTTCAAATATAAATTATATAAAACTAATTTTACTTAATATTAATTTATCATTATTTATTAAATAAATTTATGTCATAAGTCAAAAAGAACGGAGTATAAGTTGCCTTTAAGGCTAAATAAATTATTATGAAAGGAAATATTGCTTGACAAAATTGTGTAGGGGAAGGATAGGGGAGAGATGTTGGGAGTGTTAGAGTCAGTTAAGGGGCTGACTAGAGGAGTGTGTAGGGAGGGGCTGGCTAACTCGCCAAGGGGTTGTACACAGTGCCCCAGAAGGAGATGATGTTGGCTGGAGTGTGGTGGATGAAGAAGAGGAAGGGCCTGTCCAGTCGGATTGTGGGAGGTCCTGTTCGGACGAGGTCAATGGCTGTCGCTGCAGAAGCAGTTGTTCCTTCTTCGTTCACCTCTACCTGCACCTATAACAATCAATATCCAGATAATATTAGCATGACGTACTTTGGAATTTTAACTAACCCAGCTTAAGATGTTTTCTAGGTTACTTGATGTTTTATAAAAAATACTACGGATGTTATATCTAATTGCATTTCATCATGTCTTCAGTTCATATTGGCGACCAAAAACTAATAATTTAGCTATAAACACAGGTTCTTTGTTTAAAATATTGGTATACATTTTTTATTATTTTTGTATTATAAAAAATATTAAAAGATTTGGAATCTCTTAGAATTAACTGTCAAATAGAAACGAATACAATTCTTACAAATATATTAAAAAAAAAATTGTCTATAAATGTATGACTATACGCATGAATGAAGAAAACAATTTTTAACAATGACTATTAAGCAAATTACTGTCACCAATGCTATGAATTACTTACGAATAACACTATATCGGAACAAAACTGAAAGTAAATTGCTAAAGAGAGTATAAAATATTTTAGAAAACACTCTTATTTAGGCTTTGAATAAGTTATTACTCTTAGATTTATATTTAAAAATATTTTACAATTTTAAATTATAATAAGGAAAAGACAAATTAAAGCAATAAAATAATTTTAACTGTAGTTGTTTCATCGTAGTGTAGTGACCCAAAGGAACATATATTGTATTTTTGTGTATATCTACCTTGACACATAGATAATAGTACAAATATATATTATATTATCAGCTTGGTCGGACTTCACCTAAATAAAAAGTAATAATTTATTTTGTTTAAAATATTGTAATACTTGTTTCGTTGTTTCCATATTGGAGAGAATCTAGGCTAAATTCAAGTTAATCCTCTCTCTTTTCTCCTGAAGACGGATTGCCAGAAAATTTGAGTTTGTGTGTTTCCCTAATCTGTGTTACTCTTCTCCGATTTTGAACTCATATTGTTTATGAACTTGTGTCCGGTTTGGATCGTCTTTCTAATTTTGTAGTGAATGCATAATATATGTATATATAACATGTTCCGGTTATACGAGTATCTCCATTCGCAGACAGATAAATGCGAGTATATGTTGTTATTATATATATATATATGTGTGTGTGTGTGTGTGTAAGATTAAATTTTCTGCCTACTTTTGTCTTGATCAGTTTTTTGGATTTCTTTTCCAAATCTCGTATTAGTCCTTTAAATTCTCTAGGAACTAGGTATATTAACTGACCATTTTTTTAATCGTATTTGTTATTACCGACGTTTCGATCTTCTTTGACGATCTACAGGGTAATTTTTGAACACATATCCATAGTTCTATTGATATGTGTTCAAAAATTACCCTGTAGATGGTCAAAGGAGACCGAAACGTCGGTAATAATAAATATGATTAAAAAAATGTACAGCAAATCATATGGTGAGTTAATGTACCTAGTTCCTGGAAAATTTAAAGGACTAATAGAGATTTGAAAAAGAAATCTAAAAAACTGATTAAGACAAAAGTAGGCAGAAAATTTAATGTCACATGTATAAATGAAGGACTGTTCCCCAAAGATAGGAATATATATATATATATATATATATATATATATATTATATATATATTAAAAATACTCTGAAAACGGTCAAGGTGACAAACATGCCAGTATTTAGAAACAAAACGTTTGGAGAACTTGTATTTTTAGTCCTGAGAGATTTAAAATAAAATATATATAAGAAAACTAGAAAGATGATCAAAGACATATAGTCATATGGAAATAAGGCCATTCAACAATACATTTATCATTGAAGGGTTGCTCCCCAAATATACTATATATATAGCTGAAGAAACTTTTACTAAATTTATAAACGCATTTCTTTTCACTTTATTTTTTAATTCAAGTAAAGCGTAATGATAGTGAATTTTACTTAAACTAAGTCCTTATACTAAAGCTAATAGATACTTAATTTCTTTTCTTTTTTTTATGATTAGACTGTATTCTGTAATTTGTACTCTGTAAATTGAGGTAAAATTTTAATTAAGAAAATGCATGAATAGGCTTTAAGCTCATGATGTTTCCTCGTGGAGACAGTGTAGGGGCGCGTACCTTGTGGACGACATTGCTGACGTGAACACTGGGTGATAAGCCCGAGAGGTCAGCTTCACTGGAAGCAAACAAAGTCGTCACTCCCAGAGAGAGAAGAGCATCATGTAAAGACACTGTTTTTTCGAGTTTCATCCGTGGCACTGTATAAATAGCCTGCAAATTAATATATTTAATGAATTATTAAAATAACCTCAGATATTATTTTTTTCTTGTTGTTTTACAAAGTTTAAAGAAAACCATCCTATATTAACAGCAAAGGTAGTTCAACTGATAACTCTAACGCCATTCTTCAAACTTATCTACTTTCTAAAAAAACTTGTATTTCACAATAATTCATAATGTAAGAAGTCAAATTAAAAGCTGTATCCTTTTTATAAGAATAGAACCCACACACTTTCTTTTTAGCATATTAGAATGTCAAAGGAATAACAGAAGTATTCAATGTTAGTTTATATTACCTAATATTAACTACTGTTTAAAATGTAATTTAATTATAGCATGAAACTTTCTGTTTCTATTTTTAATATTTTTTTTAAAGAGTTCATTCAAACCAAGAATCTTTATTATGAGAATAATCATTTTTCTCTCTCTCTTTAGAAAACGATCACTTTAAAAAGACTCGTTTATTTTAAAATGATTCTGTTGACACTAATAGTGAAATAAAATTACAACTTATGACACGTAAGTTAATTTAAATTTCTAGTTCATGTAAAAGAATTTATTTCGAAAATATTTTAATATTTAAAAAATAAAAATATTTAAAACCATTTTTTACATTGTTCAATTAAATTTTGATGAATATTGGGATTACTTCTTAATTATATAAAGTAAACTCTTAGAAGCACCTTACATTTTAGGGTTAATTTTAGTTAAATTACAATATCTAGTGGGTAAAGTATTTTAATATTAGTAATCAGTATTGAAAATTGAAATTGAAAGACTTTATGTATAAATGAAGAACGTATTTTTGAAATTTTTGAAGGAGTGATAACACAATTGATACGGTGCCCCAAAAATAATACTTTGGGGTTTAAAAAGGGTAACAAATAAAGAAAACAAAAAACTGAGTATAATACATGAGATCGTTAGGAATCTCGCTGACTTTTACATCCTACAGACAGACATACTCTCTGAAGAGTATTGTTTTCATAGAATACATATTTCAAATGCAGTTCAGTGAAGGATTCAAATCATAAACATTTGGAAACTATCGCTATTTGGTCATTACTCCCTTCTCAGTAAAGACAGATCTAACACTTTTTTTTTTCTTTAATAATAATTAAAACTTCAGCGTTAACAATACTTCAAGAAAATACAACTATACAACTTATAATACAACAATATTAAAATATTTCAACTATTAGCATGTTTATATTGAAGATAGGTTCTAAAATAAAGAATATTATATGTCTAATAGTTATTATTCATTACGTTTTCATATTAGAGAACGTAATTACAAGCTATATATTTGTTTACTTAAGTGCATCTTTCGTAGAGTGATATTGTAGGGATTTAACATAATAACCTTTGTCATATCAACAACCTTGTGATAAGTAAGTCTTCAATTGAATTGAACAACATAAATGATAATGTTATTCATTTGTTCATTACATTTAACATTATTATGTAAATAATGTTCAATATAAATTCATTACATTACATTATATATTTATATACATTTTCTGAAATTACTGTCCTCAGTTTATATTGATTAAAATATTTCCAAAATATAAATTCCCATATATGTACATTAAATAAGTTTTTATTTGTAGATTGAATAAATTGTCTAACAAATACAGTGCAGAGAATTGAGAATTACAACTACAATATATCACGCCAATGCTTCTAATTTTTTTTTTCAAAATAAATACCCAAACACTATTTTCAGAAATCGTGCCAGCTACATTATACATAGATAATTGAAAAGCAAATAATGTTTGATATTAATATATATGCAAAAAATATTTTATAAAATTTAATTTTAAATTTTAAATTTAATCAAAATTAAATCTAGCATATTGTACTAGATTTCGTACTTTTTGCTTGTAAGAGTAGTAGATTTGGTACATTGTGACAATATACTGGTACAGCTGGTAAAACACTATTATCTAAGGGAAAGTGCACAGATGAAGCTCGTTATCCTGTTCTATCAAAATGTTGCAGCTCCTCTCCTATCCTGTCTAAGGTCAAAGGCAAGAATATGACTAAACTGCACAGAACAACAATCAGTGACCTGTTACATTCCAAAATCTTCCTCATGATATGAACTGCACAAGTTATTAATTCAATCTATGTGATAAATTGAAATAAGAACATTGGTACAAAGAGGAACAAACCCATTAAGGTTTGAGGAAGATGCTACCTTAACTCTGTTGATAATTGTCAATTCATTAGTTTCATAGTGGTTACCATTTTCCTCTTCGTCTGGTGCACTGCCTCTAGTAGTGACTGAGGCGTCAAAGTCTTGATGTACTCAGAGAGGTTCCCAGAAGGCAGAATGAAGTACATGACTGTTTTGTTATCTTTATAAGGAAGCCCTAAAACTTTCTTCTCTCTGTCAAAATGAATTAAAACTTCTTCACCGTTAGCCATCATATCCACAAACACTGATTCTGTAGGGCTGATGTAGAACTTCTGTCTGCAATATACAAAAAAAAAACACACTTTAGTTTCATCATTACAACAACTTCGCTAAAACAGTTAACATGGTTACATGAAGAATGAGAAAAAATACACACTTTAGTTTCATCATTACAACAACTTCGCTAAAACAGTTAACATGGTTACATGAAGAATGAGAAAAAATACACACTTTAGTTTCATCATTACAACAACTTCGCTAAAACAGTTAACATGGTTACATGAAGAATGAGAAAAAATACACACTTTAGTTTCATCATTACAACAACTTCGCTAAAACAGTTAACATGGTTACATGAAGAATGAGAAAAAATACACACTTTAGTTTCATCATTACAACAACTCCACGAAAACAGTAAACATGATTATGAAGAATGAGAAAAAAATCAAAGAACAGTCCTTATGCGCTATCAAACAGATATTTTATGTGCCCGCCCAATTGGTTTTCATTATTATAAAGTGCAATAATCTGGATAGCAAAGTGGATTTCTTTAATTCTAATCTAAACCAATTAAACAAAACCTTCATTTAGTTGCTAACCATCATGTTACAGTTTTGTTGATAATGTTAACGTTGGTTCAATTCCAAACAGATTCTGTAGTTTGTTATTTTGGTTTAAATTAATTTATTGTAGTCATTATTATTTATTATGCGATTATAAGTGTCCTTATTATAAAAAATGATATTCATCTAATTTTTCAATCCAATAAAGTAATAAATGTGGTTTTCATGGATAAGGATGTTTATTTCCCATTAGGTGAGTTTTTCTTAGAGTTGAAAAATAATGTCAGTAACCTATTAATTAAAGTAGAAATTAATTCGTATTCTGAAATTAATAAGATAACTTCTCAAATGAACAATAAAGTGATTTATTCATCAGCTTTTCTTACCAATGTGAATATTACAGTTCCATTGATACGATTCACTATAATAATAAAATGCATTGCTTAGTAACAAATATTAATTATAAATTTCATCATTTACCAATTAAAGTTTTGTCTTCAAATTCAATTAATAAGTAATAAGATTAATTATGTCTTTAGTATGTATTTACTAAACATGAATTCTTCATATTTAAATATTGTGGTATATTAATAGTTGTTGTATTCTGTTTTAATGTACTTTGCTTTTAACAGCAATAAATAATATGAAAATCCTACTTGCGAGTCATCTCCCTGAGGAATGGCTTCTCCCAGGCTCCGTTGAAGTAGATGGCATTGACAATTATGACTTTAGTATCATGGCTAACAGGTTCACTGATAAGGTTGTTGATATGTCCTTCAGTCGAGTTGAAAACCCATCTGCAAACATAGAACCATTGAGGGTGATTATAGTACGGCGTCCTAAGAACTATTGTACTTCCAACATAGAACCAAGTAAGCATATCGGAATAGAGTGGAGTAGGAGGGGAGGCTGGTATGTTGAGGAGTAAAAATAGAAAAAAGAAAAAAAATTAACATAATAAAAAGCTAACAAAAAATCTGTAATTTTATACCAAACTGAGTTTATAAGGTCGTTTGTTTTTATTATTTATTTGTGTAATACTGCTTTTAAACGGATTTTCAACTGTAGTATTTGCAAATTAAAAATAAATTTATTTTAAATTTTTCAAAACTAGTTTTTTAATGGGATTGAAAACTTCTTAGTACCACCTCGGGTGGCAGAAATAGTTGTTACGTCACTATATAATCGATCCAGTTTTGTGGATTTCAAGTCACATAGAATGAACTGACATAACTGGCTTCTAAATTTTAACTCTTTTTGTCATCAAAGTAGAAGTGGTACACTCAGAAAGGGACTTTGCCTAAAGGCTCGGTGGACCACTTCTACCTAATGATGACGACGACAGTCGAAATGTAGAAGTGAGTTGGGTCAGTTCTTTTCATGTTTTACTTCTGTTTAATTTGACAAGATGTCCTTGTGGACAGTTTAAGTTGAGTTAAGTAACACCAATAAGGAAAAACTAACACTTACAGTCTCAAATAACTTTAAGGTCGGGTCAACAGTCTCTGCATCCGTATGCTTGGTATCCCTCTATTCTTCTCTTGATGACGAATAAAACTGGAAAATCTGAGACCATAAGTGTCTAGTATTTTAACACTCTGTATATTAAATATTTGTGTTAACTTCAGATCGTTTTCATATATACAAGCAATGAAATAAAACTATTCCATGATGTTAATGAACTAAATTGACGGAAAAAACTCATCAAAGAGATCACAAAAGCTCACAACTGTATTTCAAGTTCTTCGTCATTAGACAGAAAATAGTGAGTCACTCCGAAGACAAGCGAAAACCTCTGCATAAAGCGCGTTGTCTTACTATATAAGAAGATTTAGAAGTCATTGACGGAAGCAAAGAAAAAAGGAAAAAAATGATACTTGCATAAATGATAAAATTTGGATAACTCATCACGCACGTCCTGGTGATAAATTGCCAACTCTTGAAACATGTTGAATATTGAAAATATCTTGTATTGAAAGGGCGAAATAAGGAGTTTTATTCAGGATGATAAAAACGCTGATGAAGACAAAAGTTCTATTTTAAAAACACGCGAAGTCTATTAAAGAGGCGATCTTAAAATTTAATAATGGTTTTATTTGTTCATGAATAAGGTCTTGTTTTAAGAAATATATCTCGATGGACTTACTTATTGATGAACTTCATTGTTTCTTGATTTTGAGTGATGAAATCGACGTTGAAGACATTGGCATGGTACAGAGAGCTGGCATTCGTCACGTAGTCAGGGTTGATTTGAAAGTTGTTCTGCACAAATACGCCGTTAGCCATGGCGATGACCATGTCTGTACTGTTTGATTCTTCCAGACCCTTGAACAAGTTGGAGAGTGACTGCTGGTTCTGAAGCATCCTGCAAAATGTAAAACTGTGCATCATATTATGATATTTTATCATAATATTTCTGTTTACCACAATATGTATAAGTAATCAGTACTATTAAACATAGCCGTACATTCAGTAATTATTATAGAAACAACAATGAAAGCATTTTATTTATTTTTCTTTCATTATTTTGTAAAATCATTAATATCAGTGTAAATTACGCGGACTTTCATGCTTAAAGCATGTATTTCATGAAGATGCGTTGACATGTAAATCAGTGGACCTACGTACGAAAAAATCCACGCAGTGGAAGCAACAGGGATATTGCGTCCCTCTGGATGGAATTATTCGACCATTGCTTTGATAAAAAGCCAACAAATCAATTTGTATTAGCAGTCTGCGCTGACATGGAAAATATAATAATATTAATTACACCTAAATTGGATCATTTGTCAGTTTTGAATTAGTGAATAATGGTGAGTTTCAATCAACACACACATAACAAAGAGGAAACAATCTAGCAGTCTGCTTCCACCAAAAAAGCGATTGCATGTCGTTACAGAGGCATCAAATTTAACCGATTTCAGTTTTCATTTATCGATAAATCACCAAATAAGGTCAAAACATCCTTCAGAATTAAAATATATAGTGAAAATTTCCATTATAATGAAAAATTTCTATCTCTTTGAAAAAAAATTGACCATTGACCCAGTCACAAAACTCACGCCCCTGCTATTAAAACACCCTCTGTAGCACTAACAAAGATATTTCATGTTCGTTAAATAGTCTTAACAAACCACAAAATTTGTCAAGATAATACATATTCAGCTCGGGAGCCTAATTCATAAAGTTATGATTTTCAAAGTTACTAGCACTAAAATTGGTTATACTGGAAAAAAGTCAATTAATGTTATTAATTATGAAACAATAAAGAATTAGACTTTTGCATGAATCATATATATTGCATGGTGAGCACAGCTGTTAGTTTGGCTTTGGCTCTCAAGCCATGAACAAGGGACTGACTCTACAACCTAACCTAACTTAACACACACACACACATATATATATATATTGTGTGTGTGTGTGTTAAGTTAGGTTAGGTTGTAGTGTCAGTCCCACGAGAGGACACACATAAACCGAACATTGGACATTTCTCATACCACATAATCACGATTTTACTTTGGAGAATCCTAAATTTTTTCCTAACTCAAGTATATTTAGAGTGGGGATCTTTAACGAGTACCCGACATCGTACAGGCTTGGACTGCCGGCTTGACGTCCTCTCTGAGGACGTTTTACATTCGTTATATCTAAGTGAAGACCTAAATTAAAACATAAGACTAATAAATTGAATTCAGTTCAATTCTGTTATGACTCTAAGGAGAAGAGGTCACCTTAGTGGAAAGATTTTAGCCTCATTTCTAATATTTCGCTGGGGTATAGACGATGATTTCCATTTCATGTATTCACTGTGAAACTTTTATATCTATAGGGGAATTATACTATATAATGTACTGAACTTTACAATATCAACTTTGAAGACAGATAGAGCCATTACTTGTTCGAAAGATCAATAAAAACAAAGACTAATCGTTCTATTCAAGAATTCCTCTTTGTGACTTATACGATGATTTTTGTTTCACGGTTTATTGTGATACGCAGTTAATAGCAATGATTGTAATTTTCATTATTGTTAATAAGTGCTTGCAAATTTTAACAAATTTGATGTTTCTTTGTTAAAAATTATTTATATTTTTCTTTTATTTAGTTATTTTCAAAGTGAATTGTTCCACGGATGCAGTAATATGTTTTGAAGCTGAAACTGTCGCTAAAATCTTTTGTTGCAATAGCTCCAGTTTAACGCTGTAACTAATAACCGAATATGAATCAGAAGATATTAAGTTTGTAATACTGGATAACTATTAAGCAATAGCAGTTTCAACAGTAATTACACATTTAGAAGAAAACATAATGCCTGGACGAGTTCAACTGGTACCTGAAATGTTGATAAATAAAGGTGAACGAGAACAAGAGATCAAGTTAAAATGTATTTTTATTAGAAATGGGTTGCTCATTTAATTTGAATGTTTGTAAGTGAATTCAACGTTTGAATGCTAAAAGAGTTTTCAGGACGTGTCAAGCTGAAACAATAGGTGAATAATAATAGACTTCCGCAAAGAAGCATCGTGACAGAATGTGTTCACTTTCAACAAGCGAGGACTTCAAAAGAGATACAGAACAAAGCACTTCTTATCAATTACACTTCTTTACCTCACTCTATCTCTCAACTTATTATCAGTTACATCCCAATCCAAATTACAACTTCATTAAAGTATTTCTCTCTACATCGTCATAGAAGAAACTTCGACAAAAACAAAAACTTACCAGTACAGTTTGAAATTAAATTTATATTACACTCTTCCGATGCATCATGCCTAGAAAGTATGCACTTTTATGTATTATTACCAAATAAAAGTTCTTATTATAAGAAGAGTAAGAACTGTTTAGTTTGTAGGCAGAACGAAAGCAAATGGAAGGTTTACTACGTTGAATCAAAATATTATTCTTTTCCTGTTTCACGACGATCATAGTCGCATGTAATACTATGGTAACATATCCGAAAAATGGGTCAGGCTAGCTCAGTGGTTACGTGCTCACCTCTGGACTGATAGGACCGGGGTTCAATCCTCACCTGGCCCTCGATTTATTCACGCGGAAGGTGAATAAATCTGATCATATCGTCCCTCGGAGAAGGACGTTAAACCGTCGGTCACGAGCCTGTACTATGTCAGGTACTCGTTAAAGATCCCTACTCTAAATACATTTGAGTTAGGCAAAATTTAGGACTCCCACTGTAGAATCAATTTTCATTGTGTGGTATTACAAAGGGCCAATGCTTGGCCTACGTGTGTTCCCTTGTGGGACTGCCACTGCAACCTAACCTAACCTACGTGGGAGGTGAATAAATCTGATCACGTCGTCCCTCAGAAAGGACGTCAAACCATCGGTCCCGAGCCTGTACCATGTCAGGTGCTCCTTAAAGATCCCTACTCTATATATACAGTTGAGTTAGGCAAAATATAGGACTCTCTATGTAGAATAAACAGGTGACAAATAATAAATGAGTCACAATCCCCTAGAATAACACTAAAAATTAAAAGCCTTATAAGTGTGGGCGTTGGAAAAGAAACAAAAACATATCAAAAAAATATCTTTTGTAAAACAAAATGTGATTTTTATTTAACATCATCCCGACATTAGAATTTTATTAAACAGCTGTATGGATGTGGAATCTTATGAAGGATAGTATGACTTTAGACTGGTAGATCCAGGGATCAATGGCGCGATATTTATTCACGCGGGAGGAGAATAAATCTGATTTCGTCGTCCCTCGAATAGGACGTTACGCCGTCGGCCAGGAGCCTGTATGATGTCTGGTACTCGTTAAAGATCCCTACTCTAAATACACTTGAGTTAGGCAAAATGTAGGTCTCGCAATGTAGAATGTTTATTTTGTAGTACCACAAAGGGCCAACGTTCGGCCTATGTGTGTTCTCATGAGGGAATACCACTGCAACCTATCCTATCCAATTTGTAGGAGTAAGGTGCTTTTGTTGGTTGCGAACTTGCAGTTATTATTGAAGGTTACAGCTTTAAAGCTTGGTACTAATTCTAAATTTGTCGTCTAGGGATGGCGAATCTTGACCAAGACACCTCTTGGAGAGGACGTAGGGCAGTCAGTTCAAAGCCTGCACGACCTGTTAACATTCCTGTTAAAGATCCCTGATGTAATGAACTTGTGTTAGGAAAATTTGAGACTTTCAATGTAATATCATTTATGTAACTTGGCTTATATTAAAAGAGGGCGCCAGTTAACAAATGAGTGAAACAAAATAGTGTGTGAAGTATTGCCGTTGGAAAAATCAACAACAAAATGAAGTTCTTAATTATCTTTTATATTTCACTCATTTCGTTAATAATGGTACTCTCCGAAGGAGTATGCTATTATGCTAACCATAAAGAAGGGGTTGTAGCATATCCGAATATATAAAACCGAAGAAAATACAAACGGTTGAAGAACTTTAGTAAACTAGTCTTAATAAAGGATACCATACATGAAATAAACATGTAACATGCAATCAAAAATAGCAAAAGTAGTATATATATAATAAAAGTACAGTTTTAGAAGTAAAAGTATTATATTAGATGACATGAAATTAATTTTTGAAAGTTTTTCAAATAGATCAAGTTGTTGCGGTTTGATTCATAAAATAATGTATCAAAAATAATTAATTCTATTATAATATTATATGGACATCATTAAAGTATGAAATTATAGAGCTCTAGATACGAAATATCCAGCATTCCGGAATATTGAGAATTCTATAATTACACCTCTATTATAGACAGCCGACTTTCAGCCGCTAGGAGGACTATAATCAAGTATAATAATCAAGTAATTGTGCACGGTCAGGTCCTTTTTCGATCTTTTCTCTAACGATTTTTATTTAAGTGATACAGCTCACTCTAACATACAAGGTAAGAACTGCAACAGTGACACTAGCACACCCAAAAAGACACGGATAGAAGTAGGGAGTAGTGGGAGGGGGGGGGAGATTGTAACGTGTCAGCAGAAAAGATAAGAGGGGGGGGAGATAATAAATTAATTGGATAATTAGGCTAATTAAGTGGAAATAATTACTCATATCCAGAACTTTCCAATTAAATTACCTCATTTTTAAAATGATAGTGAATTGCATATTTCAATTTGAAATATGGTATGATAGAGGTATGAACGTTAATATTAAATGAACATTTATAATTTAATCTCTATTGTAATTATAAAATGCGTTATAATTATAATTATAACATCACAGTAATTGGAATCAGCCTCATTAAAACATTTCTGGCCTTTGAACAATGAAAATTCCTAGAAATGTAATTTTATAAACAATTCAAAATAAGAACTTCCTTTCTTTCATAGCAGTTCACATTTCAAAAAAAAAAGTTGGATTAAATGATACAAATCATGAATTGGAGGCCTTCCATAAAACTACTTCCGATTTTGATAAAATTTCGAAATATTTTTTCGCTTGTTATAAAATAACACAAACCCCACTCCCCCTCCCCTGCACAACGCACGCACACATACACACACACACACACACACACACACAACAGCGGCGCGCGCACATACACACACACATATACAAACACACATACACACACACTCTCTCTCTCTCTCTCTCTCTCTCTCTCTCACACACACACACACACACACTCACACTCACACACATACATACAAACACATATACACACACACCTCACACACACACACATACACACTCATACACACACACACACACACACACCCAGATGTGAAGCGTTTGTCCAAGTTGAAAACAACCAAATTGTTGTTCTCACAAGTTATATTAACATTCAGAAATTGTGGAAAAGTTTACAGGCAAGTAAGACAATTCACAATTGTAACTGGCAAATTTCAGTAAAAATTTTTAGACATATTTCAAGAGGAAAATCATTTAAATAATTTCCTCAATCCCGTTAAAATTAGATTAAAATAATTAAATTCGCATGGCATATTATCCATGTATATGACTTCTGTTTGTTTACTTCTAAAAGGTGTATGTTGTTGTGATTGCTCGTTATGAAAAACTGAACTTAGTTTTCTGAATGATCAAGTCGAGCTACAATACTATTGAGTAAAGGGTTGCAGTACTAGCTGTTACATTTCCGGGTTGAAGGGAGGGTTGTAGCCGAGAAGAGTGGCCACTTCATTGAAAGTGGCGCCTCGGGCAGCGAGCAGCACCAAGCCCAGGATGACAGAAACACTGAGCGGGGCAAACAACGTGTTTTCCTTGCCGTGGTCCAAAACAGATTGCATCTTAAGAGCCAGGCTGCCTAAACCAGCGTTACTCTTCAAAGGACCGGGAAGGCCATCTGTTTCAAGTGGATTTGCTGACCTGCGCATATGTGTTGTTTCATCTTCAAACCAAATTTTTGGCGATTGAATATTCACCGACATGCCAAGGCAAACCTCCATCTGAAACAACCGTATATTGGGTTAATTTGTATTTATGTAATAATTGACTATAGTTAAAAATTTTTGATTCAGACAATTTTAATCGATGGAATGACTAAATCATGAACATAAAGTTGATTTTATGGTGGTCAAACTGGTAAATCATTAAAGACACGTGTAAAACAACACCAATACAACGTAAGTAGACAGGAAAAAAGTAGTGCCTTATTCTTGCATATAAACAATGAAAATCATCATATTGATTGGACAGGAGCTAAATTTATTACATATGAAAAATCAATGTTGTTAAGAAATATTATTGAATCGTCTCTAATTAAATTTAATATATCAAATATTATAAACATTAGTAATGGTCTCTTCAAACTTGATACTTTCGTTACGAGGGCAATAGCCTCTTCTAAGAGGGTTGAAAGCTAGCGGATAGTTTTTTACTCTTTCTTACTATACTCCTTTGTTTCCCCAAACATCCCTTTCTAGACATTAGTCCTTTCCTGCGCTTTCACCCTTTTAAAATACCACTCTTCCCAACCCCTTACCAGATGTTCTCTGCATCTAGTGTTTCAGTTGAGTTTTTGACTCTGACGAAGACCGCTTGTTACGGTTGAAAGATCTTAGTGTTGTTTTCCCATTTCTTATTGTGGTTTGATCATTGATTGTTATTTCACGTGTTTATGTGAAATCTTTATATATATATACTAAACTATATGAAGATATTAAACAGTCCAAACAAGATAGATAAATAACTGAAAAAAAAGATCACAAAAGGAATGAGAACACTTACTGGATCAATATTTCGAACCGAAGTTAGTCTCTTCCTTATGACTAATTTAGGTTCAAAATATTGATCCAATAAGTGTTCTTCTCGTTCTATATGTGGTCTTTTTTTCAGTTGTATATATAATATGGTACATATAATTATATATTATTTAAATTATATATATATAATTTAAGAAATAAATGATGATAAAAAAAATTTTGGCAACATAGTATCTTCAGGAAAACAGAATATTATAACCATAGAAACTGTAGAAGGGTGAAGGGTGTTACCGAAATAATCGAGAATCTAAGAGTTTATTTCCGTTCAGTATTTCTGACTTTCAAGTTTTATTATAAATGCCAATATCAAGATTTCACAATAAACAGCTGAAATAACAATCAACGTCCAAACCACAATAAGAAATCAGAAAAAAAGGACTAAGATCTTTCAACTATAACAAGCGGTCTTCGTCAGAGTCAAATCCCACAACTGGTTCAGAACTTAAGATTACAAGAACGCTTGTTACAGTTGAAAGGTCTTAGTCTTGTTTCTCATTTCTTATTGTGGTTTGGACGTTGATACACCAATATATAACTGAAAGATTTATAATAAGCGTACATAAATCTGCCGGTATTCTGCGTTTGAATGTCAAAAGGACTAGTCCAGTGTGATGAAGACTAGAGTTGCAACCTAATTTGCAGATAAGTCTTTAATTAAAAAAGATTTATAGAATTGATTAAAATCAAATTTTATCGCTTTAAACAATTTAAGTTATTGTTTAAAACTTTTATTATATAAAGTACATGAATTCAATCATATTTATTTTAAATTACTTTTAAATAATTATTCTAGAGGATTGTAGTCACGAAGCAAACACATAGTAGTTCTTCACAGATGTTTCGTCAATATTTATTTACATTTTCAAAATAACGATGAAATAAAATGGGTAAAATACGTTAGTTTTTTCTGAAACAACTTTGAAATTATTGATTTTCACGAAACTGGCTTGTGTCAGAAAACCTTTTAGACCATCCATTATCTGGCAACGGCTAAATCAGTGGTTTTAACGTAGTCCATATGGCCCCCCAGGTGTCTACAGAGGATTGCCGGGGGTCCAGCAGGACATATAGTATATTGAGGGTCTGTGACGCGTGTTCAGTGCTGCATGTTAAGTTTATAAATATATTCGAGTACAGCGTAACCAAAAACATATCAAAGCGTAATCACTTAAATCATAAGGCCCAATAACCTTGACAATTCGTTATAATGTTCAAATCTGTTAAAATATTAGATACGACTTCTTTTACGCTATATTCAAAACTAATACTTTTACCATTTATTTCAGCATACTTTATAAAATGTTAATGAAAAAACATGTTATTTCAAAAAGATGTTTGTATTCAGACATCACGTTGTAAATCTAATGAAATCATTTCAAGTTGCACTTTTCAATTACCTAAAAACAAATGTTGGAAGAACCCCTGAGCTAAATGGAGCATTTGTTTTACCCTGTATTATGATCACAAGTAGTGCTATTTCTTCGGAGGGAATTGAATAGACGTAGCATTGTAGAGAGAATAAAGTATGGTTTTTTTTTTACAATTGTTTAAGAAGACAAAAGAAAACATGGTTAAGTCAGAGGTCAAGTAAGGACTGAAGGAGATAAAACAACTCGTTGTTGTCACGATATTTGTCTCGAATGCAAAGAACAAGTGTTTCACAATCGGGATTTCCTTGAGGCCACTTCCCAGCAAGCTACCAGTTCTACGAGCTCCACTCAGAGCCAATTACCATTGTCATAATCCCCACTTTCTCCGACATTATGCCCGATTAATATACAACTTATAAATCAACTTGATCGACATCTTAGCTGCCAACATTTACAACTGTCCAGCAAATGCATTATTAACTTCCTTTCCTTCAAGTAACCCACTTTTTTTATTTTTCCCATTCTCTCTCTTCAAGGTCGTGTAACAATTCCCTTTTTTCCCCAACAATACGATATTGATTCCCTACTGTATTTAATGTTCAACTACCTAAGAGACTATTTAGGCTTAATTAATTTATTAATGTTTCAAAACCTGTCAATAAAAATTTAATTATAATAGCACTTTCATAGGATGTGTTCAGTTGTATATCTGTGTTCCTGTGACTGATAAAGTTGTGGAACTTTTAACGGGGAATAAGCGAAAAAAATCACGTTAAGCTGTATTTTGTAAGTATAAAGCTGTATTCGAAGGAAAACAGACAAATCGATTGAGAGAAAGTGAGAGAGACAGAGGGATGAGGGAGAGAAAGAGAGTGGGAGAGAGTGACTGAGTGAAAGAGGTAAAAAAGAGTGACAGTAAGAGAGAGAGAGAGAGAGGAGAAGAGATACAGAAAGAGATAGAAGAAGAATAGAGAGAATGTGAAGAAGGACATTCTCTTCTGACAGGAATAGGGTCAGAAGAGTGGGAAGTGAAAGTGACCAAGTGAAAAAATGAGATGTTAAAAGGAGTGAGAGGGATAAAAGAAAGAGTTTATCCTCAAACAAACTTCAATATAAAAATTATAATACTGTTTTGTTTTGACAAAATATCACTCGTTAATAATATCTAAAAAAATCCACAGTAGTTGTTATACCCTAGAGCTCCAGGTGACAGAAGATTTCTTTGGTTCCAAACTGTTCTAATCTTTCCACTGCCTTATTCTTTTATAATCCTTTGTTTCAAAGAACCCACCGGAAAGCTAATATATTTTTACTGGCTTTATAATTATTAACTTTTTACCTCACAGTATACAGATAAGGTATATATATAAAGTTTAAACCATAATGGAAGAAGGAAAACAATAGATAAAATGCTCTGAGGCATTTCAATGTATGTCATCAGAGAGCAAACAAAGTAAACAAAGTAAAGTCATCTTTCAGTTTTTACTTTGTTTGCTCTCTGATGACATACATTGAAAGGCCTCAGAGCATTTTTTCTATTGTTTTTCTTTTTCCATTGTGGTTTAAACATCATTGAATGCATCACGTGTTTATTTACTGTGATTTTTCTGCTTATTCGGGATTCGGTAATCGAATCCAGATTTTCTGTGTATTCGGGATTCGGTTCAAAAATCAAACTTCGTAGCCGACGTTACGGTTTCATTTACCTTTTTCATAGGTCTACAAACAAAGGATGATAAGAAATCATATATAAATATTCAACAAATAAGTAATATGGATTATTACAAGTAGAAGTATTTCAGGGATATATAAAATAATATAATTTATAGAAGTAAGAATTTTGTAATATTGTAATATTACAATGAACTGTAATATTCCACACGTTGTAATAATCAATTTTCATATTGTTTATTTATCATATGTTTATATATGATTTCTTATTGGTCTTTGTTTCTATACCTATTGTTATTCTAGAAAAAGGTTTTAAATAAGACCGAAACGTCGGCAACGAGAGTTTGATTTTCGAATGTAGAAGATTGACCGAATCCGAATTACATAATACAATTATTCTATCAAATGGTT